>VZZY01001216.1:0-54943 GCA_013400335.1 Eurystomus gularis
CCTGAGAATGAGAGTATGTTGAGAAAAAAAGCAGTTGGTGTAACCTGTTCATTTTGGTTTTTCAGCACAGAATATGGACGAAGAAAAAGAAATGCTTTTAGAATACAAGTTGAAAAAGGTAGTGCTGTTATTATTACGTCCAAGATGCCAATTTTTTTTATTATGCTTTGGCTGGTTTCATAATGTCTTTGAACTTTTCCTTTCAGTGTTTGGAATAATCAGTAATGAAAAAGAACGCGAAGATTTAGCAGTTTTAGAAGCTGAACATGTGGCAAAAAGGGCAAGACAAAACAAGAAAAATGAGTAAGAAGAATTTTTACCATTAGGTTAATAATGTCATTAGTATTAGGATTTCTTTAACGCTTTCTGTCTTCATATTATTAAATGTTGGTAGTTCTAAGGATGCAGATAAATCCTTGATTTCCCATAGGCTTGTCTTCATCAAAAGTTACCTGTAGTTAATGGAAGCACTTTTTTCACTGAAGACAAGCAGATAATAGAGCCAATCATGATTCCTCTGTTATGGCAAACATACAGCCCTGAATCAGTGGATATCCTTGGGCCTTCCGTCATAGTTTTCCATGTAAGGCCCCAGCCCTCATGTGATTTGGTTCCTTTTGTTTTGCTCTTAATCTTTCTTGGGTGTGAGAGATAATAGCTAAGCCTGAGACGTAAGAAGACTGCAAGAGCAGCTACTCAGAGCAAATCACCACTGGGTATGAGACTGGAATTAAGATTTCCTGACTCCTAACCCTGTGCATAGTCTCACAGACCATTCTGATTTCTCTAACCTATGATAGGTATTTTAGGAGTCTTGTGGGGAATTAGGATGTTGTTGTCAGAAGCAGTAGCCTAGTTCAGCAGTGATTCGCTGCTACTTCCCTTGTGCCAGCTTTGGCGATTGTGTGATCCCTTTGTGAACTGAATCAGATTGATCCAACATCACTTTTTTTTTGAACTGTCCCTTGGCTAGGTTGCCAAGTTGATGCAACTCATCACAGACCTGGAAAGTATGCGTTTTCCAGCTCTTCTTAGTAGTAAATTTAGAGCATGGGAGTCAGGAATTTTTCTCTGGTCTTAGGCTACATATCATAGTTGTGGGGAACCACATTGTGGAAATTGCATTTGTTTGGTTTTGTGGGTATCTCACTTGCAATTCTGCTCTGATATATTAATAGTTTTTGTCTTCCTTCCATGGAAAGGACTGCAGGAGATGCCACAGATGACTCTGATTATGATGATTACCCAGAAGATCTAGTAAGTTATATTTTGTTACGATTGTTTGTATTTGCATACCGCACTATTCTATGTTGTGACATTGCAATGCACTTGGAGAGTTTAAAAGTGGAGATGAAGAAGAGGCGTGGTCAGAGTTGGCAATTCCAATCCACAGAGCTAAAAGGAAGTATTTTTCTGAAGAAAATGATAGAACCTGTGGTGAGGAATCGCTTGTGAGGAAAACACACTGGGGGCTCGAAAGACTTGGCTATCAACTGAAATAATTGAAGGGACTGACATATCTGACTGTTACTAAAAGAGATGACTGTCAATTAACAGGGGTCATTTCAGGGTAAATTGCAAAGACTGCTGCCTCTTGGACCAGCAGCTGTAGTTTTATATGGAGTCATTTGATTTGCAGAGAGAGCAGGTTGGAAGATGCATGACTGCTGTCTCCAGCAGGGATAATGCTGAATGATGTCCATGAAATAGTTCTCATTTGGCTCTTAATATAAATAATCCAAGTTATAACCTGTGTATTTCCTTTTAAAATACATGTATCTGCAGTCTACAAATCACATGAACACTTCCTTGCTGAGCTTATACAAGAAAGGAAATCCCGATTCTGTTCCGAGCACTCCGAAAAGTGAACCCACGGAAACCCGCCCCGCTGTGCGCCCAAGCACCATCTCACCAGCAGCACCAGCTGAAACGCGCGTCTCTGATGGTGGCTGGTTCATTGACAAAACTCCGTGTGGAAAAGACTTTTTCATTGACCTTTCTGAGGATGGAGAAGGAGATGAAAAGAAACTGATTTCTGAGGTATTGTTTCACAAACCCAATGTGGTTTTAAGTAGCAAGCGTGAATATAGTTTCCGGTGTAATTTGACAGGCTTTTGAAGGGTGATACTAAGATCAGAAAGGACTGTCTGCCTTTCTCTCTGGATTTTTAAAGAATATTATTTTTATTACAAACATGCATGCTGTTTTTAAAGACAGTGAGCATGTTAAATAGGAAGGAAAGATTGTCTTAAGCCCTGGAATACTTGTTTTTAGCTTGGTTTCTGAAGAAGAAAAGGCTTGGCCCATTGTTCTGTTGTGTCAGAAGTCATTTTTTTAACCTTCTGGCCCACTTCAAACGTTTTTGTATGGGAGGCAAAAAGTCACAAAATTATGAAGAAATTGTATTTTCTGAGGAAAATGTAGTGCTCACTGTTGAGGAGACCCAGATTAGTGCCTATACTGGGAGAAGGAAAAGTGTTACTTATCCCGTTTGCCTGTGATCAGTTTAACTAGTCAGGAAACATGTGGCTTGCTGGAGCCATAGCATATGGTTGTCTTAATGAGCCTGGGGAAAGCTCAAGTTTTTTGGAGGGACAAGATTTGATGGCAGATTTGGGCTAGATATAAAGAATACATTTTTTTATGAGGTTAGTGAAGCACTGGAACAGGTTTCCCAGAGAGGTGGTAGATGCCCCATCCCTGGAAACATTCAAGACCAGATTGGAATGGGCTCTGAGGAACCTGATCTGGTTAAAGATGTCCCTGCTCACTGCAGGGAGGTTGGACTAAATAACCTTTAAAAGGTCCCTTCCAACCCAAACCATTCAATGATTCTCTGATTTGGGGAAGTTGAAAGGAAATTGCATTGATTTATAAAGCAGTTAAAAATAGGGCCTACTCCCTATCCAGACATTGCTCATTTTGTGAAACCACCCCCCACCTCCCCAATTTGTTTCTTGTTCAGAAAAAAACAGCTTTGTTTAGCTACTGGAAACTTTCCATTTATGTATGAAATATGACATTTATGTTGTTTGGTTGACCAGATGTTTTGGCAGGATGCTCTATTTATACGTGAAGGAAGAACTACATTTCTGATGATACAAAATGCTTACTGAATAGGCAGATTTGACAAAGAAATCATCCCTTTATCCTGGTAGTGCTGCATCCTCTTACATAGAGAAATTGAATAAAAGGGAGATCTTCAAATTATAAAATGTTACCAATACTGTATTCTAACAGAAAAAACCCAACCCAACCCCCAACTTTCAATAAACCTCTTTTTTGTTTCTTTTTTTTCCTGTATTAGTCCTTTTCTTATGTGCAGTTAACTTGTGTCAGTGCTAAATATTTTCTTACAGCCACTCATGACTTACTAGTAATACAAATGTTTTCCATTGGGGTAAACACATTGATACAGTTTTATTCATCCGCAAAGTGGATTGCTCCATGGTATGCAAGTAACTGCATCTGATTTTCGTTAGTGGTTTGGGGTTGTTTTGAGGCGGGGTTGTTTGGGATTTTTTTTTGCTTATAATTATGTAGTTTTAGCAAATCAGTGACTGGTGTAATTAACCCTTTTAAAAAGAAGCAAGTCCCAAGTAAAAAAGGATTCTGCCTTGCTTGTCTCTATTCATATAATATGCATAAGTTGAGCATCATAGACACTTAGGTATTTTCTTCTTTTAAATATTTGGGGAAATTCACTGACTTGAAGGTTTTATGTATGTGATTCTGGTTTTATGCTCTAGAAATCAACAGAATTTTCTGTCTTGGAAAGTGAAAGAAAGAAGACAAAGGGTAAAAGAGCAAAAAGAAAAAAAGATGATTTTCCAGATGTAGATGAAGAAATTAATTCCATCTTACTTAAAGAGAAAGGTGAGAAGTTATTTTTGGCGTGCTGCTTCAAACAAAAGAGATGGTTTTTGACTGTGGAATCCATTACCGGAGAAGTGTTTTCTGAGGTGCAGACAAGTGACCTCAAGTGTGTTTTTTATTAAAGAAATTTAGCCTTAATATAGTACTAAAAAATATTCTAGTCCTGTGTCTGTTACTAAAAAATACTACTACTCCATGTGCTCAGCTAATTGTTTAGGCTAAGTTTTTTTTGTTATGTTAGCAACTACTATTATGCCATGTCTAAATGTGTATGACCTTTCCTTCTTAACAGTTAGAAATAAGGGACCAGAGCTTCACCACCCTTCAGTGAAGTTTGAGGATGTAGGAGGCAATGATGAAACTTTAAAGGTTAGTTAAAATGTTATTTGTGGGATACAGAATGCACTGAATGAAATGTTGCATGAAAAATGACAAGAATTCTGGCAGAATTAATCTCCATGGCACTGAGAATAGCTGCTTATACCAACAGCAACAAAGTTTTGTTTTTTTGGTGGTTTTTTTCCCTCTTATTAATCTTTTTTTAAAGCAGTCACTGAAATACATTAATAAACAGAACTTGATTTATTTTGTCTTGTCTATATTATTAGCAATTTCTAATGCTAATTTCTGCAATTTAAACGGAGGTCTCATGTTCTTAACAGGAAATATGCAAGATGCTCATTCATGTCCGTCATCCCGAAGTCTATAACCATTTAGGTGTGGTTCCACCTCGCGGTTTTCTTTTACATGGACCACCAGGATGTGGAAAGACACTACTTGCACAGGCAATAGCTGGGGTGAGATAACTTTAAATTTAGTTTCTTGTTTTTCTGAATTATATTTAGAGAGAAAATAAAAATAATCCTCCTTCATGATAGACTAGATCTTTCTTCTTTTTTCTCTTCTTCCTATTGTATTATAAAATATATTTACTGCTTCCTATTGTGTTATAAAGTATATTCACTTCCTTTGTTTAGATTCCATCTGAATCTACTTGATAGAACCTTATATATGAAGAGGGGACACAGTGACAAGGTTTTACGTTTGACTTAGTCTTTTGAGGCATTCCTAGGACAACAATATAGGTTAAATTTACCATGCTATTTTGTCTTAAGTCTGGACTCAACTGTAACATCTTCTATTAGGCATTGCACTGATTCTTTTGGCTGGCATCCATTAAACAGTGATTTCTGAATTCCAAAACTGGATGCTGCCTTGCCTGGGTCAAACTAAGGATTTCAGAGCATATGACATTATTGGTGTTAATACTTTTGTGCCTGTGGTGGAACTGTTTTGCTGCTATGTGCCTGTTTTGGATATAAATCTGGGAACTATTTAAGGCTGTTGGGTGATAACCATGGACATTTCTTGTAAGTTACGAATTTTTGTAGTGCAGACTTCATCTCTGAAAGAAAATACTGATGTTTATTCCTTCAGTGCTGGTTAGACACTGTTTTCTTTCAAATGTTTTAATTTAAAATATTGTTGGTTTGTTTTTTTTTTTAATGCCTTACTGTAAAAAGGTACCCATGGAATGCATCTGTGATATTTAACACTTCAGTAGGTATTCATATCCTGGAAGGGTAATAGATCTGGGGAAAGAAACATGACACAAGTGAAAAATTTTCAGAGATGAGATAAATTTAATGACGACTACTTTAAATGAAAATCTCTTATTTAAGAAATATTAATAGTGCTGTTTAAGGCAAATTATCTCCTCCAAGCCTCAGGTAGTACCTCTGCTGGCTTTGATTTGTATAAATTGGGATTGATTTTTTTTTATATGTGGTTCAAAGTGCTTGAAATAGGCTGCAACTACCTGTCTACAGCCTATTAAAGTTACAATTTTATTTATTTATTTTTAATAGCAGAAAACCTCGAGTGTGAGCTTTACAAGTATCTTACTGTACAGTTCTGCTTAGGTATTTCAGGAGTGAGACTGAGGGAACCAAACCTGGTAGGGATCTCTTCCACACTGCTAAGCAAGTCTTTGTTACAGATGGAAATAGACAATTTTCTCAAGAAGAGAGCCCAAGCATGGACTGAAATATGTGCATTGCAAAGGATTGGGTAGGGGACCAAGGTGCAAAGCTATTTGACAGCACAGTTGTTCTCTAACTGATTTTGGGAAACCTGTGTTTGTATCCATTTCTGTTCACTTGGCCAAATGGCTCAGACCCATTTTAAATGGGAGGATGCTACTCATCTTTTTTTAAAAGGTCTTTTAAGATTTAATCTTGACTACATAATCTTTGGGTGTAAAATGTATTGTGTTGGAAAATATTTGTCCTCCAGGACAGCCAATATTTCTGACCTCTGGATTTATCATACACTGTTCCTTATCTCTTTCAGGAACTTGAGCTCCCGATGCTGAAAGTGGCAGCAACAGAGATAGTGTCTGGAGTGTCGGGGGAATCTGAGCAGAAACTGAGAGAATTGTTTGAGCAGGCTGTGGTGAGACACCCATTGGAAATAACACTGTGAATTGTCTGTCCTTTTCTTTGCAAAGACTCATAGTTTGTTGCTGTGGTTTGAATTTGAGTGAATGTTAGTGAGGGAATCTTTATGCTGCTGCACACACATCATAGTGTCTCCCTGTTCCATGACCAGAGAGTTCTATTGTACTGTCATAAAGCACAAAGATAACTATTCTGAAATCTTGACAAAGTATCCTTGGTATGTTAATCATATCAATGTAAAGAGAGCAGCATAAATTATTTACCTGTTTGAAGCTGCTTGGCTTGATAGATAAAAATAGAAAAGATGTAAGAAGAGTTCACTGTGCTTTTTTGTTGCAAGCTTTGTTTGCTGGTTTTGTATGGCTTGGAATTTGAGTGAATATGAGCAACTTAAGACTTTGGGGCTTTAGGTGTAAAGTAAGAAATCTGGGACAAATGCTGTACAAGAAGGAGTCAAGTTAGAATGCGTTGGGTTGGAAGGGACCTTCCAAGGTCATCTAGTCCAACCTCCTTGCAGTCAGCAGGGACATCTCTAAGTAGATCAAGTTGCTCAGAGCCCCATCAAGCCTGGCTTTGAAGGTCTCCCGGGTTGGGGCCTCCATCACCTCTCTGGGCAACCTGTTCCAGTGTTACCCTCATAGTAAAGAACTTCTTCCTAACATCTAATCTAAATCAACCCTTCTCTAGTTTAAAACCATTGCCCCTCGTCCTGTCACTACAGGCCCTTGTAAACAGTCCCTCCCCAAGTTACAGTTGAAGTCTTGCTTTGGTGCAACTTCCTGACTTGGTAAGAAGCAAAGAGTACCAGATGGATTGAGGTAATTTTAGACAAATGCAGAATTTTCTTTCTTTTAGTATGTGGCTAATGTTTTGTTTCATGAGAACAGTTTTCTGTTTGTGACCTCTGAGAATGATCTGGTTTTGCAACTTTATTCCATTTTTCTGCTCTCCCTCACAACTGTAAATAGATGTTTAGAATGTGTTCCTGTAAAAAAGAATGCTAAACAGGGCAAGAACATTGGTTGTGAAGCTTTAGATTGTTTCCAGTTCATATTACATTTTAATTTTTAGAAAGCCTTGTTAAGATGTTTTTTAGAATAAAATTAGCTGATGAGGGGTCTGGAGGACATGTCTTACTAGGAGTGGCTGGGCGAACTGGGATTGCTTAGTCTGGAGAATAGAAGGCTGAGGGGAGACCTTGTTGCTTTCTACAACTGCCTGAAAGGAGGTGTTGGTCTCTTCTCCCAGGTAACTAGTAATAGGATGAGAGGAAATGGGCTCAAGTTGTGCCAAGGGAGGTTTAGATTGGCTGTTAAGGAAAAATTTCTTCTCTAAAAGAGTGGTCAGGCATTGGAACAGGCTGCCCAGAGAAGTGTTGGAGTCACCATCCCTGGAGGTGTTCAAGAAACATGTAGACGTGGCACTTCAGGACATGGTTTAGTGGTCATGGTAGTGTTGGGTTGATGGTTGGACTTGATGATCTTAGAGGTCTTTTCCGACTTTAACAATTCTATAATTCTGTGAAAATTAAGTAAGCGATTGCCCAGAGTTTTAAGAAATTACATCTTTTGCATGTATAGCGGTCAAAGGGAGGTTACTATAAAAGCTATTTTTTAAGAAATTAGATGCATTACTTAAAACATGTTTAAAAATAAAGTCTGATGCCTTTATAGTCACTCACATTTCCACTTAGTTTTTTTACCAATATTTGTACAGGGACAAAATACATTCTCTCCCTGTGCTGTGGAATCCCTATAGGTTAGTGTTGTTTTTTCCCTGTCAGAGCAGAATAGTGACTGACAAGTAGATGGCGCAGTTGGTACCTGCTACCATAGAATGCATGGCTTCCAAAATACTGCTTTTTTATATGGGACTTCTTTTGAAGGTGATTCTAGTGTTTTCCTGAAGTACTCCTTTGCACTACTAGTGCTTTTTGAGAATGTTAATAATCTTGTGCCAGTTAAACACTATTATTTCCTACTAGTTACAGTAATTATTAGTGTTAGCTTTGTATGAATGTGAAGTACTTTATGAACTTTACTACACTTGGAGGAGTTGCTCATGGCACATTTTTACTCTTTGAACATGGTCAGGCTCTGTAGTAGTCCTGAAGTTGGCAGATGGTTTTTTGTGACCACCTACTTCTCCTTTTGTTTCATGATGTGTGTCAGTAATGCTAGTTCTTGAAATACCACAGCTCTAATGTCACTAACAAAACAAACAAAAAACCAAAACAGACCTTTCTTGTCTGATTTTCTTTTTTTGAACTTAAGCAAGTAAGCAGTCACAATGGACCATAATGATTCTATGATTATGACTTTCAGGAAAACATAAAGCAACATAGAGGTGCTTTAAAATTTTTAAATAATGTGTAGAGACATTTTTAATCTCATGCCTTAATTATTTCATGGCCTCAGCTCAGCACAGTTTCATAGTCTGGTGGCTCTCCAGATAGAATCATAGAATCATTATGGTTGGAAAGGACCACCAAGATCATCGAGTCCAGCCTTCATCCTAACATCTCTCTAGCCACTAGACCATAGCCTGAAGTGCTACATCTACTCATTTTTTAAACACCTCCAGGAATGGTGACTCCACCATCTCCCTGGACAGTCTGTTCCAGTACCCAACCACTCTCTTAGTAAATAATTTCTTCCTAATATCTAATCTGAACCTCCCCTGACGCAGCTTGAGGACATTTCCTCTCGTTCTATCATTAGTAATTTGGGAGAAGAGACCAACACCAGCCTCGCTACAACCTCCTTTAGGTAGTTGTAGAGAGCAATAAGGTCTCCTCTCAGCCTTCTTTTCTCCAGACTAAACAGCGCCAGTTCCCTCAGCCGCTCCTCATAAGGCATGCTTTCCAGACCCTTCACCAGCTTTAGTTGCCCTTCTCTGGGGATAGTCAATAAGAGTAACAGATTTGTTCCAGGACAGGCTGATTGTGCAGCAGACTCACAGTAGTAATTATAGAACAGAAAATCTGAAAAATTTGTCTCTCATAATATACTCTGTCAATGTAATTTTGTAATTATTAATATTTCTTCTTCCTAGTCTTGTGCACCATGTGTCCTTTTCATTGACGAGATTGATGCAATCACCCCAAAAAGAGAAGTTGCATCAAAGGACATGGAGCGGAGAATTGTTGCTCAATTCCTGACTTGTATGGATGGTCAGTTTTAGGAACATCTCCACTAAGCTAAACTTCCTGATTATCAGGCTCACTGTCTGCTTTCCTTCGGGACTGACTCATGGTTACTTTAGTGGAGATAGTGGTAATATTTTTTTGTATTTTGGGAGAGCTTACCTGGGTGGTGGTGAGAGATTCTTAATATTTGAGGGGATGTTACTACATTATTTTCACAGTGGTCTGTACAGCATTATATAGCCTGTCTGTTGTATAAATAGATATAATGGGGAAAAGTGTCAAGTGTCATTTGAAATGCTGATTTTTGCTTGATTGTTCAAAATGCAAATTCTAAGTAGTAGAAATAAGGGTGAACAGCAGTTTAGTGTGACTGTTGGTTAGCTTGTCTCTGCTGTTCTGATTATTGTGTGCTGCAGGAAGAGAGTCCCGTAGATACCAGAACAAAGTTGAGATGGTGAGCACGAGTACTAATTTCCTTCCTTCCTTCCTTTAGATTTGAATAACGTGGCTGCCACTACCCAGGTCCTTGTTATCGGGGCAACTAACAGGCCTGACTCACTGGACCCTGCACTGAGGCGAGCTGGGAGATTTGATCGAGAAATTCGCTTAGGGATTCCAGATGAAGCGGCAAGAGAAAAGTATGTGTGACAAAGTTAAAGCTTCTCTTTGATTAGTTAATAAATAAGGAAGTAATGTGTAAGTTAACACAAATCAGGGAAAAGTACTTTATTGTTCTTAGTCCTATTTGTGCCTCTACACGCCTATGGATCAGCATGCACTGAAAAGTGCAGGAGACTAAAGTGTGCATCTCCTCTTTGTCTTGACAGATGTGTCTACATCTGGAGTGGTTGCCTTTCTCATGTGCAAATCTGCTTTTAGCATTGTATTAATGGGTTTTCAAGTGCATTAACAGTACAGATAACGGAATGAAGTGTATTTTTTCAGGAATTTAACATTCTGTCTTTGGTGCACTCAGCAGAACTGTTTAATTAGGAACATAAATTAAGCATAGCCTGTTCGTTAGTCCTCTCAAGCACATACCTTAAACAACATTCCATTCCATTCCTTGTGGAAATACACCTAGCAAGGCATTAGGCTCAGCTGCAGTTATCCTGTTTTGTGTAACTGGCATTTTTTATTCCAAAGATCCATGACTGTCAAGACTAGCTTAAAAAATTTATATTTTTGCTTTTTTGATTGAAAAGGAACTGCTACTCATTTCCACAACACCAGAAAGCACAAGAAGTGTGAAAACAGCTGTGGCTTATCTTGTTATGGAAGGGAAAGAAGGGTTAAAGGACAATTTCCTTCTAGCTCAACTAATCTTATTTCTAGGTTGAAAAAGCAAACTATTCTGTTTGCAGCATTGCTTAGTTTGTGTTGTCAGCACTACTTACTGACCATTATTCCTTCCTCCCCTCCTGCTTTTTTGGCAATGCCTCAAGTTTGTTTTTTTGTTTGTTCTACTTCCTCCAGATTTACAGCCCTGTAGTAATGCTACTCTTGGTTGTGTGAAAACATGGAAGTGGTTAGAGGTAGAACTAGAGAGCTGACTGAGTTCTGATTCTATGATATTTCTTAGGTTCATGTTAAAAATATAACATTCCCAGGAGTATCACTTTTTCCAAGGACAGGAGTTGTGAAAGGCAAAGCCACCATAGTGTGTAGAGGTTGTTCACAGGTTTGAGTGTAGTCACATTTGTTCATACTTTTGTTTTGTGTCATTTTATTTGTCTTCCTGGAGGTGTAGCCTTACAGGAACTGGTGATTTTTTTTTTAACTTATTTTTCTAATTATCCCCTCTCCCTTGCTTTTCTGTTTTGTTTTAGTTTTGGATCGTTTTTTGTTGGGGAAATGGGAGATGTGGGGTGTGTTCCTTTTTGAAAAATAAAAGGGTCATATAGAAACAGCAGTCCTTAGTGTGCTGCTTTACCACATAATAAATCAATCTCGCTGAAGGCAAGGTTTGAGCTGCTTAGCTGTAGGGGTGGGGTTGGGTGAGGAGGTGTACCTGCAGGTCTTGCTTTCCTTGCAGTGTTTTCTTGTGCATGTATGAAGCATATGAAGGAAAATAATGCATGTAGGACACATTCAGAATGAGCCATTTACACTTCCTAACTATTTACACTTGGAGTCACTTGATTAGCTGCAGCTGTTGCTAAAAAGGTTGAAAAATTCTTGAGACCCAAGCTGATGTTGCTAATAAAGATTTAAAAGAGAGATGATGGAAGTTAGTTGGGAAGGCAAACAGATGAAAGGTATTATAATTTCAGTTTTGAATAGTTAACTCCGTTCTTTTAATAACTTTTCTGTAGTTACATTATTTGATCTGGAAATAATTTAAACTAGTTTTCATTGGAACTAGAAACTATTTTACTGATCTTCACTTCTTTGATTTGTGCTGCCTTTTAAAAATATTTTCCCAATGAGGTGATGTTTTGCTGTTTTAAATAAGTTCATTTTATCCCTCTGCTCAGAGTCCTTCAGTGCCAGTATTTTGGTGATGACACTGGGGTTTTGGTTGGTTTTTTTACTATCCATGTAGTTTTCAGTTGTCCTTGGCTTAGAACAGCAGGAAGTCTTGGTGGACCTTGAAGGAGGTTTTATAAAGTTTCAGCCTTGATACAGAGTGAAAAAACTCCAATTGAAAAAAAAAGAAGTGTGAAGCATAGCACTTGACTGGCAGTTACATAGAGCTGTTTCGTACCAGCGATGGAACTGCATAGGCTGGTGTAACTTTAGCTGTTGAATGAGGATGAGGTAACACACGAGCTGTACGTAAAAGGAGTGCATTGCTTCTTGGAAATTTTACTGGGGACGCAGGAAATATCTGCAGTTATATTCCACTGACAATGGCAGGGGAAAGATACTGAAGATTCAAAGACAGAGGTCCTTACACAGTCTGATTTCATTTGTTCCTTGCAGAATATTTTGCTGTGGATGTTCTTTGTTAAATAAGTAAAAGTGGGATGGAACAGACAATGCAGGCTGTTGTTAAGATTACATGTCTCAGTGGATGGCTTGTGTGCATCTCTGTGGTACACTCTGAGATCTACTCTGTCAATTTTGCATCATAAACTAAGGTTTAAAGAATCTATATTTAGATTCACCAAAACTAGCTTTTACCCTGGGGAGGCCACATCTGGAGAATTGTGTCCAGTTCTGTGCTCCCCAGTTCAAGAGAGACAGGGAAATAGTGGGGAGAGTCCAACGGAGGGCTACGAGGATGGTTAAGGGACTGAAACATCTACCTCGTGAGGAAAGGCTGAGAGCCCTGGGGCTGTTTAGCCTGGAGAAGAGTAGGCTGAGAGGGGATCTGATCAGTGTTTATAAATATCTGAAGGGTGGGTATCACAAAGATGGGGCCAGGCTCTTTTCAGTGGTGCCCAGTGACAGGATGAGGGGCAGCAAGCACAAACTGGAACACAGAAAGTTTCACCTCAACATGAGGAGAAACTTCTTTACCATGAGGGTGACGGAGCACTGGAACAGGCTGCTCAGAGAGGTTGTGGAGTCTCTTTCTCCATAGACTTTCAAAACCAATCTGGACATACTCCTGTGTAACCTGCCCTAAGTGGACCTGCTTTGGCAGGGGGGTTGGACTAGATGATTTCCAGAGGTCCCTTCTGGCCCCTACCATTCTGTGATTCTGTGGTTGATGCTGTTGGTTTTCCTTTAAGAACTGAAAGGAAATATATAGCGTAATTTTGTGCATTGCAGTGTTGGTTACTTCCTAGTTGAGTGGAAACTGTTCTCACTGGACTACCAGTTCACGTGGTCTTAAAGACACCTTAAATCAATGCTGTTTGTTCTCATATGAAAAATTTAAAAGCCACAGCTTCATCTTTATTTTGTTTTTCTTTTTTCTTCCTACTTGATCAGAATTCTTCGGACTTTGTGTCGAAAACTTAAGCTCCCGGAATCCTTTGAATTTCGTCATCTAGCAAGGCTGACTCCAGGTTATGTAGGTGCTGATCTGATGGCACTTTGTCGTGAAGCAGCTTTGTGCACAGTGAACAGGGTCCTGATAAAATCTGAGAAAAGGAAACATCTACATGCTGGAGGAAACACAGCTGAAGAAAACATGGGAGTAGGAACAGATGTCCTGGTGGAACAGGATAACAAACAACTAGAACTTCTTCCTGAGGTATTTGCTCCTTGAACAATCTGTGGCCAACATAATATTAAATTTAGATTTAGAAATCCAGCTAAATTAAGCCAGAAGCTTAACTCCTCATAACCAATACCTATAACCTACACCTTCTAAAAATTGTGATAATATTTTATACAAGGTGTGGTTTTTTAATTGGGTTTTTGTTGGTTTTGTTTGTGTTGGATTTTTTTTCTAGCAGACCAGATGTTAAAATAGTGGATGTATCTGTTTTCTAAAGCGTATTGACTGTAAGACAATTTTAAGAATATCAGGCTTGCGCTGAGTTTTCACCAAGCTGTTTGCTGTGCCCTCAGCGAAATCGGTATTATGATGCCTGAGGCTCTTCTGACCTGGTATAGTGACAGTTAGTCAAGTCTAGAAGTATTTCTGCAGTCTACATTTTCCCTCCAGCTATGTGATTACTTGGGGTAAATTGCATGTGGTGTCTAGTACCTGTAGCAAGTTTGAGGAAGAGGTACCTATTCAGTGGAAAAGTTGGGTTAGCAATGTGACTTGAGCTGCAGAGAAAGTATCTGTTAACGTGCAGTACAGCAGGAACTCAGTTGCAGAAAACAGCATTTCCAGTGCTGGAATTATTCTGTGGTCTGTGAACTTTGATAGACATTCTTGGCCCTACTTCTCAAAATTTGGAGTGTGTATGTGCCTTCATTATGTGTAGGCTTCCTACAGATTTGTCCTGAGAAGTAAAACAAAGTGCCTTTAAACCCACGTTGTACTCAGATCCTGGTTTTAGAAGGACTGTCAAAGAAAACTGTTACAGTAGTTAACAAAAACCAGTGTAAAAAGCTGTGGTAGGCCTTTGTATCAGAGTAACTTAATTGTACTCCATACCTCCCAGTGTTTCCTGGGGCCTGATGTAGCCAAAAGAAAGCGGGGAAGGGCAGGTAGTTGCAGCTTTTATCAACATCACCGTGATCAAAGGGGTTATTGAGGATGAGGAAGTCTAATCCTAACAGAGCCATATTTTGATAGCTGGCAGGAGGTTGACATAGTCTAATACAGGGTATTGTCATTAAAACCGTTATATTATGGTTATAATGGAAAAGTAAACATACAAAGCCTTCAAAAATAATTCACACAATTCAAGTAAACAAACTCAGTGGTCTCGGTTATTTCAGAGTTTCTCTTAATGGTTCTCTTAAGAAGAGGAGGAAGGGCTTAAAAGGGCTATCAGGCACTTTTTTTGTGATTACTTGTAGACCTATCTTAGTTGCAACAAATAGGACGTGATACTTTTCTCATGTACTGCTATAGGAAAATGTGTAAATTTAACAGTTTCTACAATTTTAAAAATTATTATTATTCCATCTTATAATGAAAATCCTGGTATATTTTTACTTGTGGTCCAATATCAATTTGTTTTGATACTGTCTTTCTGTATTAGAACTGGGACGTATTTATGTTGTGAAGGTAAAAAGTTGTTTTGATCGAGTATTTTCTCAGATAGTTTCCCCAGTAAGGAACTGACTGGGGAAATGGGAACGTTCCTGTCTGGGGCACTGTGGTCCGCAGGATGAAACAGTGCTGAACGGCCTTACCCTGTATCTCTGCTGTGTTTGCTCAAACTTTATCAGGGCTTGGTCACAAACCAAGGTCTAATCAGCCTGAGGAAATGAGGTGATGACTTGAAATCAGATGATATTAAATAAGTGTGTAATCTAAAAGTGTGTGTTAAGAGTTTTAAAGGTTTATATGTAACTGAATGTTCCGCAAGTTGCTGAAATTGTGCTGTTTGGTAGAGTTGTTTACTTTCTCTCTAGAGCAATTTCTTCCTAAAACCAGAATAAATACCTATAATTAATACATATTTTGGAAATTTCAGCATGGAAAGAACTTTCTCCTATCAGTGTGGGAGAAGCAGTAGGAAGAACTTGAAGACAAAATACATGTGCCATCTCTGTTTCTGTAGTATCTAAATCAAGACTAGTCTGTTAGCTCAGTGCTTTTAGAAGACTAGATGATCTCCAGAGTCCCTTCCAACCCCTATCATTCTGTGATCCTGTGAAGTGTTAAATGTACATAGTGTTTTCCAGTAATGTTTTTATCATTAATGTTAATTTTTAATGTTATTTTACATTATTTGTGTGTTGTACATAATAATTTGTTCTACAGTAATGAATACTACAGTGGAAGAAAGAATTACTTTTGAAAAAGCCCTTAAAAAAAATGGTTCTTAAAATCTAATCTAGTGCATAATCTTTTTCCCAAAGGACGAATTGCAGAGGCTTTTGAATTTGCTGAAGAACCAAGACCCCTTGCCTGAGGAGCAGCTGCAGAAGCTGTGCATTGAGATGAATGATTTTATTGTTGCACTGTCATCAGTGCAACCCTCTGCCAAGAGAGAAGGCTTTGTCACAATTCCTGATGTGACATGGGCAGATATTGGTGCCCTGGAGGATGTTCGGGAGGAGCTGACTATGGCAATATTGGTATTCCTTAAAGAATTTTTTTTCACTTCCCTCTATTCACAAAATAAAACTATGCTTATTTGTTTTTTCATATTTATCTAAGGTATAATGTGCTGCCTATGAGTTCTACCATGCTGCAAACTAGAAATTTTACAACATCTTCATTTAAAGTAGTCAAACTTCTATAATTTGCTTTCAGATTATAGGATTTATACAAGTCTGGTGCATGTATTTAACGTGTCACTTATTGTATTCATGCTTTCAGTTTTCACTATGTTCATTATTGCTCTTGACCTTATTCAAGGCCAGGCTGGATGGGGCTTTGAGCAACCTGATCTAGTGGGAGGTGTCCCTGCCCATGGCAGGGGGGTTGGAACTAGATGGTCTTTAAGGTCCCTTCCAACCCAGATCTTTCTATGATTCTGAAAGTTTTGTACCTAGAACTGGAGACTTACGTTGGAAGGTCAGCAGTCTTGCTGCCAGTCAGGGGGATGCTTAACACTAACACCTTAAGATGAGCACTTAATAAATAAAATCTTTGCCTCTGAATAATGATACTTCTCCCACTTTGGGGTACTTAGCAGTGCAAGATAACAGCTGATCGGCATCTTATTTATTCTTTTAGCCTGTAAAGAACTGGAATAAAGAACTTGCTTATTTTTTCATCCAGCTGTAGCTGAAATTAATTAGTTTCTTGTTAGCTTTTTGTCATGGGTAATGATGAACATTTCTTTTATAGGCACCTGTGCGAAACCCAGAGCAGTTTAAAGCTCTGGGCCTGACTACTCCAGCTGGTGTCCTGCTTGCAGGGCCTCCTGGGTGTGGAAAAACACTGTTAGCTAAGGTAATGCTTTTTTCTAAACATGTTTGAAAATACTGGATCATGAAACGGATGGTTATGTAGGAATGACATGACTCTGAGTGATACTGCCAGGAGTGGGGCTTTTGCACCACTTCTCAATAGAAAATTAAAATTTGGGCCTCGGTGCTAAAATTACTTGATTTTTTGTTTGTTTTTTTCTTGTTATAAGGTTGCAATTGAATTGAGAGGGAATTACTGCAAAACTTGAAGGAATTAAGTTGGTTAAGAAGAAAGTAGCAAAGATAGGAAAAAACTCTGACATAACCACTTGTGCGGATTATTTCATTGTAACTAAATTGTATATTTGAAAGTAGTCTACACTTTTTCTTGTATTTTTATTTATTACATTTACCTCACTAGAAATACTGTTTTCCATCTCCTCAAGCATTTCAGTTCTTATGGCCTCCCCATGTAACTGCAGATAGTCAGGCAAGTTTCTAGATCATCACTCATCTTTGTCTTCAAATGCTCTTGTGTAGTTGAGTATCTCTTTAACTCCTAGTAGTTATTGACAATTCTTCAGCTAATATGGGGGAGGAGTGTGGGCTGTGAATCTGGAACACTGCCTATTAAAGAGAGAGAACACCTTACTAAATTCCCTGCCTCCTTCATACTCTTAATTGCACATAATTATACTTTGTACTGTCTTCTATATTTTACAAACAGTTGATAACTGTGTTCCTCCCCTTAAGTTTGTTTACTACTCCATGGACAGAACCAAAGAAAACATGAAAAATGTGTGTCTAATAAGTATATCTGTCTTTTTCCTTCTTGTTAGGCTGTGGCAAATGAGTCTGGACTGAACTTCATATCTGTGAAAGGTCCTGAACTGCTAAATATGGTACGCACTAATCATTGTACTTTTTGTTATTTATGGAATTCTTGCCTGAAGTGTGGGGCAAGCAAAATTCCTGATAATTACACAACTGATACTGATGCAACTGAAGTTGCCTCATTTAACCTCCGCTTAAACTTTTTAGCAGGGAAGTTGTTCATGTGAAAAGGAAAAAGCTATGTGGGGAATTAAAGTATATATCTTGACTTAAATTACCTGGCAGATGAAGCCTTCTTGACTGAAGTAGGATGTCTAAATTACCAACTACCTGCATCATTGCTTTTATGTAGATTTGGAAAAAGAACAACAATTTAAATCTACAGTGAAAGCAGTCAATGATCAATGGCTGTAAATCAGCGGCTTTCACCAAGCCAAATAAAATTTTCAGCTTTCAAGTTCAGAAATGTGTTTTGCCAGTCATTGTAGCTTCTTAATGGAAGTTTGAAACCTTGGAAAGCAATACGGTTTTTTAGTTTATTAGAGTGATTTTTAAAGACTTTAAATGTTAACAGAAAAAAGTGCTGTAGTCTGAGTTTTTGAAGCATGGGGCTTAGAAGTGTTGTGATACAACTTCAGTCTCTTTTAAGAGTTAGGAGAACGTGTTGAACTGAGCGAGGTGGCTGCAGCCCACATCTTGAGGCTGCACATGGCAGTTATCAATAGAGACCATGGCTTTTTATCAATAATGTGGAAGCTAAAACCAAAATACTGGGTTTGATTATTCTTTTCCCAAACTTTTTTTTTAGTGTGTGCTCCCAAGTACTGATACAGGCAGGAAATGCAACTCTTAAGTTAATGAGGAGCCCTACTTCCTTGTAGAGTAAAGATAAAATGTCTGGCTCTGATTCAGAAACTATGTTAAGACATCAATTTTATTAAAACTCGTTTGTTTAGAAAAAATGAAGTGTTTGCATTTACAACTTGGCAAACCCCACCCTGCAATTCACCGTTCAAAGTGCAGTTCTGGCTTTTCAATTCCCTACCCCCCAACCCCCTGACTTCAAACAACTACTATATGAACTTCAGATGTTCCTTGTGTTCAAATCGCTCACCGAGTTTGCTTATGACCAGTTGAAGAACAACAGGGTTGCTAATAAAGATTGTATTTATTAATTCTCATCAGCAGAATGGCAGCAAGTTAGATTTGTTCCCTAGGAAGCAGGAATTCCATTCAACTCTGAATATACTGCAAACTGTCAAGAGTGAGCTGGTGACAGCTAGTTCCCCTGTGAATCTTGATCAGTGAGGAAGTTGAGGTAACAGACTGTTACCAGAAGTAACCTGATTAGCGGGTTGTGCTTCTCTCTTGCAAAGGACCTCAAATAGTGTTTAAAACTGTGATTACTTTTTTTTTTCTCCAAGCAAAACCTTCATGTCTTACATTGTTTCACTGTGGTTTGTCATTTCTTTTAGTATGTTGGTGAAAGTGAACGTGCTGTACGACAGGTATTCCAGCGTGCCAGGAATTCAGCCCCCTGTGTTATATTTTTTGATGAAGTTGATGCTTTATGCCCTCGGAGATCTGACCGTGAAGTGAGTCTGTGTAAAATACCTCCATTAATAAATTATCTCAGTTGCAGCTTTTGTGGCATTGTGTTAGCAACAGAAGTACCTGGAAGAGTACTACATTCACTGTCTCCCAAGAAAAACAGTCCTATAGGCTTTCTCATATTTGAAGAAAAATGTTGGTCAAATTTTATGAAACTTAATACTTTTTTTTAGTATGCGTATATAGAAAAAAATACCCAGAGAATGTGTGTATATCCACCAGCTTGGCTGTGTAGAGCCATAGGAAAAGATGGAGTGCGGTTTAATATCATGTTTAATTTACAGCCAGATCCTGTCACTTGTATGCAACTGCAATGCGTGCATGAAGTGTGTATTTATTTGAACAACGTGAACTGGGTCATGAAGATGTTTGCAGTAGGTGCATAAGTGGAATGCGTTAGGCTTCAGAGCTATTCCACTTGTGAAGTTTTCTCGGTCTTGGTTTTTGTTGTTGTTGTTTTGGCATAGGAACTGCCTCCACCTAGGATTAACTTCTGCTTGTGGTGAGGCGGTATTAGCGCAAAGTGTTAGTGTGTTGAAAGGGAAACCGCTCTGTTTTGTATGCAGAGGAGGTGCACATGGTTTATGTTACTGTACTGGTGCATCTATGTTGAAGGCTGAAAGAGAAGATGCTGGTTTTCAACCGACAAGTTGAGTACAGTACTGTTTGGATATTGCCATCAATGACTCATGGAAGGATTGTTGTAGTTCCAGATCATAGGAGAGAGCAAGTTTGATCAGCTGTTGCTGAATCATAGCTTGTCTTCTAAATTTGCATAGTTCACGTCCTATGAAAGATAGCCAAGCTGAGAAGTTCAGACTGGACTTCTTGAATGTCCTGAAGTGGTGATTCCCACAGAGCCAGAAAAGAAAGTGTCCAGTACTAGGCTCCACAGGAGGCATAGATGGTAGCCAAAGATGGGGAACGAATGTGCTTTGGCCTCACTAGCAGCACCAGGCAGCAACTTGTTGCCTAGAAGCCCACCCTTGCTCTTCACAGCCTCCTTTAACCATGTAATGGAACTGTCTGGGCAGGAGACTGGGACCATGATTATTCAGGCTGCTATACTGGTGACAGTCCTTAGGATTCATAATTGAAACTTGGGTGTTTGGTGTTTCTATTTGCTTTTTGAAACCTATGTTCATTTTCACCGCACATCCTAATTGTCCATAGGTGGATTTATATTTTTATATGTTTAAAATAAGCCAGTAACAACATTCTTCAAAACCATCCAGCAGTTTTACTGCATAATTGAAGTCTTCTAACTGAACTCTTGTTCTCCAGCTGTTGTCCTTTCTCTCTGTCTCCCCAGCTCTAGAATGAAATTACTGAGTTTGGTTATAGGATGTCACTACTATGGAGTTAACATTTAACTCTGAGCAGCTCATCTGCTGAAACTGTTGGTTCAGAGGTTTAAATATTCAAATAATTTTTTTTTTTTCCCCAAAAACCTGAATATTGAGAAGTTTGGGGTGTTCTTGTTGAGGTAGATGTGAGAATGGTTAGTATAAATATCTATATGTACTTCTTTAAGTGAGTCTTTCATTTTTAGTGGGAAAGAAGATATTTGCCATGTGTGAAAATGTGTGGCAGGTGTATGAGTAGCATGAATTTGGGCTAGAAACATGCTAAGAATATGATAGTAGGAATCCAGAATGCAGCTAATTGAAAGTGTGAAAAAGAAACTTTTGTTTGGTATTTCAGGGCAAGGAGCTAGTAAGTATTTTATTTTACTTCTAAATATTTACATTCCCGCCTTTTCCTCAAATTTGTTGACAAATTTCTCCTTTTAAAGTCAGGAGCCAGTGTCCGAGTAGTTAACCAGTTACTCACAGAGATGGATGGTCTGGAGAATCGTCAGCAGGTTTTCATTATGGCTGCCACAAACAGACCAGGTAAGGACCCAAAAATTCTAAACAGGAGAAGTCAAACGTCCTTGGTTCTCTTCTGATGAAATAATGTGTTCTTGCGTATTTTAATTCTTTAAGTAACCTTGTTCTGTACTTAAAATTACCATGTCTTATGTTTTATACATACCCAGAAACTTGTCTCTTCCTGAATTTGAACTCCATCTAGATGCTGAGAGTTAGAAGTAAATAAATGTAGTTAGTAGAGAAAGAAGCATATGTATGAAACGTTGCACTTCTGTGGTTATGAGCATTTTTCTGAGTATGGCAACTGAAACTGAATACAGGCTCACTAGTCTGTCTTGATGAAAGCCATACTGGTGTAGTTACCAGAGTTTTGAAAAGAACCTATGAGCCTAGAGCACGTATTTGGTTAATTGCTTGTAATGACAAGACAGTTAATTCTTTCATACCTGCATGTATTAAGTAAGGAGAAAATGTAGAATTCTGATGAGAAAAGGCTTAACAGGTAAGAATCATAGAATCATAGAATGGCCTAGGTTGGAAGGGACCTTAGAGATCATTTAATCCAACCTCCCTGTCATGGGCAGGGACGCCTCTCAACTAGATCAGGCTACTCAAGGCTCTGTCCAACCTGGCCTTGAACACCTCCAGGGAGGGGGCAGCCACAACATCTCTGGGCAATTTATTCCAAAGTCTTGCCACCCTCGAACTGAAGAATTTCTTCCTAAGATCTAATCTAAATCTATTCTCCTTCAACTTAAACCCATTACCCCTTGTCCTATCAGTGGATGCTCTTGTAAAAAGTCCCTCCCCAGCCTTCCTGTAGGTTCCCTTCAGATATTGGAAGGCAGCTATTAGGTCCCCCTGAAGTCTTCTCTTTTCAAGACTGAACAACCCCAGCTCCCACAGCCTGTCCTCGTACCAAAGGTGCTCCAGCCCTTGGATCATCTTTGTGGCCCTCTTCTGAACACGCTCCAACAGATCTATGTCTCTCTTCTGGTGGGGACACCAGAACTGGACGCAGTATTCGAGGTGGGGTCTCACAAGAGCAGAGTAAAGGGGGAGAATCACCTCTCTTGACCTGCTGGCCACGCTTCTCTTGATACATCCCAGGATGCGGTTGGCCTTCTGGGCTGCACCAGCGCACTGCCGGCTCATGTTGAGCTTCTCATCTATCAACACCCCCAAATCCTTCTCTTCAGGGCTACTCTCAACCCACTCTGTACCCAGTTTGTATTTGTGCCTAGGGTTGGCCCGACCCAGGTGAAGGACCTTGCATTTTGACTTGTTGAAGCTCATGCAGTTAGCACTGGCCCATTTCTCAAGCCTATCAAGGTCCCTCTGGATGGCAACTCTTCCCTCAAGTGAGTCCACGGCACCACAAAGTTTGGTATCGTCAGCAAACTTAGTGAGGGTGCACTCAATGCCGTTGTCCATGTCGCTGACAAAGATGTTGAACAGCACTGGACCCAGAACAGAGCCCCGAGGAACACCGCTTGTCACTGGTCTCCATGTGGACTTCGAGCTATTGACAAATGGTAGCATAGCTACTTTGGATAGAAATTGGAAGATGGGAAAGTGAAATACTTGACATTGCTTGGGTCCTATAGATTAAGGAAAATTTCATCTGAAATAACCTAAAACAGGCAGCTAGGAGGTGCTTTTGCTTTTTTTCCAATGGTCAAAACATTCAAAGATTATGGGGAAAATTTTCCTGTCTCTTGAATTCTTTGAAAATAATTTTCTACATGGTGAAGTATGAGCAGTAGATGCTTAAATCTCTATCCACTTGTAGAAATTCTTTGAAGTGTTAAGTTTTCCTGGCATGAGCTGGATGATTCTGACCTATCTAATCCAATGTAGAAAAGAAAATAAGGTTAAACTATGTAGCACATCTATATATAGATGCAGTTGGATGTACCAAGGGTGTTAGTACCAGTGTCACCAGATTGCCTTAGGAAAGAGATCTCTCACTAAATTAATTATGCTAGTGCAAGGATTTATATCAAGCAGCCTTATTTGTTGGTGTTTCTCAAGGGCTTAGTATCTAATTGCTGATGACAGTAAATTCATCATTAACTCTGTCTGGTAGCTTGGGGTGTGATTTCCAGCACTTGTGAGGTTGAGGAAACATCCTGGTTGACCTGGATGCCCCCTCAGGTGTACTACAGGTACATGTGGGGCAACTACTTCTAGGACCAGTGTATGTACACGGCACTGTTCTGAGCTTATGCCTCCCTTGTAGAGGAAGCTGAGTGCAAGTATTTTAATAGCTTTACAAGGGCCAGTTTAGAGTAAATGTTGCTCAGATGTTGATTTCAAGATATGAGTACTTATGTGTAGCAGGTTTGTCCTAATTCCCAGCTTTGCTGGGTTTAGATTTGCACTGGTTCAGGACTTGCTTATGGGCTTAATTTTCATGCAAATATGATATAAACATTTGTGCAATTGTTAATCCATCCCTTTATAAGCCTTATAAAGGATACAGTTTTACCATTTTGTTGGTATAAAATACCTCTGTAATGGTTTGGGTATTTATTTTATTAATTTTAGAAGTCCCTGTTGCCTTGTTGAGCTGGAGTGGCAGATGTACTGTTTTACTCTACCAGAATTGTTAAAATTACAAAATTTTCCTGATTAATGAGGGCTGAACTAATATTTGAGGGAAGCTGGGAAATTTGTAAGGCAAGAACTCAGTGGTGTATTGCTAACCAGTGACACTGATGAAAAAAGTGGATTTGAAGTAAAAATGCGAAACATAAAGAAAATGCAGAGGTAGCAAATATGATCAGCAAGTTGAAGGGTATAAATATATCTGCAAATACTGTAAATGGAAATTAATTTTATCTAGATAAAGGAGTTGTTTCACCAACATGATAAAATACTTCTTTCTGAACAGCAAAGCTTGGTACATGGAACTTCTGCTAGAGGAAGTGATTACCTGTGCAGTTTGGAATAGGATACTTTGGAAGGATATCAGCTGTGTGCATGAATAACACTTTGGATAGGTTTAGACT
This sequence comes from Eurystomus gularis, assembly GCA_013400335.1. Lineage (NCBI taxonomy): Eukaryota > Metazoa > Chordata > Aves > Coraciiformes > Coraciidae > Eurystomus > Eurystomus gularis. Next base: position 24,200 of record VZZY01001216.1, read on the forward strand.
ACAGATTTTTGTTCTGATATCTGCATTCATCAGTATGTAAAAAAGTAAGTGTCTGGCTGATGCAGCTTTTATCAGAACAACTTTTCTTGAAGTTCTGGTTAAATTGGGGAAGCATTTTTCTCTTGTGTAGTTTGTTCACTGTTTATGGGGCTTAGGAAGAGGCAGTGTTGACCAAATTTAAATTTTGCTAGTATGGTCTGGGTACTTAATAGAAGCACACTGTAAGTAGAGAACAGTGAAGTCTATGCTAGTAAATTGCTCTTACCACCCTAAGAACGAAATGTCCAAGCAGAGATCTGTAGGAGAACCATAACTTATACTGGCCAGTGTATATAAATAATAGTCTCCTTCTCTTGAGACTTACACAATGTGCCTGGATGTGTTCCTGCACTAGGTGAACCTGCTCTAGGTGAACCTGCTCTGGCAGGGGGGTTGGGCTGGATGATCTCCAGAGGTCCCTTCCAACCCCTACTGTTCTGCCATTCCTGCAAACAGTAAAAGTTGTGGTGTCTGAAAAGGTCTTTTGCTCGTAAGTCTGACATTTGAATGGACTGCCCAGGGAGGTGGTGGAGTCGCCATCCCTGGAGGTGTTTAAGGAAAGATTGGATGCAGCACTCAGTGTCATGGTGTTGGGTCCTAGGCTGGACTTGATGATCTTAGAGGTCTATTCCAGCCTCAATAATTCTGTGGTTCTGTGATTTGTATGAAAGATTTATCTGTCATGGTTGTGTTGTCTAGAGGTGCTGGGAGGTTGTGTAATATAAATCTAAATAATGTGTGTCCCAGCAGAACTTCCTGAAATCTGCCATTATTGTGAAGTGTGCTATCTCATCCTTTTAAAAATCTGTGTTAGTATAATTTAATGGGAGAGAAAATAGCTTTTCAAGATGCCTTTTTCTTTTTTTTTTTTTGTGAGTGGTTACATGCATGGTAGCTTTTATAGCTGGTTGCTGATACTGTGTGACTATTAGTGGATGTTGTCAGCATTGTAGTCTCAGAGACTGTCATGCCAAAAGAAGCATCTTCTCTGATAAAAATATTTTTATTAAGAGTAATAGTACTAGCAGTAGGGTAGCAGAGGCTCAGCCAGTTTTGGCATCAAGGCGTATTTCTGGCACAGTTGTTCCAGTGGGGTATTAGCACCAGGTATTTTATGTACCTCGTGGCTGAAGACTGACAAATTCTTATTTTATAATAGCCTTTAAGGACTTGGAACACTCTAATTCCCATTCTGCCAAAAAGGCGGGGACAATAGATTGGTTCCATTGTTTATCATATACAATCTGCAAGTGGTCATTCTTATTCTGGCAGTGCTAAAATAAGTCTTTGATCTGTCCTTAAAAGCAGGGTTTTTGAATGGTTTTTGCACTTACTCAGTGACTTTGAAAGTACTCTGTAGATCTTCCCTGACTACTGCTAAATTAGCAGGGATGCAGAATTCCCAACTCAATCTCTTTCCACCTAAATGCAGAACTTTGTCTGAAGAGGATTAAACTTTTAAAGCACTCAATGTCATTAAGAAGAAAGAGAGGAGGAAAAAAAAGAGGCAGAAATGTCCTGTCATGTTAGAAACTTTATGGGTCAGAATAATTATCTTCTTTCTCAGTCTACTTCTATCCCCAAATCTAAGACTACATACTTTAAAAAAACCACCGAGCACTATTGTTCACTCTAAGGTCTGTAATTTCCCACAATGTTCTAGTTACCAGTGTGAATTTTGGTACTTGATGCTGCTGCTTCCTGCTCTTTTCTTACTTCCCCAGGCTTTGAACATTTATAACCTCTCTACCATGGGATGTGAGGAACTCTATGTAATCTGAGGAAGTGGACAAGAAATCAGTAAAACACTACAGACTGATAGCTTAAAGTCAATTGTGATGATGTCTTGGTCTTTTTCTCTAGCTTTTTAAAATAAATTCTTGCGAATTTCTCCTTCTACTGGTGTCTTAGACCATTGTCCTGGTTTCAGTGAGTTCTATTTTTCTTTAGTAAGTTTATGTTCCTTTTCTGGAGCTATTCACCTGAACCATGTGTTTTGAAACACAAAAGAAAACAAAAATAATCTTCAGTCTCTGACAATAGTTACAGTTTTGGTATGGGTTTTTTGTTTGTTATGTTTATATCTGTTTATACATGCTGCTGAATGAAAGATAAGATCTAAGAAAAGCACCTAGTATTTGAGGCATGGAACAATTTCTTTCATGATCATTCTAATTCATTCCAATTATATTTCTGCATTTCTCTAGCCCTTCAATGTTATGTGTCTTTCACAGTAACTTCACTGGAGCTTGTTTCTTGCCTAGGAGCAAAGTTATTAACTGCAGCGTTCGTCTGGGATCTCAGAAAACCTCTTAGGGCTTCTGAGCCTATGTTTTGGAATGTCACAAATGCAAGGACCTACATCTTGTACACTTCAAATACAAATTTAAGAGCTGTAGTGAGAGTAGGAGAAGTTTGATGAACTTGCTCAAGAGTCATTGTTGCTGGTATGCACTGAATTTCATAAACGTTGTTGACTCTCTTACAGTTTAGATAAGACATGAATTATCAACTGGAAATGAGTGAGGCCAATAGATTTTATTATAGGACAATAGGATGTTACATTATAGGGATTCATGCAAAGGTACTTCCAATAGAATTTAGCGAAGAGGATACAATTTTGCAGTAGTTTGGAGAGCTGTGTAGCAAACTGAAATATTACATAATTCTCTAGAGGCCAGTGCCTCGTTTACCCTTTAAAATTAAAAGGAATGGATGTACTCTAATGTCTCCGTATGTAATTTTGTCAGATGAGTTGGAAAATGGTACTACTGTCTTCTAACGACATAATCGGCACCATTGACTACATTGGAAAACCGGGAAAGAAAATTATTAACTAGACATTACTCTTAATGGAAGTATATTATCTCTGTGAGACAACTGCTTGGAAAAGAAGTGCTGTGTGCTACCACATTTCCATGTTTCACTTTCAAACCTGAGAGATAATAATAGGCTTTGAAAAGAGGTGTCTACAGTAAGTGTCTGTCGCGGTCAGGGTTCATCACAGTGTCTTAATTTTATGAAAATGTTAATGTAGCTAAAATTAGTTGACTCTCTTCTGTTTATATAAGTTTCAAGGTAATGCTTTGAAATCCCTAAAAGGGGAGCGTTTCAGTTCAATTGTTTAAGCAGATACGAAGTGCATCTAGTGAGTGAGTTTGACCAAGGAGTAAATAGTAATTTTCTGTGTTACATGACTTGAATTTTTGAGTACTTCAGGCCCAGGTCTGAACCAGCAGAGTGAAGTGAATTGGCTCCCAAGGAGATGGGGAGCGTAGGTCTGTGTGTTAAACTTTGATATGGTCTTCTCATTGTAAACCACCATTACTGCAGCTTATTGAGTTAGTATGAGTTGTGTTAACTCTTTGAACACAGGCAATGTAATCATAAAATGGTTTGGGTTGAAAGGGACCTTAAAGATCATCTAGTTCCATCCCCCCTGCCATGGCAGGGACACCTCCCGCTAGACCAGGTTGCTCAAAGCCCCATCCCACCTGGCCGTGAACATCTCCACTGATAGAGTATGCACAATCCTTCCTGGGCAACCTGTTCTAATGTCTCACCACCCTCAGAGTGAAGAATTTCTTCCTAATTTCCAATCTAACTCTACCTTCCTCCAGCTTCAAACCATTACCCCTTGTCGTATCACTACAGGCCTTTGTAAAAAGTCCCTCCCCAGCTTTCTTGCAGGCCCCCTTCAGACACTGGAAAGCTGCAGTGAGGTCTCCCCGGAGCCTTCTCTTCTCCAGGCTGAACAACCCCAACTCTGTCAGCCTTCCTCAGCCTCATCTACATACACGTGGATGAATGCATCTTTAGACTGTATCGCTAACTTTGTGTCGTTGAACAACTAGCATGGCAAGTGCCATGTTCTCAGCGTGCAAAATGGAAACAATATTTTCCCTATCAAGCTTAATATTTTTGAAGAGGTTTTGAAACTTCAGAATGGGGAAGTTATCAAGTGTGTGGTGTTGTAACGTGATCCCTATTGAGAGTGTTTGTTTTGATGTTTGTAATTGATCTGTTGAGCAAACTTTGTCATCTCATTTTAATAATGTGGCAAGACTGCTGTCCACAGAGCCACAAAAACAGGGAAGCGTGTTTGTGCCAAAAATGAGATAAAGGATCATACAGTATTATGCACATCTGTATAAGAAGGGTGTTTTTGTCTGGGCCTGCCATGGCAGTGATTCTGATTAAACCTTGTTTCATCTGGTCTGGATTAAAATAATACATCAAGATCTTCTGTTTTTTTAGTTTCTCCTATTCTCGTTGCATTCACAATAGCTGATTTTTGCCTACACAGATGCCTCTGGCCATGACTGCTCTATCTTGGGAAAAAAAAAATCACTTTTATCCAAGAAAAAGATAGTGGAGCAATTTTTAATGTATGCATCTCATTCTACTTTTTGTCCTTTAAGCATAGGTGAGAGAGTAACTTGAACAAAATTATGCACGTCTTTAAAAAGTGAGTCAAAACTATGTTGTGGTAGGATCGGGTAGTTGACGTCAAGACTAGTTAAAATTTTTGGGTTTTTTTTTGTTTGTTTTCAAAAAAGGGATAACTATGATCTCATGCTACTGTTTTGGGGTTTGGGTGGTGGGGTTTTAGTTTTGTTGGGTTTTTTTTATTCTAAACATCTGTATGGTAAGGATTAACAGTGTAACTTTTCCCAGTTCTTCACCTTTTATTGTACATGAATGCGTGTAGTTTGTTAGCTATGTTTTGTCAAGAGGATGTAACAATTCTAAGGGTGTTGACAGCTTCATTTGGAGTCCTTGATAGTTTCCAGCTGAAGGTTTAGGTGTAACTTTCAACTGTTACTTTTGGATAAGGTTCTTGCAGTAGCTACTTAACTGATCTATGTAACTTACAGACTTCAAAAACGTCTGTTTTACTAAAGGTACGGTTTTCTTTATGTCTTGTGTGGGTACTTTTGTGACTTTGCTGTTCACATTACTGTAGTGTGTAGGATATCATAGAATCGTTTAGGTTGGAAAACACCTTTAAGATTAAGTCCAGCTGTTAACCCAGCACTGCCAAGTCCACCACTAAACCACATCCCAAAGCGCCACATCCACGTGTCCTTTAAAGACCTGGTGACTCTGTAAAATTCCTTAGTGAAATAGAGCAAGTAAATACTGCCATCATTTTTGGTAGGTGGGGAAATGGGGCATCAAGAAGCATTTGGAAACATCATCCAGGCAGTTTGTGCTGAAATATGGACCAGAACTGAGGTCCTTCTCAGGTTATATAGGGTTATATCTCTTGTTATACCAATAGTCCCTAGTGTTTATATCCTGACTTAATGTTATGGAAGCTCAGTATTGAGGTCTGTGGTGCTAAAAGGCTGCTGGACATTTCTATTACATTTAAGCTTTGAATGGTTTTCCAGAAGCATTTGTGCTGATTTTTGGTTTCTTACTTCTCCACACGTAATAGAATTTGGAGTCTGTAATTCTTCTTGGAAACAAATTCTATACTTGGCAGCTCTATTTTGTGTTTTCACGAGTTTCCTATTTTACCGTTTAGAAAATCATGATGTAGTAGAAATGCAAATGACCAATGAAGTTCACATACGGATGCTGATGATTGGCCCTGTGTACTTGTTACTCATAATTTATCACTGTGCCTTTCAAGCAGATTTGCAACAGTTAGTACAGGTAGAGTTCCTTCCAATAGTACAAACTGGAAGTATTTTTACCCTTGTTATTAATGTGAAATTCCTCACATGACCATGTCGAGTGAGGAATGACAGTAAACATGCTCTAGTGTTGTATTGCCAAAGATGGAGTTGTCTTCATTTGTGAAGAGATGAAACAGGTGTTTAGGAGCCATCTTTGAGCAGCTGTGGCTTAACTGTACTGGGCAATAGAGGCTCCTACTTGACAGAGGTGGAACTGGTTTCAGTTTTAATGCTCGCTCTGAGCATTAATGGCACAACATGGCACAAAGGCTTCTTTGAATCTTGGTGCAAGTATGCATATATTCCTTCTTATGTGTGTACTTTCCCAAGTGTGTTTCTCATTTTTGGCTACTTCTTCCCTTATTTTTTTTTTTTTTTTTTCCTTCTCTAAGATATAATTGACCCAGCTATCCTGCGTCCTGGTAGACTGGATAAAACACTCTATGTGGGTTTGCCACCACCTGAAGATCGACTCGCTATTTTAAAGACCATCACCAAAGTAAGCATTTGGAAATAAATCCTTATCTTGAAACTTAGTGGAATGATGTAAGACAAAGGAAATTTTACAGAGAATTGCAGGAGCCTGTCTCATGAAACACTGTCAGATATTACGCGAAGTCATAAGAATAAACCATGAGTCACAGCTGCTGTTAAATTTGCTGTGAGACTGCAAGGGATTAATAAATCTTGAGTAAAGCAAACCTGTTAAACACAGAAGCTGCTGCCTTTGTAGTCACAGTTTGAACAGATTTAATTAAGATTCCTATCTGTGTGAGTAATGGACCAGAAGTGTTTTGTAAGCTTTTTTTTTAGGGGGGGTTCCACACATTCACCAAAATGATTCACAAACTCCGGCTGTATTTGCTCAACAGGAATTGTGACACTTAATTGCCTTTAGGATTAAAGGCAGCTTGTGATGATAGGGGTTGTAGGTCAAAGTAAATGTGAAAATGTAAAATATCTGCCTTCATGGGTCCTTGCTGTGGTTAATGGCACATTCTGCCACTTCAGAGCTTTAGATTATAGAATTCTGTTTGAGTATTTCTCTAAGTACAGTAATCAAGGCCTTAAAAAAAGAACGTAAAAAGTATTGTGAACTACCCAGGTATTTCCTACTTGTTGCAGTAGATCAACATTGATTGTTGAGAGAAGGTGTTCTATCAGGTTTTTGGGTTTTTTTTGAGCTGCAAAGGAGACCAAGTCTTCACTATAGAGAAAAGATAGCACTGTATTATGAAAAGTGGCAAAAATATTTAGCAAATGTGTAAAAAAGCTAATTCAGACTTATGTAAGCATAAAGGTGTGGTATAGGCAATTGTTAATCCCATGGGAGAAATAGGAAAGTGAGAACCATGTTCTTTCATGCCAGAAATGGTTTTTCAGAAGTCAGGCTGTCATTACAAGTTCAGGATGTTACACTTTTCTTCATTGTGGAGGAAAAAAACTAAGTATGCCCCCATTTGCTATTAGCAGTAGATCAGCTTATTGTTTTTAAGTTTTATAAAAATGTCAGTTAAAACTCTTCACAACCCAGTTCTTAAAGATGGTTGCCTTTTAAAAGACCTGGAGAGAATTTGAGTGTAACATCCATGAATCATTTTTCAAACATACTGTAAGGAATTATGGTTTTTCTTTTAACAAATTTATTTCTAAAGGTAACTTGAAGTGTTCTTTAAAAATTGAGGTTATGTTCTGACTCAACATTGGGATTGTTCTGACTCAGCAGAAACAACCTTGTTCTTCTGGAAGAAGTGTGTAGGAAGGATCAATCTCTAGACTGAGCAGAGCTGAAGGATGCTGGTGCAGAGTTTACTTCTGCTCTGTTTTTTAACATACTCTAATTTTTGCTGGAGAATCTTTAGAGATTTGTAACTGTCTCCAGTGCTCCTGTTGTCCCAAATCTGAGTTCTTCACCCAGTGTGCGAGATGCCAATCAACACACAGAGTCAAGATATTTGCTTTATTCCAGTTCTGTGCAGAAAAGGGTGCTAGGTGATAATTCACAAAGCTGGCACACCCCCCAGGACTCACAGAGGGTCATATGTACAAAAGGTAAGTAGGGAAAAATCACACCACGATACCGGATTGCTTACCTATGACCTCATTCCAGGAGTTCATTTGTGCATGTCTTGACTCCTGTCTAGCTCATTATACTAAGGTGGTCCTACATGTACAGGGGGAGTTCCCTTTTAGAGGTGTGAGTTTTAGTATTATAATGTGTTATAATCAGCTTAAGGTAGCTAAAGGTTATGTCTCAATTCTGTCATCAATCACTAAGTGTTTGGTCAACCTTGCATTCTGCTGTAAATCTTACCCAAACCCTGTAAAGACAATGATCTGACCTAATGCTAACAATGGTTGACTAAAACTAATCACAGGGTTCTGTTCTTGTGGATGTTTTGTTCTAGTTGCCATGGTCCCCAAACAGACTCTTCATGGATGTCTAACTTTGTAACTCTAGACGCTAACTTTGTGACTCTGCGCTTGCCTGATTTTGGGCCTTTTAAGCTTTTTTCTGGACATTACTCTCACTGTAATTAATGGTACAGGAAAATATTGCAGTGAAGCTTGGCACAAGACTTCATGGGAGGGGAAGGTGGTATTAAACAAAGCTGGTTTATCTCACTTTCCCATAGATTTTGTTTGTTTGTTTGTTTTTTTACTTGCTCGCATCCAAGTGGTAGGGCCAGGATCTCTTATGTGCAACACCAAGGATGAGGAGCTCTGTGTTGAGTCCTCACTTCATTTCTTGGATTGCTCATGACAGGTAATGACAAACTGGTTGTTAGAGAGAACTGTTTCCTTTTAAGAATCAAACAGTTCGGAATTGTGCTTGCTTCAGCCGCCATAAATCTTGGGCGAGGTTGCTGAAAATTGTCTTCGCTCCCTCCTTCTGGGAATCTTTGTGGCTACAGTCGGTCTTCCTGTTGGGATAACACCAAGAGGAGTGGCACATGGGATGGGGTAACCTTATCATTATCCTGTTATCAAAGCATCTTTATGTTTGTCTTCTGCTGACAAACTGCCTTTGCTGTGGTCTTATCTGATTATGGGCCTTCTTGTGATATAAGCAACACATTGCATAGTGTTTATCAGCTTGGTTCCTGTGGATCCTGTCCTTTGTTATCAGAGCACTTTATTTTTGGAATGCCAGATACTTCTGTGCATACTTAATTCACACTAGTCTTAATATTTTGGTTACAAATCTTCGTAGTGAATGAGGTGTTAAGTCTTTCAAAGGATTTCTTTTTCTCTGCTCTTAATTAAGGGAGCAGCAGAAATGAGATACAAATACTCTCTGGATGAGGCTTTTCCATGTGTGTTTCTGTGTTCTGGTGCTGTTCTCACTTTGCTACTTCTGCAGTCACCAGAGTTCTCATAAAGCTGGGCAAAGATTTGTATTTCTAGTGTTAAGAACAAGAAATAGGTTTTTATATTCTTTAAAAATGTATGGGAGTTATCTGCAAGAAGAACATGGACTATGGAGAGAGGAAAATACGTTAAATTCATTTCAATACCTTATTTTTTGTCCAGATTTATCCATGCATTCTAAGTAAGGAAAGATAAAAAAAATCTGTGTACAGGAACGCTTGACTAAATATGTGCTCAGAGCTAGATAAAACAAAATGTTTGGTGTAGATATAAGTGGCTTCTCGGTGACAGTGCGCATTCCCAGAAATCCCTGAGGAATACATGCACAGGATGGTGGAAACTGAGAACTGTTGCTGAGGGAAAACATGGATGCTTACAGAGGCAGCATGAGGAGTGGAAAAGGGAGTTAGGGGGAGGAATAAGCTGTAACGAAGACAGGCAGCTTAAATGTAAGTTGAAGCTTTGTTATGAAAGAGTTTTATTTCAGTTAACTTGTCCAAATCAGTCACTTCCAAATTGCATGTCAATTATGCAAGAGAAGCATGTCTTCACAGGTTTGAGTTGCTGTAGTGTACTTGCATTCCTGCAAGCTGCATCAGGTTTCTCTGGTGTACATACTGCTGAGCTTGGCTCCAGAGCAGGCACATCATCCCACTCCAAAAACGCCCAACGTATGTTGCTACTCAAAGCAATAGGTAAAAAACATTTCTTTTTAGCAGAGGAGGTGTCTCTCTGGCTTGCTGTCTTGTACAACAATTACTAAAGTATCCCATATAAAATTGTACCAGGCTTCCTTGTTTCCAGGTTAAAATCTCTCCCTTCCAGATGTTTCAAAATCAGGCTCTTTGTCTTTTTGTTGTTTTGGTTTGGTTCCCTCCCCACTCCCCTCCCTAACTGGTATTCTGCCAAAGATTCCTTCAGGATTGCTCTCTTACTGTGCCTAGTCCTTGATTATTCTACTGCCTGTTAAGTATTGAAGCTTTTAAACTTGTCAGTTACTATATATTTTATTTTTTTTCTCTTGAAGGTGTTGTAGGTATGTTGCGTGTGTGTGTGTATATATCTGTGTGTGTATATGTGTGTGTGTGTGTGTATATAAAAAATATATATATATTCTTCACCTGAAGAAGTCAGAAAAGAATTATATGAATTTGTGCATTTCTGTCAAGTGAGTTTCTGGCAGAAAAACATAAATTGTATCAAACAGTGTTCTTTGATTTGTAAATTCAGGTATTGTTTGATACTACAGACATCTAAAATCTCGGTACTACCTTTCCCTTGTCTAAGGGTTAATGCTTACCGTGTTTGAAATTTTTGTTGGCTAGTTTCAAATATAAATTATAATGTTTATCAATGCTTTTTGCTGTTGGAGATGCAAAAATAATTACAAAAGAAACCACTTCTGGGATCTTTGTGGAGAAAGCAGTAATAATATGGAAGAATAGTGTCAAAAAGTCTACAGGAATGTCTGCAGTATTTGTAAACTTTTGTGAAACCCAGAATGGGAAACTTCTAAGTTTTAAAATGTTTGTCTAGAACATAAAAGATAGACAATTAATTCAGTCTAAAGGTGATAAGACTAAATCTACATGTTTATTGCTTAGCCATTTGAATTCAACACATAGTAAAACCAGAGGACATTCAGCTAACCAGTGCTGTTGATGTAACCAGCTGCTTAAGGCAAGTCCACATATAGAACAGCATCAGCGTTACACTGTCCTGTGACAGGCTGCCCATCATTTTGTTAGAGAAAATCTTATCTGTTTAGGAAGTTAAAATTCAGCATTACTTATTTAATAAATAATTGTTTTTAAGGCTTGTTGACCTTCTTGTTGGTTTGAGGTTAAAAACGGTGATATTTGTGGATAGGCTGAGAGAGTTGGGGTTGTTCAGCCTGGAGAAGAGAGAGCTCTGGGGAGACCTCATTGTGGCCTTCCAGTGTCTGAAGGGGGCCTACAAAAAGCTGGGGAGGGATTTTTTACAAGGGCTTGTAGTGACAGGATGAGGGGTAATGGCTTTAAACTGGAAGAGGGGAGAGTTAGATTAGATGTAAGGAATTTCTTCACTGTGAGGGTGGTGAGTCACTGGCACAGGTTGCCCAGGGAAGTCATGGATGCTCCATCCCTGGAGGTGTTCAAGGCCAGGTTGGATGAGGCTTTGAGCAACCTGGTCTAGTAGGAGGTGTCCCTCCCATGGCAGGGGGTATGGAACTAGATGATCTTCAAGGTCCCTTCTCAGCCAAACCATTCTATGATTCCCTATTTCAGGGAATTTGTCAGACCCCTATATGATTTCTGATCAGTTAATCTCTTTGGGGATGGCACGTGTGAGGGGGAAAACAAAAAAAGTTCTTATTTTCCTCTTTTTATTATCTCAACTCCATTAGGATGGCACCCGACCTCCACTAGACATTGATGTAAGCCTGGAAGAAATTGCTTACAGTCAACACTGTGATTGTTATACGTGAGTAACTTCTAGTTTTGACTTTAATATTTAATGTGCAGTCTTCTGATACAGGATAAAGTGTGTCATGTTGTTGTTGTTCTTAAGAGGATCTCTTTAACTTTCAGGGTTATTAAGCCTTTTCCTTTACACTGTTTTTCTTGCTTTCACTTGTGCTTTTTCCCAAGGATTTGGTAGGAATATATGAATACTAAAGTATTTTTCATGTGGAATAGCCCTCTTCATGTTTTAAACACAGATCAATAGAGGCCTCTTCGTTTTGCTTGGGTTCATTTTATAATTCTTGCATAATCTGAGAATAAAAGAGACCTCTTTAAGGTGTGGACCGATGTGCAATAGTGATGAAAGCAAATTGGTTGAACAACCATAACCAGCTTGTTCTGTCACGCAGTTAAAAGTGATGTGTTTGACAAAGTAATGAGGGCTATTCCCAAAGTCTGTCTGTGCTTTAGGAGTACCAAGGCGTGGTTTTTAGGAAAGCTTGACAGCAATTGCTGTCAGAAGAAAATTGCAATTGCGTTCTGCAAAACTTCAAAAAGCATTAATCGATGAAATTATTTATTAATAGTTAATGATTTTCTGAGTTCAGAAAAAGTAAAGTTTATTACATATTGCTTGTCACAGTATTGCTTTTGAATCTTAGAAATGGAGACTATCACCAGTAATGATTTTTAGTTTGTTTCATGCTTGGGAAAGATGAGTACTTTCTCTTTCTCTGCTCCTTTTGCTGTCTTTGGGCGGGGGGGAGGAATGGACAGAGGTGTTTTGGGGGTTGGTTGGTTGTTATTATGTTTGGTTTTATTTGTATTTTGGGGTTTGTGAGGTTTTGTGGGTTGTTTTTCTTTTTATGGTTGAGTGGGTTTTGATTTTTAAAATATAGCAGTATTCCCAGCATCCTCAAATGAAGCATGGTGGGCAGTTAATGGTGAAATTTTCTTTAGTTCTGTGATTTGCACCAGTTTGAAGGCTCATCAGAAGTTCAACAGCTGGAAACTGGAAACAAGTATTTGGAAAGGCTGATCTGACCATGTTTTGTGGATAGTATTATTTTAAGAGCATATTAACTTAACTGTCAATACAGCTTTGAGCAAGGCAACTCCCTTTTGTAATAACGGATGGTTCCATTTGAATCTTTCATAAGACTGATACAAAAAACATGTATCGTGTTCTCACTAAGTGGAACGGTATTAATCAATTCTTTGGCATTTTTAAGGATGCTGGGGGGCGCAGGGGGTGGAGAGGTTGCCTCTTCCCTTCCTTCTCATTTATTTGATCTTAATCTGTAGCTACAATCTGGAGGACATCACTCCATAATGAAGGTTGCACCACTGGGTAGTCCTCAGACCTCTTGCCAGTGTTCTTAAGATGAACCTTTATGACAGCACAACTATTATTATTAGTGTCTTGCCATTCTATATGTCATCAGCAAAAGACAAGAGAAATTTATCCCAAAATAACCTCTTCCTTTTGTAGCGGGGCAGACCTTTCTGCTCTAGTACGTGAGGCTTCCATTTGCGCCTTGAGACAGGAAATGGCCCTGCAGGATGCTCGAAGCAAGAAAGGTAAGGAAGCTTTACAAAAATCTTAACAGTGAGAAGATAAATGGAATGTAAAGTATGTAAATGATTGACGATTTCTGAGCCAAACAAAAATTGTCAGATTTAAAGAACACATAAGCATCTCTGAAGTAGATGTAAGGGAGAGTACAGGAGAAAATGGTTATGCTGGAGGTTCAGCAGAAATTTTTTTTCTAACAGAATTGAACCTTGTAACATTAAAAAATATGTTAACTGGTAGTGTAAACTGTCAGTTTATATACTACACTGAATACATCTTTGCCAAATTTCCACGTCACTATTAAAGACTAATTATACTGAATTACTTGCAGATTTGAGTACAGTTATAACCACACACATAAGGTGTAACTGCACATATTCTGATCACGTACCTCTGGCAGGCAGTTGTAACTGAACACGTGCACCTAGAAGTAGTAATGGCACTAGGAAAACCTGAGTGACGTCTTTGAGCTGAGGTGTTTAGCTCATTGGTGGCTCATGCCAGGACTTGAACAGGGAGTCAGAAATTATTTGAGGTACAGAGTCTGCCCTTTCCACAGCTCTCTGCACTTTTGTTTTTTGTATTTTCCTGTCTTTTAAATTAGTACTTTTTCTGTGTAGATGGAAAATGTAAAAATTAAAACTCTTTTATACCAGATGTCTGTGTCTAGATTTTTTCCCAGTAATTTTGTTTGTTTTTTTTACCTTTAAGTCAAAATGCAAAGCTAAGATGGAACTGTGACTTTTCAGATTATGTCCTTGGAAAATAGATCAGGCTTTCATTATGCCTCTGATTTCTAAGAGCCACACTGGAATTTTAATGGCTTCGAATCACTCTTTTTGATCTAGTACATATCCAGTCTCATCTGGTTTTTAACAACAGCAGGTTAACAGAGTAGAATGTTTCTATTTCTTGTTTTGAGGGAACTAGCATGTTCATTTAGAGGAGGGGAAAAAAAAGGAAGGAAACCAAAAACCTTCACTGTCACATGACTTTGTTACCCATTTTGCTTGCTGTAGATGGAAAAAGCTCTTGGTTTGAGATGGAAATTCCTGGATTTACCCTGTTCATTTTTATAATTATCCAGAATACAGCAGGCTTTATTCAAAGATGTTCATCGCTTGAATTGAGCCTTCACATTTAGGATTGCAGCCTGAGCACCTACTGTATGGATATGTTGGCAGCCAGCAAGTCCATAATATATGAATAGCTTGATCTGCATGTTTGTAGTAGCTGCTTGTTGGGGATGTCCTTGGGTTTGGATTTCCAAGATGTCAGCCCTGGCTGGTATGAAAGTGTGTACAGTGGTTTCTGATTTGAAACCTTGCTCATTTGGATCTTCAAAAGGGTAGTGTGTCTACGCAGGCTGGAGAATTTCTTCCTTCAGTGTTACCACAGGACACACACAACTGACTCCCCTCCCACGCTCTGTCTGTGACTGTAGATGAATACTGTGTCCCCCCACCAGCCAGTACTTGAAATCACCTGGCTAAGATCAGTGCTGCTACTTTCTATTTGGTAGAAACTCTGTTGCAACTCCTTGTTATACCTGATACTTGCCCTCTGGAATAAATTCAGGGGTGTGGTTTTCTTAACGCTCACCAGTGGTTTGCTTGAAGCCATTTCTTAATAGTGAAATGGAAGGTTTCCAGTCTTCGTTGGGATTCCCCCTGTGAAAGCACTCTTTGTGAAATTGCTCCTTTCCCTTTCACAGGGGGAATCCCAACAAAGATTGGGCAGACTTTCAGTTTTATGAGGTCCCTCAGGAGTTCCTCATCATTGGCTTTGTATTTGACTGCCCAGAAAAGTTCAATGTCATTTGCAAACCTGAAGTTTCCACTTCTGGCTCCTTTTTCCAAACCAGCGATGAAGATGCTGCATAAAACTGATTTCAGCACCAGTGCCGGAGTGAGACCCTACCATGGCCTGTTCCCTATCCTGAAAACTGACCCTTAAGCCTTATGCTCTATTTCATATCCTTTAATCAGCTTCTGGTCTGCCAAAGGATCTTTCCTACAATTCTTTGGAGTTTACCAGTCCTGGTGGCCATAAAAAGTTACACAATTTAGCCAGCAGTTCTGCTGTTCCATAGACAAGATCCTTCAGAACCTTTGGGTGAACATTATCTGGTCCTGGTGACTTGCTCTTAACATCCCAACTGACCTATTTTAATACTTCCTGTATATTTATTTCAAATCAATCTAGTTATGAAGAATATATAGAACATGAGAATCTCTTGACACTGCAAAGACAAATGCAGATAATTCACTGACCTTTGAAACTATGACCTTATCCCTGAAGGTCCCTTTTGTATTATTTTTTTTTTTCCATTTTAGAGATAGCCAGTGACCTCACATGACCTGCATAGTCTGTAAAGCTGATCTTAAAGCAAAGAGTTTTCTTGTTCCAGCACTTAAGAGCAAGTGTGGTGTAACAAGTGAGATTGTAATTAAAGTTGTGTAGCTTTGTGGTTGAATTTGAAGTATGCTTGACACTTTCAAGTTAAGAGGGAAGGGAACCAGGTATATCCTTTGTTCTTCTATGTAAATACAGAAAAACCAATTTCATATTTGGTGGTTTAAGCACTTAGTCTTATTTTAAAAATATTCTAACTGTTGATATACTTAATTATTTTAATTTATCATTAATTTGTCAATATAAATTGTTTTAAAGGCGTATGACTGTTTTATTATTTAAATAATAAAACAGTCATACGCCCTTACTCAGACTAAATTATTTTGCCATCAGAAATCAAGGCAAACTATGTTAATGCAAGTAGTCATGCTAATAATTACTGATGGCAAAATTCTCCACAGTATCAAGCACTGTGCCTGCTTTTGTCACTCAACAAGCATGAACTAGCCTAACTTACTTTCCATGAGAAGTAAACTACTTTATCTAGCAGTAAGTAAAGGTAAGCTTATACCGAGCCACAGCTAATACTCTTACCTTAGTACCACAGGCTGTTTGACCTTGACTTTTTCTGATAACAGTGTCCTTAACGACACCGATCTTCCTAGCTGATGAATGCGCTTTTCTCCTTCCCCTTTTCTCCCGCCCTACGGTTGAGGCTGTATCTTGTTTCACCATTTGATTTAAAAGTTACAGGCAAAAAACCAAAAGCGAAAGCAAAATGAAACTCATAGCTTCGTTTTATTACTTTATGGAGTTTTGATGACTGAAAGTAATTTGGCATCTGTGTAAGACCCAAAGTTGAACTTTTTTTTTTTTTCTTACTCTAAGTAGTGTTTCTTTGGGGAAATAAGCTACAATGCTGATATTTCAGATTTACATATTTGTTTATTTATATGGTAATAGAGATCTTGAATAAGAGCTTCAGAGAACTGAGATGGGAAAGATCAGCGAGGTTGTATGCTTAGTTCAGTGAACTTTAACCTTCATCTTTACAATTATTACTTGCTTTAAAAGTAGACCATTTGCTATTCTGTTTTATACCTTAAAGAAGTTCTCCTCTTTAAGTTAGTGCCTTCCACTTTCTATGTAGCCTTTTGCTCTCTCAGCAGAAGACTTTTGTTAAACTCAGACATCGAATATATTAATGAGGAAGCTTAACAGTTTTTTCATGTCAGCATATGCAATTTCACATTACAAAGAGGCAGCAGTACAGATCTGTGGAAGCAAAAAGTGTCTTAATGGAAAAACATAAGTAAATAAAACATAAGAAAAAAAACACCACATTGACTCTAAAGACATATTTGTATACCTTTTCATATCTGATACCCGTGCATAATGTTAGCATCGTAATGAATCTACATAGCAGTGGTATCTTGGGATTCTTAAGCCTAGACTAAACAAGGCACTCGCTTCTGAGAGCAGAGGAATCCACAATTTATTTGAAGTATGCTTATGTTATAGCATACTAAACAAAAACCAAGCCTGTTCAAAAGGTTATAATTAGGAATAATTACTGTGGGTAGATGCATTAAGGTCAAAAATGCAATTTGCGTAAACTTAAACACAGGGAGTTGTAAAAGTGAAAGCTTTCATCACTTCTGGGTAATGCCAGACAAGGCAATAATATGAAGTCAGTTATTTAGGAATTGAGCATCCTGTAGTAGAATTGGAATGACTTACTAGGTACTTATTAAATAATACTCCATTGGGAAGCTTAATATTAAATATGTGTAGAAAATAAAGATCAGCACTGGAAGCAGTGGGATTTGTGGCATCTATTTCCAGAAGGGTTAAGGGACTTGAATTCTAACTGGATTTGATGTCAACTGCAGTTAACTTGGCATCTTTAAGAAGGAAATTCTCAATCTGCAGGAGGAAACACTGATAACTAAACTTTTTGAAACAAGTAAGTATTCTTTGTCTTAAGGTGCAGGGGACGAAGGGATTAAGATCTTGCCTAAGATCATAGGCCGGAGGCTACATAAAATGTGAGAGTTCAGGTGTTCATAACAGTACTGAATTAGATCTTACCCAACTGACTAGCACATATAGTTAGGTTTCATGAATGCTGCCTTAAAATACATGCAACAATCACTTGATTGTCACTTGTCTGCAACTTCAATAATGTATTATGCTTTGTTCTTCAAGGAGAAATCAAGATTTCCCGTAAACACTTTGAACAAGCTTTTAGGAAAGTGAAATCTTCGGTATCAAAAAAGGTAAGATAAGCTTCAAGTATGTGAGGCTCATTGCTCCCTGGGAAAGGAGTCTCTTTTTATGCTGGAGACTGGTGGGAATAGTTCAGCTTGCAGTACGCTTGCATGTATTTCAGACTGACACCACCTTTTTCTGCACTAAACCTGACGTTTTTTACAAGGTCAGAAATGAGTCTCCTCCCTTTTCAGCCGCAGATGTTGCGTTGCATGCAGGTGGATTACTGTGCTATCAGGGTTATCTTTTAGTGTGACCTTGGACTTCTCATTGACATTCCCAGATTAGTTATTGATCTGGCTTTAACCTCTTATGTCTGTGGAACTTTTAGTTTAAAAGCCAAGGCCTTTTGAGTGCACCACACTGTGCCACCTTTTTTCCGCCCTAGATGGATGTGACACTCAGAGGTGCTCAACCACTTCTGTTAGTGTGCAAAAGACATAATTTTGAGGTAGTTTTTCATCTTAGTTATTTCTTATCAGTCTTTCTGTTACCTGCATTTGTCAGGGAAGCTTGTTTTAAATGCTTCCTTATGACATGTTCTTTTTAATGACTGAAAGGCAAGTTGTTCAGTCATCTGAATTACTATAATGAAGAAGTTTATACATAGGAATTGCTGTTGCTGCAGAGCTATTGTGTATAGGTCTCTATGTGTTGCCAAGAGGGTACTGCAGACAAAATACAGTAATATATTCACTTTGAGCACTAGCCAGAGAGAAGTTAGCTAGTTAACCATTTCTTTTTATTATTGCAAGTTGATGGTCAATGACCTTTTCTAAAACTTAAAAGAGATCTTTGGCTCCGAGACCCTTTAAAGATGGTGTTGGTGGTTGTTTTCTTCCCCTTTGCTTGTGACTAAGCAAACAGTTTAGAAGCAACAGCCACAAAGACTTAAAGCATCTCCTCTAACACAGTGATCGCTGATAAGGGTTAGGACATGCTCCTTCTGGTTCTTAAGAGTCCACCAGAAATGTCATTCTCATCTCAAAAGCAGCTTGAATATCACATGTCTTAGAGTCCTACGTGTCAGTTATATGCAGCTGAAAAAATTTCAGTTAGGTATTTTGAAATATCTTTTGGAGTACAAGATACAAATTTTCCATTTCCAGATGCTACTTCCTGTCTGCTAGACAAATTCAGCCTAACAAAAACTCTCTACGCCCCTTCCTGTGAATACTGGAAAAAAATTTTAAAAGCTGCATCTCACTGATCTAGTGCTTCTAACTCTTCTTTTCCCTCCCATGCACATATCTGAGTTCAGTTAACTTGCTTTTGGTTTAATTGGTTGACTCAAGACAAACCAAAATAACTTGTTCTTAAAGCTATGAACAGACATGGCCTTCTGAAGCCAGATATTTCAGTGGAAGTTAACATCTTTGTGTATTGCATTCCTCAAAACTGTCGTCTGGAGTGACTAGTGAAAAGGATTAAGGAACAGTTACCATGAAGTAAGTTAGAGTAGCAAAAGATCTTGTCAGTTCATTTTGGCAGAACGAGGTGGAGCAGTGCGGTGTCAATTCAGCAGCTCCCCTGGTAAAGACAGCAGTATCTTCTTAGCGCAGCTGTGACCTGAACCAAGCAGGGCAATGTTGAGTGTAAGAACTCTGCCAAAGTCTTCTGTTAATTAGGTGTCACTGGTGACTATCACTGGAGAACCTCATTTATGAGCCAGGCTGCTGGGGTTCTGCCTTATTTGGGTCTTTGTAAATGTTTTAAAATACAGCTAGTGGCTCATACAGCTGTTTTGTTCCACTTTGTTAAATAATACATATAAAGTCACTTTTAAACATAGCATGATTTTTTTGTTTTACTGTTGTCTGAAGTATTTTTTCCTCTTATCTTGGTGCTGTTAGGATCAAATACTGTATGAAGAACTGCATTGCTCACTGTGCAGGTGATACATTTAGACAAGTCCCAAAAGACACTTATTCTGCCTTGGTGGAGAGTTTTGCAATACCTGCGCCAGATTTCAAGAGGCACGTTGGAAAGAAGCTGTACTAAATCTCTCAACTTTTAAAACTACCTGGAAAAAGGTCATAATAAACTATTGCTCTAAACTATCTTTAACTATTTCTAGAATAAAAGATACAATGCACACTTCCTGCTTATCACCATTTAAAATCATTTTAAAAATGAATGCTTTTAGCACTAAGGAGCTAATACCACTCGTACAGCTGCTGCCCTTCATCAGAAATCCCTCAGAGGGGCTAATCCTTCAAAGTGTTTACACTGTTCCAGTAGCTCTTTGCAGCCATAAATGAAAATACTTTCAAGAACAAGGACTCCAGAAGAATCACTGGAAGAACAGAGCTGTGAAAGTAGCCTGGGAAAGTGCTGCACTGTATGTGGTCATACCATTAATCAGGCCTTTGCAAATGCAGTGACACATTGTGATTGTGCCAGCACAGGTTCTCGGAGCTTCTAACGGCCTCCCTGCACCTTATCAAGAGAAGCTATCAGCTGGCTAGGAGAGAGTAAAGCTTGGAAATCTGAGAAGTGCTGTGATATTATGATTTAACAGCCACCTAAGAAGCATTTGAAACAGTAAGTTTTCTAACAAGCTGGTTCTTAATTTCTTTTTTTTTTTTTTTAAACAGACAAATCTACAACAAAAGATTCTGTTACAGATTTTAATTTCATAACTCAAGTGTTTTGATATCCTCTGGAGGAAGGAAAATGTTACTGTTTTAAGAAATAGGCCAAAAGCCTCAAGGTTTTTGGTTTGGTTTTTTGTTTTTAAATAAAGAATTCCATTTTGGAAAGAGGGTCACAACTTTCAGCATCATCCAAGACAGAACACTGACATGTGGATGCTGAAACCTACAAGCCTTCATGGATTTTTTTTTTTAATCACTGTCCTCATCCTGTGAATTTCTTTAATCATTAATCTTAGTTCCTTTCTTTAGTCAGCCTAAAAGTCCCTAAAGGCACTGCAACCATCAGTTAAGGATCAGAAAAGGAAATGGATTATTTCTGCTAGCAAATTTCATAGAAAGTCTTTTATGTTTGTTAACACCAACTTTAAATATTCTTTCAAGTAATGAAACTTCTATGTTTAAAAACAGTAAAATAGTTTTTGTAAGCAACATTTATTCTGAAAGCTTTCCCTTCTTAAAGGGGAAGATCATTTAATCCTCTGCTCAAATCAAAGAATGGTTTGGGTTAGAAGGGACCTTAAAGATCATCTAGTTTCAACCTGATACTTTGCTAGATATGACCCTAAACAAGCTGATCTAACTTTAAGACTAACCTTGCCTTGAGAGGGAATAGCACCTTACATCTTAGATTCTTCTCTGTATTGGCATCTGACATTTTTCTCAAAGGTAAATATGGAAGGCTGTTACGAATAACTAATGACCACGGACTTGTGTTTTAAAAATACTGATGCTCAGGGCAGCGTGTACTTCACGCTGTGATTTTTGCAGGACAGGGTCTTGTACTCCCTCCCTCTTCTAGGGCAGCCTGAGACTCGGTGCCTCAGGTTGTAGCCCATGTGCCTAACAAATGAAGTACCTGCATATAAAGCAGGAGGGGGATGTGTCTGCTTGTCATTGTAAATCAGGCTTAGAGCTTCAGAAATTACTGTGATTCCCAGAAATCCAAGATGAAGAATCATAATTTTAATCTCAGATTAGTTTCACTTGCAGATGTTTGTTACCATGAGGCCATGCAATGAGTACATATCAGTTAAGTGACTAATTTTAATGTGAAATCATACCTTGATATCACATACTGAGCTATATGAGAACTGCTCATGCTACATAAACTTCTCGTGGTTTAGCTCTAAGTCTCCAACTTCCCAGGCTTTAACACCTTTAAATAAAAAGGTTTTGCTTTATAGGACGCTACAACTGTGTGAAAGTAAGCTGTGAACTCTTAGTACAGTAATATATTCAATTCATTTGAGTTAACCAATGGGAAAAAAACAAACACGAAGCAGGAGCCCCATGAAAACACTGTGCAATAGAGCAAATACCACTTTTAAAACTGTCACCCATTCTACCTTTAGGTGTGATCACTCTAAAGGCCATCACTGTTTTTACCTGCCTGTGGCATGCACTGGTTTCAAAACAAACTATATGTAAAAACTTAGGAATTTAAAAAAGGTTTAACTGTGATACAACTTCAGTGATACAATGTAGAAATACGTCATCCTTCCATGGAAAAAAGGATGTGGCAAGCAAGCCACTCCTTACAGCTGAAAATAACCACAGTTGATTTTTCCTTTATGGGTATATAGGGGAAGAGTCTGCTGCCATACTGAAGGAAAGCTGCAGTTGATGAGCTCATGAAGGAGTAAAGTCCTCAAGCCCTGGCATATTCACCCAGGAATTTTCTCTTCCCTTCCTCTTATGATGGTATTATTTCTGTGTACATATATGGAACAAGAAAGCAAAGTAGGACTTGCAAGACTAAGGAGAAAATACTATTCAAGTAGTAATGATACAGTCTTGTCGAGACTTCTAACACAAAACATACATTTAATACACAAGGTGTCTGATGATCATTCTTCTTAACATGTGTTAGTGGAAGGGGAATTGGGGTGCAGGAGGGTTTGAATTTACAAGAAGAACTGAAGTTGACTGATCTGCCTTCTGCCTTTCATCTTAAGTGTCCATATCCTGTTTGCCTTGTCTGGGCTGTGTGTGCATCAAGGAGCAGACACGGCTAGGCAGCTGAACTCTGCTTGACTGCTCACACAAAGTGCTGCACCCACACCACTACTTGTGGGAAATTTGGCTTAGGCTATAGTACTTTTAGCACTGAGAAATAACCCCACCAACTTGATAAATAAAATGCAAGATCCTTTATGCATGTTTCCCCACAGAAAATAGGAATTGCATGAAAAGGCTTGTTCCTTAAAGCAATCTAGAGACCACTACTTTATTCTGCGTGTGCAGCTACCGCCCCTCCTAGCAGGCATGCAGAGAGGAGATTTTCCCTCTAGTCATCTTATTCCTGTTGTCACAAGATCAAGAAACTGCTCATCATGCCATTCTTCCCTCCCTTGTCCTGAGGCAAGCCACATATCTAAATCACAAGAATTATTCTGTCTCAGAGCATCTTAGATGCCAACTTAAACATGAGCAGGGAGTTGAGACAATGTAGGAATCTGTCAGCAGGGAGAAAACACTATCTTCATTCTTGGCTCAATAGGAAACTCCAACATTTTTGTCCTTGCTAAAGCATGATTGTGAGAGAAGATTTGATAGAGGATTGTGAATGTGGAGTTGCAGGTTGCTACACAAAAGGCCTGTCTACATGGCTTAGACATATGTCATAATGTTTTTCTAGGACCTTGCAAAAGCAATCCTGGCAGACCCAGAAGTGGCTCCTGTGCTTTGCAGTGTGCAAGCTACAACAGCAGAACTTGCTTTGCCTTAAGTCTTTTAAGACTCTTTCAAATGACAGAGCATACTTTCCAAGAGCCATGCCTTAGACCACTTACCGTACAAGATTTGAAAGCCAGTTTTCTCCTGTTTGTCCAACAGGATTAGTGTGGGAGCCTGCACTCTATAGCATTGGCATTATTGGTTGTTGAACCTCATCGTTAAGTAAGGAATGAACAGCTTTAAGTTCTGCTGTGGCATTCCACTTCATCTGATGCAGGAATAAGTGCCAAGGAGGCAGGGGCAAACCACTGAGCTCATTACCTAAGTGTCCACTTACCTAGAACAGATTCACTTCTCAACATCTGTAGGTTTGAATTATGTGTTAACATGCTTGTGGCTACATTTAAAGCCTTAACCAGAGGAATTCTGAGACACAGAACCAAAAGTCTTAACTACTTTTCAACCAACCTCTGGTTCCAGGCAGGAAGTCTTGCCCTGATCTGAAAGTATAGAGCTCTGTAGCCCAAAAGACACATCTAGAGGACACGTGTTAATTGGCTGTGGTTGTGGAGCAGACAGGTCCAACAGCAAGAGGATGCCAGAGGGAAGAGTTGTTTGGAAAGAGGAAGATACCCACGCCTGTCCTGTGGGAAAACTCATGCCTAGTATGATCAGATTCTAGGATGTATTCCTTGTTCTGCTTAAGCAGCTTCAAGTAAGTGGGGCAGGGGGGAGGGGGGAAGACAGTGTTAGAAGCCATACAAAGCAGTTTATTCCAAAAAAGTCAAAGTTACTCAGCAAGCCCTGAAGGGGATTCAGAGCTCTGCACACTTTTAACTGCAGCCAAAACACTTGGGTGACCCATGTTTAATGCAGCTGACCCAAAGTCAGCCGTGTTTTGACAAGTTAAACTCCTGGCTGATTCCACATAAAGGAAGGGGTTGCCAAACACAAACTACTAAGGTTAGTTACACAGAAAGGAACAAACCCTAACAACCCTGTAGAAAGGCCAAAGGTAACTCATTCCACCTGTATACATTTATAAAATATATATGTAATTAGGTTAACTATCAAGCTTCTTAATGCTCTTTAATTTGTCCTTCACAGATTTGTCAAAGCTCACTCCAACTTTCTGCTACAGTTTCAAAAATCATACTTACTTGTTTTTGCCAGATACATTTTAATAGCATGAAGGAAAATTAATTCCTTAAAAAACAGTAACAAGGTGGCTCATATGTTTGGTGTTTTTTTTTTAATTTTAATATTTCTTATTTCTGATCCATGCCTTTGGGCTAAATACATCATTTATAAGCAGGGCTGGAAAAAAACTAGTTATTGATTTAGGATATATCAAGTCAAGAAGTCTTAATTCCTTCCACCAGTGGCTCAGAAATGCTTCTAACTTTTTTTAGGGATGAAACTATGTTGCAGTGCAGGTTAACTTCCAGATTCTGTTTCTGGCAAAATCCTTGCTACTGAAGTTAGACACCAAGGCCTCTCCTGCATTACACAGGAATTATATGCCTAAGAATGGTAGTTAGCAATGCCTGCAAGAATCAGACCATGGTTTAGAGCCAAACTTAAGTCTCACTGCCTCAGATTAACCTAGTCCAGTAAGTGTCCTCCAACAGGAGGACAGTAGCAGATGTTTCAGAAAGATTATGGCAAGCATAATCTCCCTTGGAATTCCACGCTACTCTGCAGCTCTTAAAAGTGAAAATAGTGTATTTATAATTGGAGTTGGAGGGGAAGATCATAATCAGAACACTTTAAAGCAACCAGTATTTGCCATTTTAAACAAGAGGGATGGCAACTTCAGTCCTGTCTAAAAGCAGGAATTCACATTTGGAATCACTGACACCCCTTGCTGTCCTCTCATGAAGTAGGTAACCAAGCCTAAGTATAAAATTTTGACTCTGAACTTTGGTTACCTTAAGTATTTATCCAGGATAACCAAATTTCTTAACTTTAGCTTTTAGCTGTAAAAGATTTCGGAGACACTTTCCATCCTTCATCCAACTATGGTAAGCCATTAACAAAGAGATTCAATTCCACATTTCACTACTTAAAATTGAGCAGTTGTGCAGAAGTGGCTTAAAAAGAAATTGGTTTGCAACCCATTGAGCCTATTCCAGTATTTCAAACAAAATCAGTTTTATTCTGTGTGGAAAGGCAAGACAGCGAGTCTTTACAGTTCATCTGTACCACCACTCAATAGAACAGGTCTTGCATCTGCTTTAAAAATACCAGATTTCTCTAAAGCTTAAGTCAAGTCCTTCAGCATAAGGGGATCAGTAAAAAATTCACCCAGTATTACTTTAATCTTTGCTTTAATTACATGTAAAAATTACTGGATAAAATGTATTTTGGCATGACCCTGAGCAATATGCTGGCTAGCTAGCATGTTACTGGCATCATCATGGAGTCACTTCATAAGTGGTTGGCAAACTTTCATACCATTTCTATTGCTTAACCACAGATGAGGGCCCACGCTTAAAGCACACATTAAGAACAGGACCGCAATCAAGCGAGGATTAAGAGGTATCAACACATTCTTGACAGACACTCAGCTTCTTCCAAAAAAACCAACAAAATGCAGGAGTTGGAAGGCATCTTTAAGTTACTTACAGGAGACCAGCATGGACAGCATCCAAGATTTCCACCTTCAGATTCCATCTTTCAGATAAGTGAAGACCATACCATAGGATCACCATTTGATATTTAAGGGTGATTTGACAGCTTAAAGCCATCATCAATGCATGAGATGACAGAAGGCAAATATATTCTGATGAGGTATGTAGAGATTCTTCAGTGTTCAGCAAGTCTATCCATTCTCTGCTCCCAGGTAAAAACAAACCAACTTCTAAGCAGGAAATTTGATATCACCACCTGTGCTCTCACCACATTTTAATATGAAAGGACAGACAAGTGTTTATGTAGAGTACTGTAGGGTTGGGAGGAGGGGGGAAAGACGGGATTAAGATCATTTAGCAACACCTTTCTATGTACACAAGTGACTAATATGCTTAGTAGGCAGAGCTGGCGGTGGTTGGAGCTGGCCTTCTTTGCCAGAGCAGGATCTGCTTCAACTGATTCGGTTTTCCGTACAAGCCAGATTTCCAAATGGGTGTATTTATAGATTGAGCATTTAAACCCATGGTAACAGCAGAACCAATTTGGACAAGCCTGATCGTTTTTCTTTGTGGATCAGAAAAAAACCCCAAACTGTAACAAGATTTTCCCAATATTAAAAAAACCCTACTGAGTTACATTAAATTACCTAGTGGCTTACACAATACAATTCCAGACAGTAGCTGCTCAAGCTGTACGCTCAGGCAGTAGGTGGGGAGGCACCAAGTTGGCAATACCCTTGAATTCCCCACCATTTTACACAGAAGCCATACAAGTCATCTCAAAGGTGCCAGTTTCATTTCAAAAGATTGCTCCTTTAAGGTACTTTCAGCAGAAAAGGTGGGACTTTAAAGCAATGCTTCAAATGACATGCTACATATTTAAACAGAAGCAGACTTTAACGTTGCTGTGCAAATATAGCTCTTCCACCCACAAGTCGGGAAACAGGTTCAACAGAAGGTTTAAGGTTAACAAATCATGTTAGTTTGGAATTAACAGGTAAGTACAGCATTTTAACACTAGTCATCTAAATAGCACGTTGTGGGCAGTGTACTACATTGAGAACTTTTAAAAATATTACAAGTCAGACGGGTATTTTATATAGATTTAACGCCTGCCAAACTAAATTCTGTAACAAAGTGATTTAGCATTATGCATATAACACTGATCCTTAGGCAAACACAGACACATTAAACCCATGAATCTGAGGACTGTGAGGAATGTTATAGCTGGTAGGAGTCTGCAACAAAGTCCTTAAGGATGCATTGCTGTGCTGCTGTAGATCTTCATTCAGGACACTGGTGAACAGCTTTAGCAAGAGACCTTATACCAGCCACTTTAAAGCAAGCAGACATTTCAAAGTTTTTTGGTTGCCAGAAGTTTAATCTTGCTTCACTTCACCCTTTAATTGCCTTTTCATGCGTGAATACGGGCTGATTGTATCATCCATCACGAAGTCATACAGTACTTTTATCCAAGAGTTATACTGTGGCAGGTTGTCATAGTATTCAGCAGCTATTTTCTTCACCTAAAGAGGAGATACGAAGTCTATTTACTATTTATATTAGCACCAATTGTCACACCTTCACAGTCCTCAACCTGTACCTTAATGCTGAGCACTACAGTTTCATTTTATAAGTTAGATTCTACAGGAAAGTCTACTAGTGCTGCAATGTGAAGGAAAAAGCAACTCCCTGGTTCTTACACTTCATGTAAAACTTTTTATATAAAAGGTAACCAGAACAATCTCTGCTAACACTGAAGTCCGTTCACTGTGCTACTACAGGATGGTGTAGCTCATAAAAGGAAGCCGTTCTTTTGCTAGTGGAAGTGACTCACTTCAGTGCTGACTCACAGGTATATGAGTATGGATGTTGCCAGTTCTAGGAAGATGTTTAACACAGCTATTTTTAAATGTAGCTTCAAACCTCAGCACTCAGAAGAAAAAACATCTTAATTTCTGGGGAACATCTTGTTTCTGAAGACAGACATTAAAGAATGAATACAAACCACCTCCAAAGGCTTTATTCTCAGATGTACATGCTGACTAGACCAGTTTCAAACCAAGGAAGCCACATTTTCAGTTAGATATCCTTACTGATATTTAAGGCAAAGGACCTAAAGCCTTAAAAAGCTCAGACCAAAACTCTAATCAGGACAGCTTTCACTAAATTCCATAGCTTTAGACAGAAGAAAAATATTAATCCATATAAACAACAAACCCACAGTATTTGCATGCCTGATTTGGAGCTGAAGATCATTTTGATCCGTTATCACACCTACAGAACAGTGCATCTAGCCAGTACACTTTTATTCAACAGTCTTTATTCCCAGCTCACCAGTACTCCAGCTGGAATCAAGTGCTCAGTACTCCAGTGATCTTTTAGCACACAGCATAGCAGAGTCCAGTCCAATCAAATTAACTACACTGGTCTAAAAGAAGGCTTTGTTTTCTTATCAGAGCTATAGATTTTTAAGAGTCCTTAAATCTTTTTTTGCAGGGTTGGGTATTTACCTCCACAATTAAATACTTGATAAAAATCATTCCTTATTTACAACTTAAGTACTGGTGCACAAAGTTAAATGCAGGTTCACCATCTAGGTATTAAGGGTGAGTTAAAGCAACTTTAACTGTATTTGAATGATGAAATTATGAATGAAAGTAGTAACTTTTTTCCAAAAACAAGAAAAAAAAAAACAGTCTCAACAAACCAACTACAGACCTTAACTGCGCTGGAATAATTCCTTCATCTACAGTTCCACCACTGACAACAGCAATAATAATCAAGTTTAAACTCCAAAGGCACAAGCTTGCAAGGTCTTACTGTTACCAAGTGCAATAAACAAAGCTACAAGACCAGCGCCACAGCTGCCCTCAAAATGCAAATTTAGCGTCTGATGAAAGTCATCTGTTCCCTGAAGATAAGGTTGAGGTGTCCCTGGAAGCCTGTGTTCCCATGCTCCAGTTAAGAAACTTACACAATGAGAATTAAGCTCCTGCTTAAAAGAAACCAGCAAAGACTGAAGTGGGGAGAAACTGGTTTGAAAATTCCCATCAGCTACTCATGCAGATGAGACAGGCCGAAGTCTCAGCTTTGAGGCCTTAAATTCTGTCAATGTACAGCTGCTACTTAGGGTTCAAAGGTCCACACTAGGGGAAACCGAGCTACTCCAAAAATAGAGTTATCACACATTTGTCAACAGTACAACAAACATCAAAGCCCCTCTTTTCCCCACCAGAGAATGTCAGCAATAGAAGAGACTGAAGGATAAGCACGCATTACAATACTGTCCTCAAGATTTCAAAGACAGAGCACACAGATCTCTGAAGGCATCTGCAACTTCTTGCCTAGTCTTCTGCACACTTACAAACCAAAGAGGACAGAAGGCTGGTTGTAATTACAGAAAACTAAAGTTAGTGAACTAAAAACAACACACGTTTCCTCCCCTCTTTTTATGGAAGCGGCTTGAGCAGCCAGCACATTGGAAGCTTGTTCGGGATACCACTAAAATGGTAATTACCTCCTTCATGACTCAACTTAGAAACTGATCTGGGTTTTGTCTGGGTTTAGGGTTTTTTTTCTGTTTGTTTTTTTTTTTCCTTAATCTCCCAACTTCCATTCTTCTATCAGTGTTCTACCTGATTTTCAAGTTAAAGTCACGCTTATTTTAAGAAAAACTAATAACCTTAGAAGCAAACTTACCAGGGGAAGGCTCTTGCCCGGAATATTGGGGAAGTCATGATGTTCATTGTGATAGCCAACATTAAAAGTGAGCAAATTAAGCGGCCCATAGTAGGAGTAAGTCTCGTGTCCTTTTAAAAACATGTAATGCTCAGCTATGAAGTGTCCTGAAATTGGGTGCAATCCAAGTCCAAGTACTGAACCAGCAAGCATGTAAAAAATGGATTTGACTCCCCATAAATAATGTATCACGACATCAAAGGAAAGCTGAGCCAACAAATTGATTATTTCAAGTCGAGTAATGGGTTTGGGATTGATGCAGAGAGGTCTAATTGCATAGAAAAAAGGCTGAAGAACAATCCATATGAACTTCCTAAAACGGGTGCAGAAAAACCAGCCTTCAAAGTTGGTAGGGATGTCCACATCAATTCCATCACCTCCTAAGTAACGATGGTGATCCATATGGTACCTCTTGAAGGAGATGGAGTATGGGAGACCAAGAGGGAGGTTGGCAAATATTCCAAACCATCGGTTCCACATTGCTTTGTTGTTGCCAAAGGCACTATTATGAGAGATCTCGTGGATAGCCAGAGTCATGGAGTGGCTAATACAACTTCCAAAAACATATGCCCAGAAGATGACCCATTTCCAGTCCAAGTCTTTAACTAGATAAAAAGCAGTCAGCTGCGCAAGAACCATCAGCACAACCACCCAGATCAAGTTGTAGTCTGGCTTCATCAATGCTTTTATCTCTGGATGTTTCGCTAGATGGGAAAGAATTAAACAAGAAGAATTATTTAGAAGCTCTCCTCACAACCAACGATCCCAATTAGATTACAGAAGCAGACAGAGCCATTTCTTCCTCCCAACCAGGAATCTGTCTGCAAAGGTAGTGACAACGCACCCACCGCCTTTCCACTTGTGACATTTATCGCTATAACAAATCCTTCAGAACTAAATAATTTGAGCATTTTTCTGTCGCTCAGCAACTAGACCCGTATGTGGCAAGCACCGGTACCACCTACCCAGGAAGGAAACGGCTTTGAACCGACAACCCACCAGCACTTGAGAAGGGCTCAAAAGCAAGCTCAGGTCCGAAGGCAGCAGCCTTGCTTGAAAAGGCGGTTATTTCACCGCCAATATCGCGATGACCTCTACGCACGACACACGATCTCTTCATACCGTCGGGCAGACACCTTGTCGATGACCCGTCTCGCTTTCCACCGGCACGAAGGTCTCAGCGGCGGCGGGCGGGGAGCGGCAACCGCGCCGCAGCCGCTCGCTTCCCACCTCCACACGGGAGCCCGGGCTCCGCGTTGCGGGGCCCGGGCTCTGCTCCCGCAGGCGGCGAGC
>VZZY01001216.1:55850-74437 GCA_013400335.1 Eurystomus gularis
AGCTGCCGGCGCTCCGGCCGCCTCTGGTAGCGCCGCACACAAAGCTAATGGTGAAGGAGACAGAGAAGATTCTCGGCTTGTAACGCTGGCCCCGGCCAGCCGAGGCGCTGGGGGAACCCGAAGCTCCTTCATCCTTCGCCGTGGTAGCGAGGACGAGGTGGCCTCCGAGAAGCTGGGCTGGCTTCGTGGCCACCCTCCCCGCCTCCCCTGTCTAGCTGTCTGTGAGACTTCTGCCCCTCTCCGCTGTTGGGACAACCTGCCCAGAAGCCACCGCAGATGGCCTCATCCAACTCGCTTTCTTGAGGCTGGAATCAGTAACGGCATCTTACAGCGGCTCTTTAAAAAACACTTTTTCAGAGGTGAGAGATACGTGGTTATAAGGACTAGCTATCATTTGTCCAGAATATAAATTTCTGTAAGCTGCCTAAAATTATTTGACTACAACTCAAAACGCCTGTGCCGAGGTCTCGATTTTCTTTACTTTTTGTGGCGAGATATTTTGAGAACTTTGTTGACAAAGAACTAAACTCCATTTAATCTGTCCCTGCATCTGTTTCTCCTGTAATGTTGACTGTGGGCAGTTCAGTTACAAAGATGACTTTATGTAGAAGTTGAATGACTGCCTGCTTGAAATGTTAATTGTCCATAAATCTACTCAAATTAAAATAATTTATATATCACATCAGTAAGAGTGATAAAGACACGGAGGAAGTTAGCACAAAGTAAATTACACCTTATCTATTAATGTAATATGAATATCTCAAGGTTTATGATGCATTACTTATGAGTTATTTGTATTAATGAATAAAAAAGGCTAATGGGTAGTACCTGATAAAAGCCCCATGTACAATGGTGCAAATGCTGGGGAAATACAACCTCTACTGGAAAATGTTACAATCTAAAGTAACAGACATAGCACAGGATCGATAAAACAGAACAGCTTCACGAGTATTTTTGTTTACATACATTTTTAATCTGTGCGATTCATATTCTAATGTGAATTGGAAGTGAAAAACAGAGCAAGTAGAGGAGAGATGGAAGTTTATTCACAGCTTTTTCTTAGTCACACAATTTTGGAAACACTGTCTGCAAAGACATGTATTTAGAGCAGCATCAGAGGTAAAGCAGATGTTCAGATTTCATCATTTTGTCCTTGCAAGGGATATTCAGTTTGTTTTTTTGCTCAGTGACTGCTCCACAATAAACCAGGAAGTGGGCTTGTGTTGCCAGTGCAGAAGCTGACTGCAAAATTGCCAGGATCACAAATGTTGCACTCAACTGCACTCTAAACACTGTACGGAATGTTTCTGAAAATGTTCCCTTCTTATTGTAGGTCAAATATTAGCACTGCTGTCCATCACTGCACTAAGATGCACCTTCTCATCCATGGGAAGGATCCTGCCAACGAAGGGGTCTGCCAAGAAGAAAGGTTGCGGCTGTCAACCTGAGCATTGGCGGAGAGACAGAGGATCAAGAGCTCAGTACAACACGGAGGCAGGTTTACCCTACTGCAAATATATATAGGTTTGTAAATAGTCACAGGCTTTAGCAGGGTAATTGAATAGAAGATCCCAGATTTATAGACTAACCAGCCAAACAAGGGTTAAACAACTACAACAATTATTAAATAAGAAAGTTTTGGAAAATCTAATTGCCCAAGTGTCCTGAAGTGCAAAGTTTTTCCTATTTAATCACCAAGTCTTTCTATAAATCCAGATATATTCAATCTTCAGCAAGCTAAGTTTTTGTACCAGACGTTTTCTCTTCTAAAGACAAAGAGATCCAGTACCTAGTGTTTCTTCAGCTGGCACAAAGCTAGAACAAAAATCCTAGAGCCTTCAGTTACACGTAAAACCAAAGCTGTCAGCACATCCCCATCCAACCGGGAAGGTGAGATCCCGTAAGCACAACTGCAGATGTGAACAAGTAGGCCGGTCCAGGTATGGTGCAAAGTAGCAGAGGAATGGAACTGGAAAGTATCAGAACGGTTCACAACTAGCAAACACGTTGCTATAAAATACTCCAAACTGAGTTTACTTACGAATGAAGTAACATCTATCACTGTAATTTGCTAGTTATCTTCTTAAAACTACCAGGAAAACCAAGAAATCAGGTAGTCCTCTCCTGCCTGAAGACACATTTAACTATACCCTGTGACATCCTATTTTCAAGAGGCTCTTGGTGTTGAAAATTCCTTAGGCAATCTTCCTGCTTCCCACCACTAACTGTTGGAAGGCTTCAGTAAGAGCAACTAAGTTTCTGCTCAATACAGTCTTACCTTTCACGTCAAGAAATTCTGTGACGGCATCCTCATGACGTTAATGAACTATCGTGCTGAATTCAATGTGCTATGCTGAGAGCGTGTCAGGGACTGAAGGAGTTAATACTTGTTTCTATCTGTTCTCTAATCCCACACATTTATCTTGTTAAGCAGGCAGTCTTATCTTCCCTCAGGGCTTCCACCCACTAGCCCTTGTTTAGAAGGTGCTTGCATACTGTATTTGCATAGAAGTTGTTCCACTGGGGGAGCAAGAAACAGCTTTTCCTTCCCAAAAAGTACCACTTTGGTATCTTCTGGTATCATTTTCACCATGTTCGCTAGCTAAGCAAATTTGTAGAAAATCCCCAACCTAACTATGAAACAAAAAGCAGTTCACAAAGCAAGCTGCTGTTTTGAGAAAGAAAGCTCGAAAAGAAGGAAAGATAGCATCAGCAGTTTTAAGCTATTTTAAGAAACTAACTATAAAAGACACTTGATAGTGCTTTCTCTTTCAACCCCAAGCAGTTCAGTTTCAGCCCTTGCTGCAAGTACTAAAACTGAGCACTGGCTGCAAATAAAGCCATTTTTCACGTGACTGGTAAACTACAGCTTGGTCTCCCTAGCTGGAAGTTCTCCCTTGAACAGATTATACATTCACTAACTGCTACTAACACTGTACTTTTTGAGGCTGATACACCAACTCGTGTAAACCTGCTTAGAAATTAATAGTTAAAAGGGATTCAGTTTTCCATCAGGCTGTTTATCAGCTTGTTCATACATTGCAAAATGCATCTTTTTTTATTTAACAAGAAGTTAATGTTCCAGCTATTTTCTCCAAATTATTAGTTCATTCTGCTTTCTACATTCCATCTATACCACTGGTGTATATTCCAGTGTGAGAGCTCTCTGATACGGATGTCTGCCTCCCTCCTCGGGAAGTGAACATGAAATAGTGGTGTACCTTTGTCGTGGCATTTCTCAGAGCTTGCTTGTAACCATCCCCTCTGCCCTTTAAGTTTCACGGGCCTCTTCCTATGCGTGGTAGCAACAGAGGATCAGGATGCACCTGCAAACTTGCACATGTGATACTTCCTTGAATTGAAGGTTCCAAGTTGGCACCATTCATGGAGAATGTTTCATGCAACAATAGGCTGTTGTTGTTCTTTCCAGCTCAGTTTACACACAGCTAGAGATTCACCAACATATAAATACATGGTACTCTCAAATAACCTCAAGCTATTTGTATATTGTGAGTGGGGAAGGGAATTGTTTGAATCCTTCAGAAACAAGTAATGAAACAAAAGTGAAAGATACTGAGATATATGAATAAACCTTGTTAGTAAATGCAATTCACAGGTTTATACTTTAGTAGTATTTAACCAAAAATATCTGTTAATTAGACCACTACATGAATTTGTCATCCTGAATGACCATGAAGTGAATTTGTATGAAGTAATACACAGTAATTATAGTGATCACGCTGACCCTTTGATTCAAAATTATTATTTTTAAAAAGGATACAGCATAGAGTAGTATTTTAAAACTGATCAGCAGGTATCTGTCTTAAAGAGATCTTTAACAGGAAAAAAAATTCTGAGCCAGGGGAAGACCAGCAATAGCAAATGCTCTGTGAGCAGTTTAACCTTTCCCCTAGATAACTTTCTACCATTTCCTTCATGCTCTTCTTAAGAAACATGCCTTTAAAAAAAAAAAAAGACTCAAACTACCCAACAAGTTTATTTGAAAATTAAATGTCTGCCAAAAATTAGGCATTTGCAGTGTTCCTTCTGATATGAGCGAATATATTTTAGAAATAAAAATTGTAGCTGAAGTTTCAGGAAAGGTGTCAGTTCTTCCACAATTATATAACATTTGACCAGATGATTTCCGATTTGTTTGGCAATTTAAATACAACCACTATGTTAAGTGGACAGCCGTACAAAACACAAGAGAAACTTGCACTTTAACCCATTGTAAGAATATCGAGATTTTGAACTGCTACAAATGCAGCATTTGCATTTTCAGCACCATACCAAGGTGAATTCAGTACCACCTGAACCCAAAGCAACAGCTGATCAAAAAAAAACATAAGTCAAATGATAAAGCTACATAGTTTAGTACATTTAAACAAAAACAAGGACAATGGTATTTGTATAAGGTTCCAAAAATATACAGATGGGGGAAAAAAAAAAAATATCACTGTACACAACTCTGAGGTTGTTAAAGTGACCAGAGAGACTGAACAGTGCAAGACATGCTTTTCCAGTTACAAGCTCAAAACAGAAGTGCAAAAGAAATTAAAGCTTTGTCTGAAGTGATTTAACTTTTCAGGGTAAGGAAAGCTTAGAATATTGTCACCAGTGTTACAGAGAAATTTCCATCCCACCCCACCCCCAACACGTACACACAAAATTGTTTCAGTTTTTTCATAATACAGCATTTCATTCAATTGATGTCCCTCTGAACGTGGTTATTGTAGGGACAATTTGTCTGATACTTATTAGATGTTGGCCTATGCATCAAGCACTGCACAGGCGGCTTCTCAGATTCTCCAGCTTTGGCTGACAATACCTGCCATTTACAGGCAGTGAAAGTGGCAGATCGCCTGGGTTCAAACTCTCCTGCAACCGGCTTCCTAAGACCACCTCGTTGTAAGAAAGCAGTTGAGCTGAAAGCAGATGCTAAGTTATGGCTAAGGAACAAAGGAATTGCTTGACGGGTCTCTGCTCTCTCCCAGAGTTAAGAGCAATTTCAGGCAAGTGCTTGTAGCAGGCTGGCTAAGCTGCACATGCATCTATCCATGCAAAATATGGCTCCCAAGACCTAGAACCAGGGGGTGTGCATGTGAAGACTGGACAGAAGGCCCTTCCTTCTAAGTTTACAAAAATATATAGCCAATACTGTAGCTTAAGAAGTCAGTTTTACTCATTACAGAGATCGCAAAAAAAGTATTAACTACTTTTCAGACGTTCCAGACAAGGTCACTTGTAACAAAAAGGTTAAGTTCTTTAAAACAAGATTTCAAAAGTGGATCTCTCCTTCAAGTGGACAGGACATCTGTTTTTACACTTCATGTTTTAGTCAGTTAAGACTGAATTTATTTAAGATTTTATGTGAACATATGCATAAACACAAATAAGTTTACTTTAAACACATCTGCACAGAAAAAAAAAAAAAAGATTAACCTTTCAAAACATAGTAGAGCAGGTCTGGTTAGTATGTAACTATTGCAGATCTTAACAATTCTGTGCATTAGGCCCATCCATACAGAAAGCAGGGGAAAAGTCTCCATGAAAGAAAATTACTGTTCAAGTCTAAGTGGTGTTTTGAAGAGACAGCAGTCTAAGTGACACCATGAAGCTAGTCACAGTATCCAAACAAGCAGACCTGCTTGGGCTACTAAAGCAGTGTATCCTCCTGAAGGCGTCATTTACTCCCAGGTTATTTTCTGTTCCGAAGGCGTTTAGATTTCCTAGGACAGTCTGTGGATTCAACCGTCTTCCTCCGTTTTCTAGGAGATTGTTCATTTGAGCTAGAACCTGAAGAATTTCCTACTGTACTCTCCATCACCTCTCGCAGCTTGCGTTCAAGCTCAGCCAACCGGGCATTCTGTTCACCTATGATTTGGGTTTGCTCAAGCAGTTTCTGATCTTGATCTTGGAGTTGTTTCTGTTGCTCTTGCACTTTGATGCGGAGCTCTGAGATTTCCCGCTTTAGCGCCGTCAAGCCTGTGCCATTCGCTTTTACTTGCTGCTGGAGTTTGATGACTTCCTGTCTTGAAGGGTTCTGCTTGGAGAACAGCTGCATTGTTGTCAGTGCTGCAGAAGGCCCTGGAACTTCAGAGAAAACTATGGTTAACCCTCTACAACTTCAAGACAAAGAAACTGCATCCCAGTTTTCACATTTTGCTTATCTCTACTCCCCCAACATTAACTTGCAAGCAGCACTCAGGTTATGTGAACATGTAAACAGATGTACAGTCATTTAAGTATCTAACAAGAGCATACGGCATCTCAGAGGACAACTAATTTAATGTAAAATACTTAGATTTTCAGTATTCTGAAAAACAGCTCATCATTCGTTTTCTGTACAGAACCCCCCCTCCTTTTGCTGTATGAAAAATTACGCATATTGTGTTGCCCTCTAGAATTAGCTTCACAGATGTTAAGTCAAAAACCCCCAACATCTCTATAAATTACTTATTACAGAATAGTAGCTACAGAATATTAAATATATTCCAATAGAGCAGTACAATTCTGTAGTCTTAGCTGTAGACAGCTAAAGTTTTAAAATTTCATGGTTTGGGGCTTAACAAGATACTTCAGTTTAACTTACTTTTTGGAAGACAGGAATTTACTTTCCATGCTTCTTTAGAATGACTCTTCCTAAGTACTAAAACCATACTGGGATCTGACCTGCAATTTGCAGTTCCTGCAAATTAAGGAGACTAACAGCTACTGTATCATTCGTTTCACTTTTTCTATCATTAAAAAAATATCTATCACTTTATCATTTTACTCTTCTAGCAATGCTGTGGAAGTAAGATGCAACTTTGAAGTGCTACAAAGACAGAACAGTCTGGAAGAGCCTAGAACAGTCATTCTCCTCATCCTCTTCTTCTCTTTCCTTTAAGATGCCAGCATAGCTACAGTGATGTGATACTAAAGGGTTGCCATTAGACAGGTTATGTTCCTTCCTCAACACAAGACAGGCATTTTAATGCCATATCAAGCCTTGGCCTTGAAAAGCCAGCTGACATCAACTAAGGTTTTGGGCAATACATCCTCAACTGAGACACTCATTGGAATTGAGGTATAATTAATAGGATGTAATTAAGAGGTGATATACGTACTTACAGCTAAAACAATGGACATACCAGAAACAACAAGCAGCTCCTACAGTTCGGCCTATCACTTTTGCTTAACTTCATTAAAAAAATTACATCTTATCTTTTCAAAAAGTTAATCTCACAGTTCCTAAGAAATGTGAAGCTCTTCAGCACAGGGAAGAAAAATGTTACCGTTCCAGTAAACTTCTGCTTTTGGCCCTTACATGAGGCTATTACCTTTGACTTTGGTTCACAGAAGTTCTGGAAAGTCTGACAGAGTATACAAAGGACCAGCTCAGTTGCTTATTTATAGTGAAAAGGCAATTAAAATAAGTCTATTACCCCTAAGTATTTTGCTTGTTAGCGTGCACATTAGTGCTCCAGGAAAGTAAACAAGCACATACAAGTTATGTTCTGGCTCTCTATGCACTACAACAGCTTAGTCCAATTCATTTGCTGATCGTCCTAAAAATGAAAGGCATCGAGTTGTCATCTCGTGCCAAATTTCAACCAAGTGCAATGATAAAGTCTCATTCATTGGTGGCACAAAAGCGTTTGTTTAATGAATACACACTATGCAGAATTCTAACATACATTCAAGTGACTGTTCTTTTGGTAGTACAAAGGCTCCTTAAATTTCAAAGCAAATGAATTTCAGCTAGCATTCTTAAGAAACGAGTATCATCCATATTTCTGTAATAAAGCTCGCATTTAGGGGAGGGAGCTTTAAAAAGATACAATGCTGTGAATTCTTTTTTACAGACAAAACTCAAGAAAACTTAACTAATACATTGGAATTAATACCTGGGGCAGTTCCTATCAGACGTCCCGATACATCTGACCCAGGCATCTTTCTTTTCAGTATTGGAACAATCTTCTCATCAAAATATTCCATAGCCATGGAGGAAATGTCCCTTAGTTCTTGAAGAACTTCATGAGCTCTCTGAGGAGCTCTTGTAGAGTTTACATACCTTAGCACACGATAAATTTCATCTATTACCTAAAACATTTAAGAAGAATTAGGATTTTCTGATAAAGGCAAGATTATTTCAGATCATTCTAGAAGTTCTCGCATGTTCAGGGGCTTTTACTACACACCAATTGCGTACCACGGTGTGCTTCAGCTCTAGATCAGATTTTTGAAATGAAGTGCTATTCATGATATATGAGAGAAGCTATTCACTTGATCTAACACAACAGCTCTTCAAACTCATGAAATAATGCCAATTGTGCAAAATTTTGTTTTACTACATCCATACTTGACTTCTAAGTTATATAATCTTTACTCAGCAGAGCATAATCATTTATTTTTGGAGAACCTGAAGCAAGATACTCTACAGCAAAATAGCAGAGCAGTCACTCTCCCATCCAGTTATGAAACATGAATTAAATAGCAAGAATTATCATCATGTCAGTCTGAAGAGCTGTAAATATTTTCTGGAGTCCACCTGCATACATCCAAAATATTGCAAATTTGGATTAAGTCCAAAATACGGTAATTTATAAAACATCAATCCACTACTGGCAGCAAATATAAGCACCCTCTGAACAGGCTTGACAAGCCCTTTGATCAGGAGAGACAGAGATACAAAAGGTGTCTCGCTAATCTACGAATCATAGTCTGAGGCAGGTCAAGATAGGAGTGCTGGTCTTGTAGTACCAAAGCTACTGACACAAGTATTTTGCACAAGACTAAGAATGGTTGAAGAGCCTCCTGAAGAGCACAGACCTTAAGCACTTGGAATCATAAGACAGACAATACAGTTGCATATTGTGTTTTGAAAAAGGAAGCTTGGCTCAAAAGTTGCAAAATCTAGACAAGACTCTGGTGTCTCATCACATAATAAAGCTTACAAAAGACTTCTCTCATTTTACCCACATTCTATCCCATTAGCAACAACATCCTCAAAGCATTCTCCTGCCATCCTCAATATAAAATTTTGTAGCAGCATCCTGCTATCCCCAGGATCCCTCACACAGTATGTCAACACAGGGTTCTGATATTCTAACGCGAATTCACATCCTGACAATTCTGTGGCAGCTTAATTCAAACGAAATTTCTTGAGGGGAGCAGGGCAGATCAGGAGGGAAACCACAGACTGCAAGGAAACACTAAGCCTTGAATCTGCTTGACCTAAATAGCATTTTCTGGTGAACTGGTAGCTGTGCTGAGAGCACAGCAGTGCTACCAAGCTCATACACTAAGTAAATAATTAGAAAAAACCTTTTTAGCTGTTATATCAGAATACAAACAAGGTCCTTATGATGCAGTGCTCACAAGGAAAAGGGCTGGCAAGCTCACTTGTCCAGCTCCTGCACACCCCACATATAGATTGAGTATTGCCTTTCCTCCTACTGTTTAAAAAAGACAACATTTAAGTATTCCATTTACTATGTGAGTATCAAGGATTTAAGTTTGACTTTATATTACATTTTTTAAAAATACGTGTTATATATAAACGTAAAGTCAAATAAGCATAGATGTATTAAACTATAATGATTTAAAATTAAATAGAGTGTACAGAAACCAAGTGACCTCTTCAAGATAAAAACAATTTCACGATGACAGCCTGTCCTACTGAACTGAATGTAAAAATGCCTGCCATGCTTCACCTGAATCCAACAACCAACTTTTCTATTCATTCCCATGCAATTCGGTTCTCTGCCCACTAAAAATTGATACCAACAGATCCAAACCTCACATGGGAAGGTCAGTGAATAGAGCATTAGGCTAACGTTCTTGCCTCAACCCTGAGCTGTACCAGTCCTCCTCAGAACGTGACTGTGTCAACTTCCCCGTGCACCTCTGGTTTTGCACCTTATAAAACAGTGGTATCTCCAATGTACATCTCACTTGTGTAATTTACATTTTATGTCAGGGTAGATTTCTGAAACACCAGAATTGTTCAGTAGTCTTCATATTTAAGACACTTTATCTACATTTAAAACCTATTTCACTTACTGTACCAAAATGCCATATCCACTGTAATACCAAACAGCGTTTCTACATACTAAGTATCTTAATTCAACTCATCTGAAGTATTCAAACCCCTAAGAAAGGAGCCTAGTCTTCCTGATTGAATGAGTGCTTAGTGTTATACTAGTCTAAATTACTACATCTTCTGATAACCTGGCCTCCAGCTGTTTTGTAGAATTAAATACTACATATCCTGTTTCTTGTAAAAGGTCATAGAGGATGTATATGCCATGAGTCAAACAGAATTAACAGCAAATCTAAGGGAAAATGGAAACCAAGTTTAAAATAATGAACCAATATAGTCTGGTTCATTCACTTCAGAGCGCCTGTTATGGCAGAGTATTTGCTTGTATGTTTGTTTGCAAGTATCTGAAAGTTTCAGTGTGAATATACATATAAATACATGCTATATAAATTTGTCCCAGTTTAAGTTACAAAATAATTTTTTAAACCCAGATATACATTCACATACTATAGTCTACTTCTTACCTTTCCAGGTATGAAGCAACAGAGGTTAGAATCCACATACTTCATGAAAGTCATATTTAACAGAGAGAGCCTCGTTTCTACAGCAGCAAGGATGTCCGCATGACGAGCTAATGAATGGTTTCTTCTTTCTGACTCCCGTCTGGAAGACAGATCGTTAAATGATGCTGATTTAACAGTGAGTCAACAAAATGAAACTGTAACAATCACTCTAATTTCACCCTTTTTTAAGGTTGACCCTTAAAGGGTTTCACCCTTTTTTGAGGTTTGAAAATGTAACCACTAACATTAGTTCTGTCTTTACGGAAAAAACTGATACAGATTGAGAACCAGCTAGCAATAACATACTGTATTTTCTTTGATAAAATTTGCTCTCTAAGTAATTATTACATCTTATGTGATCCATAAACTCTGTATGTAATTTAGGACTATTTAAAAAACAATCTTTCAGTATTAACTCGCAGTAGACACTGAGTCAGTGTGAATATTTTTATCCTTTCATATTCCTACAGTTAGTACTTCAGTGGAATTGACAAATTTAATATATTACTAGTGCTTGCTGCAAAGTTTAGGTTGAGATATAAGCTCTTTTAACAAAGGCTCTCTACAGCAAGTAGTGTTTAGTTTCTTCACTCTGACTAGAAAAATCTGATAGGACACAGCAGCAACTGCACTTACTCATCAGAAAGAGGAGAAGAGACATTGACTAGCTCCCAGTAATGCTCACATGTCAGACCCTCCTCCCTGTTTAATCCGTGACACTGAAAAAACTTGGTTGCTTTTTTTTTTTTTTAAGCAGTCACAGAGAAATGTGGTGGGTTGACCCTGGCTGGATGTCAGGTGCCCACCAAAGCTGCTCTGTCACTCCTCTCCAATTGGAGAAGGGAAGAAAATATGACAAAAGGCTTGTGGGTTGAGGTCAGGACAGGGAGATCACTCACCAATTACCATAATGGGCAAGACAGACTCAACTTGGGGAAACTAATTTATTACCAATCAAATCAGAGAAGGGTAATGAGAAGTGAAACCAAATCTTAAAAACATCTTCCCCCAAATGCCTCCCTTCTTTTCAGGCTTAACTCTGCTCCTGAATTCTCTGCCTCCTCCCCATCAGCAGTACAAGGGGACAGGGGAATAGGGGTTATGGTTAGTGCATCATCTGTTGCTTCTGTAGCTCCACCCTCCTCAGGGGGAAGGCTCCTCACACTCTTCTCCCACTCCAGTGTGGAGTCTCTCCTGTGGAAGACAGTCCTCCACAAATTTCTCCAACAGGAGTACTTCCTGCAGGCTGAAGTACTTCATTAATGACTTCAGCACAGGTCCTTTCCATGGGGCGTAGTTCTTCAGGAACAGACTGCTCCAGCATAGGTCCTTCCCAGGGTCACATATCCTGCCAGCAAACCTGCCACAGCATGGGCTCCCTCTCCGCAAGTCCTGCCAGAAGCCTGCTCCAGTGCAGGCTTCCCATGGAGTCACAAGCCTCCTTTGGGCACATCCACCCGCTCTGGCACAGGGTCCTCCTCTGGCTGCAGGCTGCTCCACTGTTAACCTCCTT
Organism: Eurystomus gularis; assembly: GCA_013400335.1. Taxonomy (NCBI): domain Eukaryota; kingdom Metazoa; phylum Chordata; class Aves; order Coraciiformes; family Coraciidae; genus Eurystomus; species Eurystomus gularis. Next base: position 67,957 of record VZZY01001216.1, read on the forward strand.
GGGCTGCAGGGGGACAGCTGGCTTCACCGCAGGCTGCAGGGGAATCTCTGCTCCAGTGCCTGGAGCACCTTCTTCCCTCCTTCTCTGACCTTGGTGTTTGCAGAGTTGTTTCTCTCACATTCTCACTCCTCTCTCCAGCTGCAATTGCTCTTGTGCAGTAACTTTTCCCCCTTCTTTCTGTTGTCACAGAGGTGCTATCAGTACTGCTGAGTGGCATGACCTTGGCTCTATCAGACATAGGGGATGCTTCTAGAAGCTTCTCACAGAAGCCACCCTTGTAGCCCCGCTGCTACTAAAACCTTTCCATGCAAAAACAATATAATAAACCATCAGTGAAGGCAGTTGGTCTTGAAAAGGAATGGTATTTATTCATTCCTAGGAGTCCTTGCTTGATTTGCCAGAAGAGTTGAGTAATATGGGAGCCACTCTTCTGTTAAAAATACCAGAGACACTTTCCAATATTCCAGTTTGTTGTACACAACAACTTACATTAATCCACACCATTATTCTGTAATAAGATTTTAGGTTCAAAGTGTTTTTGGAAAAAAATGAAATAAACCAAAATGTGACTCAAATTTTCAAAATATGTAAGTTGAATTAGCCAGCACAAAATTCTTTCTCAGTGTTCTGCTTAAGTGTCTAGCACATTTAAGATTAACTACAGTTTTAACTGGTACGTACCTTGGAAGTTGAGCTTTAACTTGCTTTTGACACAAGTTGTGGTATCTTTCCACTTTCAGAAATCCCTGATTTAACATTCGCTGGCAAACCAAGTCCATGCGCTTACAAACCTGTATTTAAGAAAAAATTAAGGCTCAAGTCAGGCCACAAGTTACTTTTACTACTGTCTTATCCATTCTTGCTGGGTAGTAAAAGATCACTCTTAACAGATTTGTCTTTATTTCAAGAAGGAGAAACTGCAGTTGAGCTTAAGGTATCACCATCTCTAGCAATGGTCATGATACTCCAAAAAGGAGCAGCTACGTTCCACGTAGTTCACAAGTTAATCTCCTGATATTGCCTCACAAGAGGCAGTAGGCTGGATGCCACTCACAGATAAGCAGACACCATTTCCCCTGATTTTAATGGAAGTTGCAAATGCCTAAGCCTGGCTTTTAAATTTGGTCTCCAGAGTGATTCTGGTGGATCAAGTTACTATTTTGTTAGCTCAAAAAAAAGCCTTTAAAACAAGAAATCACAATGGTTTTCTTTCAGCATTTAAGGCTTATGTTTTTGAAGGCAGCCACAATCAAATTTTAAACCTTACTCAATAGCTCATGTGAAACAAGATCCCTTTTTGTATAAAAAAAAAGTCTTTTCTCTGTTTAACAGATTCCTTTATTTGCTATGTTGGATGCCAACAGCTTCAATTTTTTCCCACAAATGTAGGGAGAAAGGACATGAATAGCTGCAGGAAAACTGCTAAATTTAAACCTTTACAAAGAAACCAGTTACAGGATAGCCAACTTGTTCAAAAGTTTAAAGCAACTGCTTTAAGATTTGTTCTGAAGATGCAAGACCTTAGTGAACCAACTGTCCTTTGAAATGGTTTGGGGCTGGGTTGGTTTTTTTTTTGTATTCAAGAGGGCAACTCCCACCGTGACCCCACTTCTCAATGGATTAGCTTTGCTATTTTTGTTTAAATAAATTCTCCTTCCCTCCATACACTACTTGATTTGTTGCTTTAAAGTCCATGTAAGTTTATACCTTGAGGAAGACTCTCACTTCTCCCAGAAAAGCCTGCAATTATTTCCTGTTTATATAGAAGGTACTACTTAAAGAACCTCTACTTTCTGTGAGCCTTCCTCTAGTCACAGACAGTTTAAGTTCTGTGAGTGAGAACCGACCATTTTCAAACAGATCTGTATCATCAGACCATTAAGCAATTGCTGTTCATGAGTCTGTGCTCCTCTGTATTAGATCTTCCTTGTCAACAAAGGAAGAGGACCAGACAGGCTAACTGCAGAGGTGCAGTCCCAGCACACTCTCCCCCATACTCACTGAATCAGCTAAATCATCTCCAGTGTATTAAAAAATAACGCTGGCCCTTCAACTCCAGGAAGAAGAGACGTAACCATTTCCTCCTAAGACATCAGCTGCGTTAGGGATGCCTAGACCTGAGAGCATTTTTGAGCACTAGACTTTACAGCTTACTTGTAGTTCTAATGCTACCAAACCCCTGAGCTAGGAAGCGGCACCCGTGCAAGGGCCGCGGTACCTGTGCAAGCACTCAGCACAAGAGAAAACCAGTCCTCGATACATTATTAGCAACGAAATCAGAGGAAGCACAGGAAGAGCTGCTTAGCCATGTCTGCACTGACATCTGGTGGCAACAAGGGCCTTTCAGGGCACTGGAACCCTCCCAAGACAGTAATTCACAATGGGTTACACCAACTGCACTAGATTTTTAAACTGGATTTCTAATTTTTTACTCATTTGCTTACACTACGCAGCATGAAGATTTACTTGCTTCAGTTTCGGGGCATTATTTGCCTGTATTTGCGTCAATAATCAGTCTAGAACCCAAACACCAAACAGGTAACAGGTACCACCAGAAACCAAAAGTGTTTGTCTGCAACTTATTTTACCAATCATCTGTCAATTCTCAGCTAGTTCCTGATGTTACCATTCAAACCATACGGCTCGTGTATTTATAGGAACAATGTATCTCAGAGTGCAGAGTCAGCACTCATATGCAAAATCACATTATTACACTTAAGCGATCCTATTAGTCCAAGACAGTTCGATACTAGCTGTTTGATGGAATATAAGTAAAAAATAAAATTTGCCCATGTTTGTATTTGCAAGTTTTTGTGTACATTTTCTTACTCTACCCATAAAGCTGAAAGAGCCCCAAGTTTCCTCAACCATCAAATCCAACCAGACATTGTGTTCAAATTTCAGCGTGGAGCACAGGTGGTTGCTTCTTAGCATGCTGACTTACATGCAACAATAGCTTCTATGAAAGAACTCATTTTCCACTTCATTTGTAAACAAACTAAACTGACACAATCTGCTGGACGACTTCTACCAGATTCCCTTTCCTCAAGCATGCCATATTTCTTCCAAGCTTCACTAACACAATCACTATCAAAACAGAGATTAAAATATCCTAAAGTATTTAGACTCAATATATATTCTCCTTCTTACAGGCTACACAGATATCACATTTCATAATGTCTTTCTAGGGTAAAGTGTAAGTGACAAAATGTTGATGACTTCAGCAGGAAACTTTAAAATAGAAATGCCTGCAAATAGATTTACTGAAACTGTGGGAAGTTGTGGAAGCCATGTTGTCCAAAGGCAAAGTCCTTATTTGTGCCGTGCAGAAAATAAACACATTTGCTGCAGAATCAAAGACACTTCAGACATGTGTCAGAATCCAAGATAACCTTCTCCTCAGAGCATTCATGGAAGGAGGCTGTGGATCATTTGTTTTTAATCACACTTCTGTAACAATCGCCTGAATGGAAGTGCACTTCCAAGCTCAGACATGTGAGAAAAAAAAAATAAAGGAATATGAGAATTTCACTATTAGCCCACTCAGGCAAAAATTCCAGAGCTCCTGTAAGTCATTAAAGAAATCACAGTAAAAGACATCTTCAAAAGCTGGAAGCTAGCTAGCCAGCCTCCATACCAGCATATATATTAGCCTGCAGCTGGCCAAAAACATTACAGCTTCAGACACAAGGATCTTTGGCTTCTCTGTGTTTTTCTTATGATGACGTATCAGAGGAAGCAGGTGAAGTAAATACTCAGAAGGGCTGAAAGCAGAATGCTGCTGCTGCTTTTCCTCTCATTCACCCTATCTGAACAGAAGTTTGATAACTCAAGATTTGCACTGAGGCATAATTTCAGACAAGACTGCGTTCTGAACACCTATTGTTTAGTCTCCATTACTTTAGATCTACTTCACTGCTTAACCAGTAGGTGCTTCACTTATGCTTTTAAACGTGGTAACACCAGGAACAGCAGAAAGCATTATAAAGCATTATGCTCAGGAAAGCAAGTGCTTCTTTGAACAACGAGGGGCCCATGGTCTTGCCGCGCCTGATGGCAATCATCATAAGCAGGAAGCGTTCTTTACCTTGTTCTTTGGTGACAGAAAAAGAATTATGGATCTTACGACTGAGATTATGTTCTCATTATGTTCTATTTAAACAATAGAGGTTCCTACCTCTATTGTGATGTGAAAACTTGCTGATGTTCTATGTCCTCCCACCCAACCAACTCCTTAGTCTGACTTCTTGTGCAGACTCTAGATCCAACACCAGTTCAACTCAGAGATATTTTTTTTTGTTAGATCATAAAAGTGATCAGTTCAGGGAATCTACACTTTGTGTCTACATCTGTATAATCAAACTTCATTTAGGTTGATTGATGTCCTGGATCATATCTTCCTACCTTCCCCAAGATGTTTTATCCCACGGAATGCCACATTGTAAGGGGTGGATGAGGCTGCTTTTGGGCACATTTTTAATGTGCCTGAGACCTAAGCAATTTAATCCCTGTCACTCATGTGGTCCTGCAATGTATCTTTAGCAGAATACTACTCATTATAAGATACACTCATTCATCTTTGATAAGCAGCTTAAGGCAGTTCTCACAGAGAAGAAAAATTTACTGCTTGTAAGTTGTAGAGCAGGAACATATAAAAGTCTCCCAAGGCTACTTGTAGCCTTTAAAAATCTGGAAGTGGTGAAATCGCATTATGAATTTATTCCCAGGCATTGTTATTTTTAAAGGCAACATCAATTCTCTGCCAACAGCATCTGGAGTTACGTAAAACATCCAGTCTCTTCCTCTCAGTGAACTGCCAGAAGAACACCTTTAGTTCTGCACAGCCATCCGAGACCTAGCTGGTCAAGCTCATGTGGTTATGAGCCACACTTTTGACTAGGTCAAACAAGAAGGGCTTTGGTTCTTTACATTCCTGACAGTTAACAAAGACAAGCGCACTTTCTTCTCAGATGAATGCTCATAATGCCTTCTGATGTGCTTAACAGAACAGTAAGGAATTTGATGGAGATTATGTTTCTTGGCTGTCACTGGCTCAAAAATTAAAAACAGAGAAAGACCAGTTGAATAGTTTCCTTCATTCTACATCCAGTATTGTTCCGTGTGTGCTTCAAAGTTGTTATTTATCCAGTCTAGCTCTGTATATTTCTGAAGCATACAATCTTCAGGAAAGATGAAGAAGTGCTACATTAGAGGGCATTTTACTCCTTAATTAGCACCAAGAGTAAAATAGCTGGCTTAGCCCTTACCCCACAGTCTTTCCTATTCTCAGCTTCACTGCTGACAAAGCATTGCTTACAAACATTAGCCAAAAGGAAAAAAAAACCCCCAAAACACAAACCCTTCTGATAGCTCCCACAGGAGCCACCATTTATAAAACGCAACGGGGAAGTCACAGCAAAGGGCTGCATCTAACATTGCAACGCAGACCGTGCAACACCAAACGTACCCAAGGAGTACACGTACTTCTCTTCCTCTCTTTCAAACTCTAAGTATGCAAAAGCAGAGGCTGCCCCCCAAAAAGGCAGTACTACCTCTTTTTCTACCTGCCACCTGCTCTCACAGAAGGAGGAAAAGTCTTTAGGGGACCGACAGCATGCTGGAAATACTTTGGCACTGGGTATACTTGAGGCAGTATGAATAAGGGCAGATTTTTCTGCTTGAAGAGCTTTCAGTTTGAAGTCACTGTCAGGAGATAACCCTTCAGGTTGCTGCTGGTCAAGGACACCCGCAGTCTAATTTTCTGCGGAAATAAGCTTGTAATATTATCCAGTTTAGGCTAATAGAGTTCTTAAAATAGAAGCACGTTTACCGAGGGTTACGTAAGCTACGCATTAATTCCCTCACTATTATTCCATTTACAACCTCATAAGAAATTCAGCAAGAGAGCAGCTTACTGTGTTATGTCATAGTTTACACCAGGCTCCTTACGCAGGCAGCTGAAGATTGATACACAATGATCTCCTCACTGACAGCTCCGCTTTTTTCTGGTTTTGCGTTATAAAGTTCAAAGGTAGAGGTAATATCTTTTATTAGATCTACTAGGGGAGCTTTTCAAGCAGACAAGGGCTTTCTTATGTCTTTTTTGTTGTTGTTACCCCACATTAATTCCTGGAGAGGGGAGGGTCCCTGGAGCAGCAGGCTCAGCATCTCCTACACGTGTCAGTTTAAGCTCCGTAGGTTACACAGACCCCTGAGACACGACAGAGGAGCCCCCCAAGAGGAGCACTCACTGGGAGAAATAAGCCGCCAGCAGCCCAGTCATTTCTCACAGCGGACGAAGGGAATGAAAGAAGTAAGAGACGGTAAAAGACCTCCAGGGATGCGTGTGGAGGCACACACCTACATGCCCGCACCCGAGGCTCGGGGGCGGCTGCGGAGAAGGCAGGCAGCCCCATCCCACCCCACCCCAGCCCATCCCGCCCCTTCCCCGGCGAGAGCGGCAGCCCGGCGGGGGGCGGCC
>VZZY01001216.1:74772-85686 GCA_013400335.1 Eurystomus gularis
GGACCGCGGCCCGGGGGCCTGAGGGAAGGCCCCGAGGCCTGCTGGAGGCTGCTCGGAATTCCCGCCAAGGGCTGGGCAACCCACCAGGGGCGGATTTGAAACAAAGGGCTGGAAATAAATCTGTCGTAACGCATGTAGTGAGGGCTTGAGGCTTGCTGGCAGAGGCTGAAAGCACAAGCAGAGTGTCGGGGCGTTGTCAAAAAGTGGGGTCGCTTACCTGGTGTGTGGTACGCCCATATACGCACAGAGTAGAGGTGTTTTATTTCATTCCCGTTTGCGCAAATGTGGGTCCTAGGTGATAATTCCACAAAGCTACCACACCAGCATCCTCTATCTCCAGTTATTTATACATAAAGTTTTAATTATTCAGCTTTCTAATACATATGCATTGTTATTCACCTCTATGATTGGTGAAAATGGCCTCGCTTGCGATGTAAATTACTACTCATGCTCTGTCCCTTGTTCTTTTGAGGAGGTGGTACAACAGGTAGGTGGACTATGCGTCAGCAGTTGTGATTTCCCCCTGCCACATTTACCTTTCACCCAATTGCTGCATATTTTTGCTGACATCACGCTGCTTCTGCCAATTCTGCAGTTCCAGTGCCTTTTTTTGGGAGGATGTTCCTTTTTATCAGTCTTTTAGAGCTCTCCTTCAAAGGCCTAGTTGTTAGCTTTTCACAGTTCATTGATAAAAGTGAATATTTTGCTCTCTCTCAGCTCCTTCTCACCGCCAGCTCATGTTTTACAAGGCCATGGTAACTCTTTGCTGTTTTGCTGATAGGGAAAATTCATTACCTGCTGTGCATCAGCTACGCTCTGGGAAAAGCCACCACATCCTTGGTGGGTTCCTTACCTGAGGTACTGTTGTGCTGGTTCAGCCGTCATCATGCTGCCATCAGTTGCCCGATCACACAGGCCAACACTGAACTCAGCAACATCCCCTCACAAGTCTTCTTTCAAACAATTCTGCCATAGGTTCCTGTGGTACCAGCATGGCCTGCTGGACACAACAGACAGAGATGGCTCCCTCAGTAGCCCTTCACATGGAAGGCCACCACCAAGAGAGCTCAGCAAGACACAACCAACTCCAACAAAATTCACACACAAATGGATCAGCTTCTGGTTAAAGTAGCCCTGGCCTTGCCCACCACCCTAACAACAACCACCTGGGTGAGGGCAGAGCCACAGACACAGGTAGGCCAGATTCTGCCTCAGGAACATGAAGCCAATGGGAAAAACGTTTACTCATTCACAAGTCAACTCCAAATTGGGACCCACAGCTCAGGCCCCAGCACTTGAGGTACATAAGCAACTGCTGCAGGCTGTGGTTAGAAATGGCACCTGAGCTCCCTACCCCAGCAGTCAGACCCTGCACAACTGGGTTTTTGCAAGCTGGTTTTGCATGGGTCTTTGCAAAGCTCTAGGGCTTTTTTCTTCCTGCTCTGTGGAAGAAGAGTGACAAGAGTAAGGCAGTCGAGGCTGCAGAAGCTCATAGAGATGAAAGCTATCCTGAGCTGGAAGGTACCTGTGAGGATCACCCAGGTCTGCTGCTAACTCCCTACAGAGCAACCTAAAAGTTAAACCACATGTACCTATCCAAGAGCTTCTTGAACACTAACTGGCTTGGGGCTGTGACTCCTTCCCTGCGGAGCCCATTCCAATGCCGGACCACCCTCTCCATGAGGAGATTTTCCTTAATATCCAACCTGAACTTCCCTTGAGGCAGCTTTACGCCGTCCCCTTGCATCCTGTGGCCGCACACCAGAGAGGAGAGATCGATGCCTCCCTCTCCATGCCCCCTCCTGAGGAAAGTGTGTGAGAACGACCTCCAGAAGCTTCATCACTGCTGTTTCTCAAGGGGTACAGCAATGATCCCTTCGAAATACTGTTGAATTACAGCGAGACAGCTACCGGACAGAAAAATACCTCTGTAGCTCAGAACTGAAGCACAGCTACGTACTTCCTACAAATGTAATACAGGCCTTTCTATTCTACTGATAGACAGGTGAGCATCCCCCTTCTGTGCCCAGCCTGGACCTACTCCACCTTGTCCAGGATGTGCAGAGGGAGCTCCAGCAGGAGGGGTGAGCAGTGGGTATGCAGGTCATCAAAGGTCAGGGCCAGCTGCCAAAAACTATGGCTGCCCACAAACCACTGCTTGGGAACCAGGCACTATTGAGGAGGCAAAATACCCAGAATTAAACAAACTCTGCTCTTTTATTTGCCTTTAATCCTCTGTATTAGGGAGCTTTTTCGGATTTAATAGCTGGGGTAGCGAAAGGATGGGACCAAGGGCTGTTTCTAGAACATTTGCTGGTGCTTCTGAGGGTGGTCACAGACACACTGTAGTTTCACAACCGTTTTAACCTGACAGAACTTGGCACAGACTTTGAAAAGCATGGTGCTGGTCTCCTCTCTGCCTTCAGCTGCTGCTGCTGTTGCTTTTCTCACATCAGTAGCGTCCAGCGTGTGCTTGACTTGGGGAACTGGTACTACTGAAGATTGATTTGCCAGAGAAAATCACTGGGCAAATGCCAGAAGTAATGGTAGCAAAAAATATGGGAAAAAAGCTGTAAAATGTTTAGGGAGAGTAGGACTACTTGTTGCAGTACCTGCACGAAGTAATACAGCTTAAAATATTACAGGACTAAAGCATTAGCTGCCTGCAGCATGCCTGTACATTTTTTTCAGCCTTGCTTCTTCTCTTTGAAGGTTTATCTTAACCCATTTCTTTTATGTGCAACTTCCCCCTGCAACCTCTTTCTTAGAAGAATTGCAACTGGAAAAGAATTAACTTGGGAGCAGGGCAAATACAAGGGTAAGCTTTTATGTGTGTCATCCTAATGGCACTCCAAAAATGTGCACTGAAATTAATATTTCCTTTTTTGGGAGCAGAACACTGTGTGCCTTGTACGGATTTGGAAGTGTTTTGCTCCCCCACCCCTCAAGTCAATCAATGCCACTGTAAAATGATCTGGCTATCTTGGAACAAGGGTTTTATTCTTGTGCATGGGTTTAGGACCTGATCTCCTTTCACATGCACACTCAGCAGCTCAAAACACACTCAGGAGAATTCTTTATAAACTTGTGACCTGGCATGTGAAATTTGGGCTGGCAGTCCATTAAAGCTTTAAGAGCAAGTGGGCTTTTTCATCCTACCTGAACATATATAATTTAAGATCGTTTCGGGAGTGCTTCTTTTGTTTTGTCATATAATTTGAACAATTTGAGTTTTTAAGATACAGCTTTATGTTTAATAAATATAAACTGTATGCTCGCTATGTTTGTTATATGACTAAGTAGAATATATTAATAACACGCACAACATATGTTTTATATTATTAACTACGACTGTATAAACAGCTTTATAGTTAATAAGTCTGCTTCAGTAAGTAGGCTAATTCTGCTGCCTTCTGGATCTTGATTCACATCCTTCCCCAATGTATCTTGTGTTATTTTTCCGAGCATGCGCCACTTCGCATTAGTTTGCAAACACAGGCCACACAAACTTTCACAAAATCCCCATCACAGGCTCTCTTGTGGCTCAACTTTTCAGTTATTATGGAGCAGTGTGAAGCCAGACAACTTGATTATACTTCTGAAAGGGATGAAATAAAGTTATGTAGCGTCCACCTGCAAGGAGGTTGTAGAGAGGTGGGTGCTGCTCTGTTCTCCCAAGTAACAAGCAATAAGACAAGAGGAAATGGCCTCAAGTTGCACCACAGGAGGTTTAGGTTGGATAATAGGAAAAATTTCTTTACTGAAGGGGTTGTCAGGCCCTGGAACAGGCTGCCCAGGGCAGTGGTTGAATCACCATCCCTGGAGGTGTGTAAAAGCCGTGTAGATGTGGTGCTGAGGGACACGGTTTAGCAGCGGACTTTGGTAGAGTTAGGTTCATGGTTGGACACAATGATCTTAAAGATCTTTTCCAACCTGAATTACTTTATGATTTTATCATTCAAGTAACATGCAAACATTTTGTCAAGATTTTACAGCTCATGCAGGATACATACCTCATTTGCATTATTTGGGTTACTGCTCATTTAGATCTCTGCAATGCTTGTAAGAGTTAAAAAAAATATTGAAATAGGCTTAGTTTTTATCATACCATGTTTGAATGATACGTATAGTTGGAAACATCTCAGTGACTCACAGGAAGGGTGGTAGGGGAAATGTATTATTATTTTGCCCCTTTTAAGCAAAAATTCTAATTTTTTTATTTCTTTTGGGGGGGATGAAATTTTGGTGTCTCTGTACTTTGAACTAGGAATATGAGGCTTAGGGAGGGCCGCTTGGGCCAAGGATATCTGGTATGCTTTCTTTGTAGTAATCTGGAAACATCTGTTATGTCATAAGTCATTGTAAAATCTCATTACTTGTCTCATAATTTGTCAGTGACATTCTTAGATGTATGATGTATCTACACTGAAACAGATTCAACCTCTCAGCTTACTACAAGCTTGTAGGACTGTATGTATATTGTGCTCCCAACAAATTCGAGTGCGGTCTGTTGAGGACAGCAGGGACCGTGAAATTTTACTGAAAGTACGTGGAACATTTTGTTTGAGCTTTGTGTGGAAGCAAACCATGCCAAGAGCTGTGGTGAAGAGAAAGGAGCCTGGCCCAAGTACAAGGAAAATTGCAACTATCGAATATGAGAAAGGAGAAGAAATTCAGGGAAGAGGAGAAAGAGAGGGTGAGAAGCAGGAGCTAAGAAGCAGACATCTGGGAAAACAGGGATGGGGGAAGAAATCTAGCAGCAGGGGTTGGAGGTGAAGGAAGCTGTGTAACTAGGTCAAGAACTGCCATGTTAATGAGGAATATACGAGCAAAGAGGAGTAATGTGCTCCAAAACTGAGGATAGGAGCAGAAGCTGGGTGGGAGGAGAACATATTTGTTTTATTAAGATAGTGTAATCAATAAGAAAATAGAAAATGCCTTCCCACATGGCACATTTTCATCTCTGGGGTGGCAGCAGTTTGCTCACTTCATGGATATTAAGGGTTTTTTTAAGAGGTGTTAGATTTGAAAGAAGTCTGGTATATTCATACAGCTATATTTTCATTCAGGCTGCTGGACACTGAGGCAGAGCAAAGTCTTGCTTGCTTAAAGGTCTTTTTTGGAAAGGCATTAAAAAAGACATGGAAAAAAAGCTACATTAAAATTTCCTTTTAGAATGATCTTAACAAATGTAGACAGGAGCGTAAATTTGCAGAGTCATGTTTTGCAGGTGATACTTTTGATCCGTTAATAGGTAACTTAATAATTATTGTTGTGTGGAGTCAGCTTCAGATATAAACGTAATCCCTGTTTAATTAAATCAGTATAAATATTTAAATGGATCCTTTGTAGTTTAACCAGTTTTGAGCGCAGTAGTCCTGCATGTTGCATAAAAAGCTGGTTGAGAAACCACCTCAAAAATCCACATCTACCTTGTAATTTATTTGTAGTACTGTACACTAGGTATCTGATAGTAATCATAAGCTGAAGTTGAGAGGCAGAAGCACGTGGTACTCCCAGGGAAATGAGAGGTAGAAGCGGAAGGGAAACAGGTAGAAGACACAGGATAAAAGAAAATACAACCTCTGTAGGTTTTTCTCAGCTAAAAGTATGGGGACCAGATTAATCCTGAGTAGTTTTTGTAGGCTGAGGATGTTGCACCGTCAAGCTTTCATTAAATATTAATGAAATATTTTTTTTTTCTGCTTTAAATGTCAAGAAAAAGTTTAACTAAAAGTATTTCCAAATGCACAAGAACATCAAGGTTTGTAGATTTGTCATATGTTAATTAGGTAAACTGATGTACTTGGGGGATAAAAGGACAAAGGTTCAGGCAAATAAACTTCCTATTTTCTTGGAGTCAAAGTACTTTCCCTGAAGGAGGATTGCAGAATCAGACACTGGATAGCACATTATCTTGATCAGGTTACATATCCTCACACAGCTGTACTCGGAAGTAAGCTCAGTGAAAAATCTTGTACAAGCAAAAAGGATATTTTAATTAGATTACATGACTTTTGCTGATTCTCTGTATTATTTTCTTGTAGGAGGTTTGCAAGCCCTAGGATGGAGAATCAGTTTCCACCATTTGGAGGGGCTCGGTTTTGATGTAAGTGCCAAGGAATTCCTTTTAATTTACTATATCACTGCGTATTGACACTATGAGAGAGAGAATGCAGTGAAGACATTAGTAATGGCTCTCCGCGTCTTATCAGTTCAGCTCAGTGAAACATCACTGACACAACAAACTGCACCAATAATTTTGATGGACAACAAAAAGACAGTGTGTCTGTTGTCCCTTATAGACCGTGCACCTGTGTCTGCCGAGGTTATCTAAAGCAGAGTTTGGTTTGCTGAGGCACGGGACTATGGCTCTACGTGACAGAGTGCAAAGAAAATACAGAAATGAACCAGGAGAACACGTTAACAAAGACGCGATCTGCTCAGTCCTGCAGTCACTTTATAAAAGGAAACCGGAGAGGGCCTGATCGTGAAATAATGTTGTATTTTCTGAAATCCTTCTGGTTTCATTCTCTGTTGACTCCAGAGGGCCTGCTAGCATGAACTAAGGCCGGCTTCTCAGCAGCTGAGAAACAGGGACAAGGCAACAGTAAAATGGCAGTGTTAATTTAATTCTCTGCATTCTCTAAACCTCCAGCTGAGATGAAGGTTCAGCATCACGGCATGGCCAGTCAGTGTCTTAAGGTTTCTGGTAAGGGATTTTGATCACAGAATCCCTGTTTGCAACAGCTGAATATATATGTGCTTAATGAGCATGTTTTTTAGTTCCTTCCTTGTTCTTCCTCACTGACCAGCTCCCTTACGGGGCTGGGTGAGCGGCTGCAGGCAGACACGGCTTTCTTGCGTTGCTGTAATTGCCTTAAACAGCCGTTTTGTTACAGGGGGTCTTCTGTTAGGATCTGTGCTGAGGCAAATTGACAGAGATCCAGAGTCAGCCCAGTGAATATGATTTAGTTATTGAGAAGAATGGCAGCAGTGTAGGATGCATACAAAACGCTAATTTGTGCCAGCCTCCGTTTTGTTCAGATATGTTGGGGACTACTAGGAGAAGTTTATTTCTCATCTAAGACACGATGCAGACTTGCTTTAGCTGGCTGGTTGTTACATTACCTGTGGAAAAATAAAATCTGAATTTAAATTACACGGAAGAGTATTTTGAGTGAGGGAATTAGAATTTTCTTCCAGCAAATAACTTGAGAAGTCAGAGAAGCTTTAGTTCACCGAAGTTAAATAATTCCTGGTTGATCTGGAATAAATGGAAGACGTATGTTTACTGTGAGCGATGCTTGCATAAAGTGGTATTAATGTCACTTTCTCCTTTTATAGAATCATCCTTTGAAACTGTTGTCAAACTATTGGCTTAATTGCTAAATAGGTTACAGCAAAATTCATGCAAATTTCTGGAGTAGTTTCTGAGTGTTGCTGGGTGCTGCTAGCTCCATATAACTAGTAGTTTAATGAGTAACATGATTATGTGCTTTGCACAGTGGGTGCATGTGTGACTCTCACAACTTAGATAATGAGATCAGTTTACAGAGAGGATGCAAGTTACGCAAGAAATGTCTTTTAATTAAGGTTACAGAGTCTTTCGTTACCAGTTCAGATATGACCAACAAAGTTTATGTTCACTTTGTAAAGAAGTAGGTGCTTTCACAAGGCAAGAGAGCCATTCTCTTAACCTCTGAGTAAGGTAAATGTAACTCAGCTGTTCCTCATGTTGGGAAAGTTTAGTTTTTGTTTGAGCTGTGGCACAGCAATGTGACAGAATACAATTTTTTTTGTTTAGATTTTAAATCAGTGTCACCTGTGTGTAAATAAGGACATATGTGTCACAACTGAAATGGACTTCATCTGACAACAAAACACACCTTTGAACAAAACACAAACCATTCAAGTAGGGGCCTGATGATGTTCTTCATTACGCATGCACTGATGTGATAAACTCCCTGAAGGGGGTTACAGCTGAAGAGAGTAATTTCAATTGCCAGATGCAAATGTTTTAGAGAGCAGTAGCTCATCAACTCCTCAACCCTTTACATTTAGAGAACTGGACTTGACAGGAGTTGTGGCAAGCTACCGCATCTTAACTTAAAATTTAGACCAGCTAAATGCTGCTTAATGTGTTGTTTTGAATGTGGCATAGAGCAAAGGCTATGGAAGCAGCCACTGGGATAATATGGGATATCCTAGCTGATGTGATTAGCAGATTCCTTTAAGAATTTCATTAATCTCAGCTGCAGACTTTGGAACTGGTGAACTTCTTTTTTCCATCTGGGAGGTAGACTCGGTTGTTGCTGCATGTTTTCCCCAAAACAGATTCCACTGCAAGATCTGTTATCTGATGTTTTTGAAACAAATTAACCAGTACAAATGCAACATTAAATAGTGAAAATGAATCTAACAACCACTGGAGGAAAACTGGCGGATTACAGAACGGTAGGGCTTGGAAGGGACCTCTGGAGGTCATCTAGTCCATTAGCAGAACTGTATGAAGGTGCCTCATGTATAAAACCGTCTTTTTTTTTTTCAATGGCTACTTTTTTCTTTTTCTTTGTGAGGAAATTTTACAACCCTGACTAGTTGAGGCCTTTGCTTTAAATCACTGTCTGGCAAAGCCTTATCTTGAGCTGGAGGCTAGCTCTATAAATGAGGTGCCAGAAATTCCACATTGCTGGAAAGAATCCAAACTTGTGAAGCTGCTGTGCTGTGCCCCAGCCCGCTGAGTTTAGGTGAGCAATTCTCTTGGCATGTTCCCCCCCTTTTTTTTTCTTCTTCTCAGCAATCTGAATTCCAAAGCTTTCCCTTTATTCTGTGCTCTCAAGCCATATCCCTCAGGAGCTAGAGCTCAGAAGTTTGACCTGATGGAGTTTTAACAGTAGGTGGCAGTGGACAGTAAATCTAAACCAGCCGGACTCCTACTCCTCTGACATTGTTGGTGTTTTGCTGACAAACTTTCTCTGAAATTACTGTCTTAGAAGCAGTCTACTAATTGGGTACGCCATCTTTTTGCTGGAGAATTAAAGAGGTTATTAAAATATAAATAACTGGAAGGTACAGTTGTTTTTTTTTTAATTATTACAAGGTATTACGAAAGAGGTGCTGCTTGATGATCCTCCTAACTGCGTCAGTAAAAGAAGACTTGGCTGCTGTGGAGGCAGTTTTAGGCAGGCTAATAGAGAAGAGGATGAGAAGTTACTGCTAAAATGGCCTAGACAGAGCACTGAAGGAATTAACTGAAGTTTTGGAGTTTTAAGTAGTGTGCTGAAGGCGTGAACTACAGCAATGTCTTCCCAGCCCCCACCCACCCCCCCCCCCTCACATCCTCTGACAAGACCAATGGCAAGAAAATATTGATTTCTCCTGACAGTTATTACCACTACTGCCTGTAATGTCCTTCTGCTACTGCAGCTTTCTGTGGTTCAGATCAAGCAGATCTCTCGTGGAGAGAAGAATGATTCTGCTACATTTCAGTTTGGTGGTGTGATGGAATTTTTTTTCTTCCTTTTCTTGGCTACTTTTCAAGCAATTCTGTGAGTATTAACTTCCCCTAGACCCTTGCTGTGACTGCTTCTAGGGAACTGCATGTGGTCTTAGTCCACTGCAGCAAGCTCCGGCTTGGCTTCCCACTCCACCAAGAGTAGTGGGAAGCAGGGAAGAGGTGCAGGGCTTCAGCTGTCTGGGCTGTTGGCTCCAGATCCTGCAGTTCTCATCTTCTCTTCCTGTTTGCGATGGCTCTATATAAGCAGGACTGAAGACTGTTGCCCCTTGCCAGCGCTCCTGTGTGTGACTCGGTTATCTCCGACTGTTGACACTCCGAAGATTGAACCTGTGGTCAGAAACCCTCACATGTTTCTTCCCACTGTGGGGGAACCTCTCAGTAGATAAAACCAAAAATCATAAACCCAAGAATCTTTCCTGTAATGAATAACCTGCTAGGGGAAATTAATGTCATACTTGTCTAGTGAAATCATGTGTGAATGTGTGTAGGAGGCAGAAATGTGGCATGCCATCGGGAAGGTAAGCAATGCTGCTGAGATATGGGCAGGTGCAAGTAGTTCTGACCCCGCTTTACCTGCAAACCTGGCGAGCGTTGCCTCCTCTGTTGGAGGGAAGCTCTGATCTAAAGTGTGTGGCCAGATGGCACCGAGAGCCTCCATCACAGTGCATGAGTCACAGCCTGGACGAAAACTGGGAAACTAGAGGTGCACCCCTTGGAGCTTCATTTCCTGAGCAGGGATGGGGTTATAGTTTTGGGTGGAAGATGTAAAAATTAGAAGCTGAGCCAACAGAGACTTCTGTGGCTGGTCCCGCAAGAGGCGTGCGCTAGCAGAACGTAGCTACCGTGCACAGACATGCGTCTGAAATCTCTTTTCCAGTTGTTTTTTATTGAACCATTTCCAGCTTTATTGTACAGGCTGAGAAATTGTTGTTCTTATATTCTAGCTATTATTAAAAATCATTTGTACCTGTCTTTGGGGAATACAGATTGTATTAAGTAAAGGATCGTAATAAAGAAAAGGTCATACCCTTTATTTTATCCCTCACCAGCTCGAGCCTCCTAAAACTCAGCAGAGATTTGTCGAAGAACGTTGGCTCTCCACTACCACGAGCTTTGGCCTGTAACATTTTTATCCCGTAAAACAAAGTTTGAGTTAAAAAAACCCAACCAAGGGGACACGGGGATTGTGAACCTCCCGTGGCCGGGCTGACCAGCGTGTCCGGGCAGCGGAGAAGCCCGGCGCCCGTGGATCGGGGCGATGGGAAAGCGCTGGGATGTAGAGCCTGCGCTTTCCCGGTGCTGTCGCTTTACAGCGGGAGGTGGGTTGTTCCCAGTCCCGGAGCCAAACAACCGGCGGGGGCGGGTTTTTCCCAGGAGAGCCGCCGACTGCGGGG
>VZZY01001216.1:87375-153827 GCA_013400335.1 Eurystomus gularis
CGGGGGAGGGGGTGGGAGGGCGGGAGAATGGGAGAGCGACCCTCCTTCCCTCCGGCTTTCCCTCCGGCATTCCCTCCCAACCTCCCTCCGGCCTTCCCGCTGCCCGGCGCGGCCGCTCAGGGGCTTCCCTTCCCCCTCCCGCCTTCCCCCCCCAGTTTTTGCTTTTCTTCCTCTTCCACGCCGGCATCAACTTGTTAGACGAGGCTGCTGGAGCAGCGCCAGGGCGGGGGAAGAGGAGGGGGCTGCGGGGCCCCGGCGGCGGGAGCGGCGTGGGGGTCCCAGCGCCCGGGTCCTTCCCCCTTCGCCCTGCTCCTGGCGAGGGGGATGCCCTGCTGGGGCTGCTCCCTGCGGGGTGGGTGAACAGGCACCTCCTCCGAATCCTGCCCTTTTTTTTTTTTTTTAATATTATAAAGTTCTTAAAGTTCCCTTGAGCCGTATCCGCCGCTTTTGGGGAGGCGGGTGGTTTTGCGACCCAGTGGCTGGGCTCCATGAGGAAGATGGTGTCCATGTTGTTTACGGTGCAAAGTGATGAGGAGCTCTCGGGGGTAGGGATTGCCCTGGCCGGCTGGGAGAGTCGGAGGAGCTGCTGGCGGCTGTGTGTGAGTTAAACCGGCCCGGCTCCGGGAGGTGTGAGAGTTGAGTTAAACCGGCCCGGCTCCGGGTGGTGTTCCTGTTTCCAGGCTCTCAAAAGGCACAGGGAGGACCACCCCCTGTTGGAGTTTTAACGTGAGTTTTAAAGCTACACCGTTTTTGTCGGGTGAAGTGGGATGAAAGCACAGCGCAGGAGCTTTGCTTAGCTCTCAGCACAAAGTACGCGGTGACTTGAAATACTGAAGTTTCCTTTAAAAGTACGCCTGCTTCTGAATTACTTGGGTTTTACCAGCAGGGATGGCCCATGAATTCCATCATCTCCTGTTCCTAAAGACTGGAATAGGTACAGAAAATGCCAGCAAGCTCAATACCTGCTTAATCCGAGCTGAGAGTGCTTTAAAATGTTCTTTCTGCCATCCTCCCCTGGGCGACACGGCCTGACACCGCGATTCATACCCAGTAGCTTTGCACGCATAGATAGTCCCTTCCAACAGCACTCTTCTATTAAAGATTATTTCCAGTCTAACTCTTCCAGGAGCGTGCCTTGAAGCAAGCGAGGAAGGAAGTGTACTGGGAGGTGAAACTGGGAATCCGTGCTGGAAGGATTTAGGTGTTTCAGGGATGCTTGTTTTGCTATCGGTGTGAGGTTCTTCCTCTGCAATTAGGAGGCAATAATGAGGGATAATTTGATCTCGCAGAACACTAGAGAGGGCTGGGTGATTATTGCTGTAACTAATGAGGGAGGAACAGGCAGAATATGAGCCCAACCAGAAATCAAATAGTGTTGTGCAACTGCGGTGTTGTCTACCCATGACGGGCTAAGAAAAACAAGCAGTAAATATAATAAAGTGTGTTAATTTAACCCATGTCAAACCTAAGCGAGGTAAGCACCTTCGTGTAACATCGAAATCTCTAAGAGATGCTGTTGCTGGCCAGTTCCTTGTCACTGAGCTCAAATAAAGGAGAGAACAAGCAGGAGCAGTCTCATCCCATCAGCGTCTGCAGGTGACAAGTTCTGGAGTGTGCATTGCCCTGGTGGCTCAGACTTTGCTTTGGTTGATGACTCAACTCGTTAGCAATGCTGGTTTTTAACCCATAAATAAAGGGATGGATCCAGCCTTTTCATATTGTGAACAATGAAAGAGTTGTGAGGGTTGAGTCTGGCTAAAGGAATTGAAAATATTTATATTATGAGCATTAAAACTGTAATTCACCCTAAAAGAAAATTCTCAAAAAAAAAGAGTTTTAATACAATCTTCAGAGGGGTAAGATGTCCAAGAGTTACATTAAACTGTGCAAAAGGGTGTTGAAGTGCTGTGGTGCGTTGGCTGTAGGGCGAATAAACAGCCGTTTGCCACTTTGAAAACATTTTCTAGTACATATATTCATGTGAATGTGAACACAAAAGTGTGGAAATTGCAGTGCCAAAAGTAAATTCTTACTGTTTATAATTTTGGTAAATATTTCTAGAATTTCCAGATCTTTCTTCTTTTTTCACTCTACTAATTCTCATTTCTCTTTTTATAAAGAGGTTGAAAGAGTTTGGGGTGGGAAGAGAAGGAGGGTTTGAAGAAAGTCGGGAGGGACCCAGGTCACCTCAGTGCTCTTTTATTTACGCACTAATGAGGTGTTCGTGGGCTTTAGAATCTTTATCGGTGTTGTTTGAATGAGAAGTAGTAGGCTGGCCCTAAACCATCTGCAAACCTTTTGTTTCTTGCCTAACGTTTCTTACTCTGTCTCTGTCTTCTCCACCCTCCGAATAGAATTGTCTGTATAAGATTTTTAACTCTCTGCTCCAGGTCCATCTCTCTCTTGCTCCAGAAGGTAGCATGGCCAAGAGATTAGACAACACGGGGGGGCTGGTGACCCCACGAACATACAGCAAGGATGAGCCCAGCCAGGAATTCACCTCTGAGTAGCTGCCAGCAAAAAGCTTGGAAACTGCTGTAGCAGCAGAACTTCTGCTCTTGGGAGACTACCCTGAAATGGGAATGTTTTCCTTGCGGTGATGATGGATAGGAGCTAAACTGCTGCCATAGCCATATGTCAGGACAATGTGATTAAAAGTCTGCATAAGGGTGTGTGAAGTAATTTGTGTGTAGCTGTACTGATGAAGGTAATAACAGGTTAATTCTGGCAAGCTGTGTGAAGTTGTCTCACCTTTCATCTGCGAAGGCTTGTGGGAGTGTGACTGGTACTGTTAAGTACTGAAAAAGGAGCTGGAAACACTTTCAAAAATAGCATATTTTTTCTGCACCATAATTGGTCTCTCTCTCTGATTTTGCATTATTACCCTAAAGATGAGCATGTATTGAGAAATAATTGGTGTCATTATACACGCTATTTGCTTTTTGCAAATAGTGGGAGGTAACACAGATGGAGCTACTCTTTTATGCCCAGTGAAATTTTTGGATCAAACCCCCTTGATGATCTAGATAAGCTTTCAAATTGCAATTGGACTTAGGTGCAGTAGTTGTTGGGAGCCTCCTTGAAATCAGGATGGATCCATACGGATGTATTGTTAGGATGGGAGACTAACTCTGCAGACAGGAGAGTGATTAAATTCCTAAATTAGTTTTGCCTTCTATCATCAGAAATGACTTAAATTTCTGAAACAGAAGTTTCCTGATTAACTATGTATTCTTTTCTAAACTATGCTTGTTTAACACTGCAACTTTGACACCATAAGGAGTTGTACTTTCCATTGGGGACTGGACTAGGTGACCTTTAAAGGTCCCTTCCAATCCAAAGCGTTCTGATGCCTTTTAAAATCTGCTGAACACCTTATTCGAAGTGGTCTTCTGAGTTGTTACACACAGTGAGCACTGGACACAAAGTACCTATTTTCATTGCAGGATGCTTGCTACTTTGTGGATGTGTGTATTTTTTAAAGGTTAAAAAATACATTATAAAAAGTCTTTAAAGTTGCTTTGCTTGTTCCATTAGGCAGTTAAATGGAATTGCCATATGGATTCTGAAGTAGTGTAGTAGTAGCTCCTCTTGGGCAGTTTTCTTAGGAAATGCTTTTTTTGCAGCTTAAAGAAATTTTAACAAATTAATCTCTTGTGCTTTGGAAGATGAGCAGCTGACCCCTAGAGCTTAACAAGTTATGACATCAAAAGGTGATCTGTAGGATCTCAGCCCTATTTCCTGTAGTCTTTTAATTATTTAAGCTCTGATCAGGTTTGTCAGTCATGACTGCTGTTTTTCTTTCCTGGCTGCATGGATTTCAGTGCATGAATGGGACTTCGGGTTGTGAGCTCCTCTGAGCTCATGCCTCATATCTTCATCTGATTGAAGTATTTAATATCAGTAGTGCGCTCTTTTAACTGTGTTTCCATTTAATGTTAATAATTTAAAGGTTTTTAATATTGTGATTGCATTTGAACTCTTTAATGTGGTATTCAGTGTTTAAAGTTTTGTCTGGAATGCTGAATAGAGCTTAGGTGACTGTTTTGCTGAGCTTTCTTAGCTCTAAACTTCCCCTGCCTCTTGCACTTCTCTTGTAGGCTGACTTGTTATTATGCACAATAGGAAATATTGCCTTGAGGTTCCCAGAGTACTCTTTTTCTTTCTTTCATATTGTTACAACAAGATCTTTTTTTTCCCTGTCCTGTGAATAATTGTTCCAGGAATAGTTTTAAATCCATTTAATTTCTCAGGTGACCTTTTTTTTATTATACCTTCGCCCTCCATCTGTACTTTGTGTTATGTTACGCTGCGGTATGTTAAATATCTATGTTTCTTTGTGTGGTTTTTTTATCAGAAGTGGGGGGAAGGGCAATATTACAAATTCATACCAGATCAAGCTGTGGAAGCCATGGGAATAGCTAATTAAGCTGCTCCTGATCTGTTCACAGTTCAGGGTGCGAGTGCCTCGTGAGTCTCTTGCCTTTACTGTTTCAAGGGCTAGTATGCAGTGATGACGTTTGGGATGGGTGGATAATTCACAGGAGTATTTTTTTAAAGTTGTTTTTTTTTTTCCCCTAGTGTTGCCAGATGGGATCTCTCCTCTATTAGTGAGCCGGTCTGCTTTGTGGGATTAATTTGCATGCAAGTCAGTTGGACTTTAAAAGAGGCAGGTATAAAGGTTATTTCAGCAGAGTAAACTAGCAGAATGGCAATGGCAGTGTGCCTAGCATGCCTTTCAAATTATTGATTAAGAAACCCTCTTGAAAGTGTTCCATTTGTCTGGCCGCTGTCCTTGTTAGGAGCCTGCCTTGGGGACTCTCCTTTCCTCCTGCTGTGCGAGTTGTTAAGCTTGTTTAATTATGGGCAGAGTTGGGCCTTGCTGCTGTACGGCCTCTCCGAAGAGGGGAGATGGATAACTCCGAGGAGACAGACTCAAGCTACCTCCCATGGCTTGGTGGCACAGCTGGAGGAGGACTTCTTGTTTCCTCCTGCGTGTGCCCACTGATAACAAAGGAACCTCCAAATCCTTAAAATCCGTGGGCTTTCAATCTCCTGTGAAGTGTAAAAACTTATTTAATGCTCTGGAAACTGGAAGGTGCTTCTATTCATGAGGTAATGAGCAGATAAAACTCTTCTCTTTGCTCTCAGTTTTATCTTTAGGCCTGGTTTCTCTCAGCTGAGTCACTTGTGAGTCAGGCAAAGTCTTTTTGATCTTCAGTTCTCAAATAGTTGGATGATATTGTGTATAGAGGTCACCAGAAATTCTGGACATCATGTGAAGTGCACTTAATTATCTTAGTCACTGTTGCTTAACTGTATTAGAAGTTTCAGGCTTCTCTGTGGAACATGAAGGACCTGAAACATTGTTTAAAACAATGCTAGGTAACTCCTGTAGTTTAAGATAAATGTTCATGGAGAGGGAACAGTGAGTGAATTGAGGACAGGACAGCAATCATGACTGTCATGTTGCTGGACATGTTGAAAGTCAGAAACCAGCACTCTGTTTGCTTTCGCTGTTTGCTTTTTTTGTTAATCATTAATATTTCGGATCTTGCTGCCAGTGTTTAGAGTTAGTCATGCGTGTGACCTCACCAGTTTCGCCATAGTGATGGCATTATGAAGAAGTTGAACCCAGTTGCATATAAAGGGTGAGCCTTTTGGGTTTTGTTGCTGTGGCATTAATACCAAGAATTCTGTTACTGAGATGGTAATGTAGTTTCTGTACCAATTTCTTCTATGCTACAGTGATGCTTCCAGGTTTTAATATGATATGATCATTTGATACATGGCTGTGTGCAATGCCCTAGCTTTTATTGGCATCTATTTTAAAAAGGAGGATTAAGAGAACTCTTCTTGCCTTTCTCTTGATATTTTTTTCCTTTTAATCCTTCTCTTAGATCTTTATTTCACCTTTCTGCAAAGTAAACTATATACACTTTAAAATCAACCATGTACTGAGATTACCTGTTGTTCTGCGTGGTTTCCTTGATCATGAACTTGATTCAGGAACGCTTTTATCTGCAATTTATCTGGATTATGGTTATAGTACTCAAACTGAAGTAAAAACATGTTCACATTCACATTGCTGACTTGAAAGCTTCTGATGTTATTATTTTGAGTTATTCAGTATCAAACATCTGGTCTGTAAAATAGTAATTGCTACAGATCAGAGCATTTAATAAAGGGAGCGGAAGCTACAGGGAAGTTAAGCCACTTGTTAAAGGTCATGCAGTGACTTCAGCCTGGGATTTGGGAGAACCATAGAGTCAAACCAACTGGTACATCGCAGTGCAGCTGGAATACAAGTCTGTCATATCCAGTGTAAGTATGAAATGATCTTGCTTAAAGGTAATTACATTGCCTGCACCCCTACTTTTGTAGAGTTAATCATGAATGGGGAGAGAATCTTGACAATAGTTCATTCTGTTCGATGCTTAAATATGGTTCCCAAAAGAGCTGCTTTTCATAAATCCTTTACCTGTGTGTGAAGTCACTGTTCCCATTTTGCTGTTTAAGGCATATTTGGATATAAGAAGTAGCATGTGGGTTTTATTTTGGTTTTTTTTAATCAAATAAATTAGGAGATTTTCCTTGTGATACTTTTATTTTGTGACACTTAACTGTTTAAGTAGCAATTTAGATCTAAGCTTAGATTACCGGTTTTCCTCTGTCAAAATGGGAGTGTTAAATCCCATTGTTTCTTTAAATCAAAAGCTAAGGAAGAATCTCTGGAACTGTTGTTCTTACCTTCAGTTTTCTTGTCATTTAAAAGAGGAAATCCATATTTTCTTAAATCTTCTTAAGCAGGTTCTTTCTAATGCTGTCATTGTTAACCTGTTTGAGCTCTGTGCTGCACCAAACCACGCTTGTGCTCTGGTCCTCCAGTGGGGCAGCAGCCTGTGGGTCTGTGGACATGTTGCAGCCTTGCAGCATGCAGATAAGGAGCTGGAAGACTAGACCTAAGTACTGATGTATAGTATCCCTCTTGCATTCTCAAGGTGCGGAGGCTTGGCCATCTGCAAGGTGACTGTCCCCTTCTTGGGTTTCAGTGGCCACAAGCCTCTTTAGGAGGGCACATAGGGACCTCATTCCTCTGTTCCTTAGTTTTGCTGGAGAAAGTGCATATTGGCTGGGCTAGAAAATCATATAGAATTGTACAGGAAGGCTCTTACTCTGTGTAACCGGGGGTCTTACTCAGCTGTTTCTGTCATACCTCAGCACAGTTATAACTCGGTTGTTTTCCTCTTGATTGAGAGTGGTGACTTGTTTGGTGCACTTTTTTTTTTAAAGTGTGTGCAAACACCTTTTTTTTCCTCACCCTGCTCTCCATCCTGTGTAAGTGTATGCTGCCCTGAATGCAGAACCTCACCCAGATCAGTATCTGGGCCATGCAGAGCAGTGATTGATGGCTCCTGCCCTGACTTCTCTGGGAAAATGAAGCCCATTCTTGCCAACTTTGGGCATCCCGCAGCTGGGAAGACCCTCTAAAGGATGGGATTCCCAGAATTTGTCATAGTTTCTCTGACTTCAGCTGTAGTAAGGTTGCTTGTGTCTCTGCCTAATGAAGTGTTCAGGAAAAGCTGACATAGCAGAGAATGAGAGAATGTGACTGATTTTTTTTTTTTTTTTTTTTTGGCTGCAAAAGAGGGAAGAGGGAGGGAGGGAAGTGTCAATGAGTCGTGAAAGGCAGGGTGTGCAGGAGCCAGGCAAAACACTCCAAACCTCCTTGGAGAATGCCACAAAGCTCTCTTGGGAAATACCAGAAAAAACAAAGTGACTCTGCCATAGGTCATGTATGAGCCACGTTTCTGAAGAGCATCACTGACTTGTCATGCTGTATGTTAGCCACTTCATCAGTGATAGCCACACTGTCTCTTCTAGCCTTTTGAGAACACATTGTACTACACATAAAGGTTTGTATGGGGAAGCTATGGAAACGACACTGTGTGCTTCTTGCCTCCGCATTGTTATTTCTATGCTGTTGTACTTAGGTCTTGCTCATGAGGTCTTTCTACAGTGTGGTTTCCCAGTGTTGCACAAAAATATAGCTATTTAGAGTGCTTCTCTTACAAATAGCTTTTAGCGAAGTTTGGTTAGAGAAGAAGTTTTCTACCTCCAGGGAAGCTGAATGAGCAGCCAAATAGTAACAGGCTGAGGAGGACAAGCTCTGGAGTTCTTGGGGCAGAAGAAGCCTGTTGAGTAGCCTGACATAATATAAATATTGATTTGATTAAATTCTACTCCAATTCATTTAAAATAGCTGTGATATCACCTCAATGATTGCCATGTCATACAAGACCATCTGCAAACATCAATGTCGGGACTTTGCAGGTGACAATGTGCAGAGCCACCCAGCAAGCCTGCTGCCCTGCTCTGAACTGCTCTCCCATCCTTCACTCTCTGCTGGTGTCTCTGTCTAGAGCCTGGTATTGCCTAGAGAGCTCTGGGGAGCGAGCCGCACTTAAATAAAACCTGCCAGACACCGATCAGCTGTACAATCTGCCACCCTCATGCAGCTTCTGTTATAGTAGCAGAGTGTTTCCCGATGAAAGTTAAAGCGTGTAGAGATTCATGTTACAGGAGCAAAGGTTAGATCAAGCAGAGTGCTTGGTGGGCTAACAGGCTGACTGACAGGGCAAGATTTCTCCTCCCAGTTCTGCTGTAGTTGATGTAGCCCGTTATAATGTGATTAAAATGTTGGAGTGGCCCCACTGGTCCTTGTTAAATCGTGCAATAACAAAGAAGATCCATCTGTTTTGGCGCAAGAGCTCAGCATGTCTTCTGTGCCAGCTGAATGCTGTAGTGTAATATTCCTCGGTATCTGCAGTTGCTAATGACTTCCTGCACGTTTGCAGCCCAGAAGTGGTAGGACAAAACCTCATCTTTATAGCTTTGAATAATAACTTCAGCTGTTGTCAAATAGATATGATCATCAAGCGTAGGCATTTCATGCTGGTTGTCTTTGGCATTGCTGGTGGCTGCGTTGGTTGCCTGCATTGACGTGCACAGGCTGCTCGCTCTCAGTGTACTGGCAATCAGCTGGGTTTGGCAAGCAAAGGTCATTCTTCAAGGTACACTTCCATTGCAACAGGAGTGTGTTCCCGCCCCAAACGGGTGGTGAATCTGAAAGAACTACCCTTCTGCAAAGGTATGGTGTGACATTACACCTAATTAATTTAATAGTAGGATGCTGCTCAAATGGATGGTCTTGTTCCTTTGGTTTCCATCCCCACCCAAAGCCACGTGTCTTTTGTAGCTTCCCCTTGAATTTAATAAGGAGTTGTGTGACAGTTGGCTGGGAGGAAACACTACCTACACTAAGGGCAGAAAACAACAAAAAGGCTTATATGGTGGAAGTGATTTACCCTGTGGCTGCATAATCAGATATAATAGGGGGGAAATTGGAGAAGAGCATGGCTTGCCTCTGTCAGCTCACCAGTTAGATCAGCTAAGCTCTAGCAGTCAGATGATACCTTGTGCTTTCTTTAACCTACATGTTGTCTTGAGAGATGGTAATAGAGGGGAATTTCTCCTCCATCTTTGGCTATGCTCCCTCACTGTGAGGATTAAGTTGTTCTAAACCAAACATACATTTATCCTGGTGAGATTGAGAAGCACATAGAGCAGGAAGCCTCTGCTTCCCAGAGACAAATATATAGGAAGCCAGAGCTGACCTTGAAAGCAATGAAGTGTGCAGACTGTTGTGCTGTGTGGTCTGAAATTCTTGGTTTGGGTTTGTGGTTTGTTTTTTTTTTTTTGCTTGTCCTGAAGGTAAATGGCTGAACAACGTGTTCTGGGGTCGCAGTGTAAAGGAGATGTCAACTTGTGATGCACTGAAATGCCCTTGAATTTCACATTGTTGTAATGCGCTTTGAGATACTGGACTGGTCAGCTTGTATCACAGAACATCCCAAACAGTGTATCCCGTGACTTTCCCCACGCTAGAATTATCTGTGTGGTTGAACATGTGTCATTGTTTCAGGTGCCAGAAATGGTGTGTCCTCTGACCTACCTGTGCATGTCATGAGCTTTCTGGTTTGTCATAGTTCTGTTTCATGGAGGTAGGACATAGAGTTTTGGCAGCTGTTTTCCTGGAGGAGTGACTAATGTGATGTAAGGAATAATATTTTCAAAAGCGTTTGGCACTGAGCTCTATGAAGTTGCTGCAATTGGAGTAAACCAGTGTTTTACGCTTCTTTTTTTTCTGATTTGCTGTGTGATTTGTGTTGTTGTTAAATCACAAAGCTTCTGCTCTCTTGTTCTTTTTTTTTAAACTGAGAGAGATACTGACTCACAAAAAAAAAAGCCAACCTCTTTTCTGCTTCAGTACTCTGCCTTCCCATGGGTGCTCCCAGGACCGCAGCCGCCTGTTGCCAGTAAATAGAAGGTAATAAATCTTCTTGATGTGTGCATGAGGCACTTGTTGCATGAAAAAACGTAGGCTTGACTTGCACGTTCTGGTGGGCTGAGGTCAAGTGCTTCCTGGTGTGAATGTTGATCGTCTTTTTATTGGTGAGAAGATTCTACGTTGGCTGGAAAAGCAGAAAATAAGTGTTTATAAACCCAGCAAAGAGTTGGTGTGTTTGGCAGTGGGTGGTGCGGCATGGGTGATGTAGGTGCCAGTTTACTCTGATAGCCTGTTCTGTTTAGGTGTAGGTTGTGCTAAATATGCTTTCATCCCTGATCTGGGTGTAACTTTGCTTTTCTCCATGAAGGCCTCTGGCTTGTATAAAATCTTTTTTGATTATTGGGAAAAATACTAGGCTTTCTTTTCATTGTAAGAGTATACATGCGTCTTAAGGGACTATTTTGAGAGGTGTAATTCTCGCGTGTCCTGACAGGCAGCACTTAGTATGGGTTTTTATTGGCTTCTATCCGTCTGTGAGGCTAAGGGAATGGTAAAGCTTATTCCCAATGGGGAGGATGCAAAGCTCTAGAGCAGCAAGAGCAGCTTAGTTTCTTTTTTTATTTTCCTTGCAACTTTTGTTTGGTTTTCTTTTTTAGTACAAAGACTGCCTCTGGGTTTGACGCAAGTACAGAAAATTGAGATGATTCAGGCTTAAGCTTGAGTTCATAACCCTGCTCATTATGCTTGGATGTTGCCTTGGGTTTAGGCTCTTGTTAGGTGCAATGTATGTTGTGATAGTGAAAAATGGGAGGAGGAGCGACTGCAAACACCTGTGGTTATGTTGTGTGAGCTAGACTGTTGTCCTTTTCCAGAGCACAGTATCTATTGTAAGAATTAAATGGTATCGTTTTTTGTCTGCCTGAAAATATGAATTGCTCTGTCCTTGTGTACCAAGTGTTCATCACTCTGTGCTGAATGCAGAAGATGAGGCAGAGTCTGCCTGAAGGCGCAAGCCTCCAAAGACCCAATTCTCCTTTGCTGACTTGAGGAGGAGGAGCAAGCTCCAAGTAGGACACCAACAGTACAAGTCCAAACACCGTGTGTAGGCTTGCTTTGCTGCCAGTCAACTTGTAGCAGGTTTTGGTGAAGTGTCCAAGAGTGCCAAAGTGGTTGTTCTAAGGAGCCACAAGGAAGGATTTCGTGAGAAAGGGTGAGAGTACTTGTTGGGGGGGGGGAAATGTGTGGAGGAGAGGAACTTCAGGTGGGAACAGGAAGAGATCTGTGAGCCTGTTGCCCTGTGGTACAACATGAAGAATATATTTGGGGTTGGTTTATCCTGAATTCCTGCAGTTGTTTAACTTAATTGGTGCAAATCCAAGTGTGGATTCAGGTCTAAACAGAATGATTTGTACACAGTGTGTTGGCAAATGTGAGTGCTCAGTAAAAAGGCTGTGGTTTCCTATATATGTAACTGAAACCCATTTAGCTTATATAACTTAAAAAAACCTAAACCAACCAACCAAAAAAAAACCTGGCCCATATCTTTTAGAACATTTTCTTCTGCTTAATGCTGACGTTGCAGTAGATACCTGCGGTGTAAAGTAAGTGGCTTGTAGAGCCACACTTCACCTGAAACATTCTTGCCTTCAGTGATAAGTGGTAGCTCAGCCAAGGAGTGTGGAGTGTGTTGCTCCTGTGCTTAGCATTCATCCAAAATAGTGAGTTTGTTTGCATAGACCTTTCTTATGACCTTTTATTTGTGTAGACACCCATTTATTGGAGGACTTTTGCGATGTTCTTCTGTATGAGAATGACTCAAGAAAAACGTCAAGTCAAAATGCAACTTGGGTCCAAAGTAAGCGTCTTTGTTTGGAAAGGTCTCTTCTTAAAGACCGTGTGCATAATATTCTACTGAAAGAGGGGGGATTGTAGGTTGGTGATTCTGTATTTATCAGTCTTGAGCTCTGCCTGGCAGATTTCACGAAACCAAAATGGTTAAACTAAGATGATGTTGATTTTTCTATAAGGTTTGGCAGGAAGGTTGTAATTGCATCTTCCTCAGTTGTAAGTCTGAACTCTGAAGAAGAGTTCTGTCTTTGAGGTTGCAGTCCATGAAGTAGAAGGGTTGCAAACCTACATCCATTAATTTAAGATGGTAACAGTGCTTGGCCAGAACTCGGTTTTCCTCGCAGCTCTTCAGATTCCCCTAATGATGATTCAGATGCATGCCTCACAGTGAGGTGTAATGTGGTGCTTGTGCTATGGCATTTGCCCAGTTTAACTAGTGTATACCAAAAGCAGATGGCTTTCATTCTGTTTTCTCTACATTGAGGATGAGAGGGAGGAAAAAAGAAAGCTTCCTTTTTGCTGGTTCCAGCTCTTTTTCCCCATCCCCTCAAAAGTGCATGTAGATGCACATTCTATTTTAAGTCCTGGAAAAAACTGACATTTTTACCAAAGACAAAATACAAATACATAATAAACTTACCTTTAATCTCTACAAGCAGAAAATACCATGCCTTTGAGAGTAAAGGTTCAATCTTGTTTTCTTCTGTGACACAATTGAAAGGGAAAAGGGCTGTGCTTTATATAGACTGGGAATAATCCGCACAGTCCCATGGTGCTTCCTACTGTACTCCACCTACCTTGCATCATAACTTCCTTTCTCATATTTATGGCCAAAAGCCAGGATAATATAAATGGAGTAGTGTGTGCAGCGGGTGAGACAGCAAGAACCTAACTCTGTGCATTTGGGTGTGGCTTTAGCAAATATTAAACTTTACTCTGCATTTCTGTTGGACCTACTTTTATTGAACAGCTGGATATGAAAAGGATTGGGGATAGCAATCATCCCGCCTGCCTGTCTTCTAGTAAGTCTATTATAATCTTTGCTTACCTTAATCTTTTGCTTACCTTAATCTTCGGGTATGGTAAGTGATGATGTTGCCTACTGAGGGACTGTTCTCAGGTTCTGAGGAACTTGGTGTGAAAGAATCACTGAGTTACTTTATTATTGTCACATACTTTCCATTAAATGGAGAGCTATAACTATGTACCAGCTCAGAATGCTTCTTGCCAGCACGGGAAAATGTGCTGTTGTGCAGGCTGTCTTCTGTTTAGAAAGTTGCATCAAGTCAGCAAAAATTCCTATTTTAGCTGCTGATTTCTTCATGGCTACCTGGGAAGGCACAGCATCAGTGTGCCCACTAGGTAAGATGCAAGGCTTCCACTTAAAGCTCTTTGGAGGGATTTTATATTTATTGGGGAAGACTCATTTGTGGTTAAAACTGTGGGTATCAGGTCTGTGGGTGGAAGCAGTTATTTCTCATTTCTGTCACCTGTACTTGACATTTGATAGTTAATCTATTAATTCCAAAAATTCCATGTTGCTAGTTTTTCATCTAACTAAAATTAACTTCTAAAAATACATTTCAGTTCAGGATGTAAATTATATTGTTAACTCTTTTCCATCCCACACAGTGTTTAAAAAAAGCTCTTTCACGTATTTGTGAAATAGTTTTTCTCTGTATATTGCTGCTGTGTAGAAAAGTCACTGAAGGGCATGCTAGGAGGTGCTTTTTGGAGGCTTGTTTGTACAGCACATCAGTTATACGTGCGCTCTCCATGTTGTAGGAAGATATATTTTCCATGTTGAACCAGTTGCAATGTAATATATAGGTATAACTCAGATAACGGTAGAGAGACTATTACATTGTCAACCTTAAGAGTGACTTTTAATCCTCCCCTAAAAATGGGAGCTAAAAATTTGTTATACAAGCTAAGACCATTACTTAGCTGTGTTACAGAAATATAAAACCCCTGACACCAGGATGGTGTGATTCAAGGGTTTTAGGTTTCAGGCTGAAATGCAGATAACATGGAGTGTGGTATAGAATTATAGCATTAGCTTGAATGCAAGGTAGTGAAATGAGTCATGGTTTCCAGAAGCAATATGCTTGTTCAGCTGCCAAATAATGTTTTTGTCTCTGTCATTGCCTTCGTGTATGCCTCAGTTTCCCTGCCTGTAAAGTAGGAAACTGCTTGCTTGTGTCATGACTTCCTGGTCATAAGGTACTTTGAAGATGAAAAATAACTGTGTGAATACATGCCACAGTTTGTATTGTATATTACATGCTGTGCAGGAAAACTGCATGAAGTTAGGAATTCCGCAAATTGTGAAAAGCTGGGTGCTTTTAAAATAAATTCTTTGCTTGAGTGTAGTATTTTTTCCCTGGAAGATTGTTTCTTGTTGAAATTTTATCATCTGAATCAGATGTTTTACTAGAAACAGTTGAGGGAGGAGGGTATGTTCATCCTTTAAACTCAGGTAGTTTCAGGAATTAATGAAGTCTTTGCATATGAATTTGCATCATGCACAATAACAGTTTTCCCCTGAATGGTTGCATTCTGAATAATTGAGTATTATTAGTATATTAATTAGAAAATGTCCAATTTGACAGCCTTTTAATACACAAGATGTGTGATGCCAGTTTTATAAGTAAGGAGTAAGAGACATCTGATCCTTACAGAAACACCATCAAAGCTGAAAAGTAAATTGCATTTCTATTTTTCCTTGCTTTTAATCAATAATTGAGACTTTCTGATCTAAGGAGAAGATTGATATAAGGTCTTTGATATGAAATGATTTCTCACTGGATGGATGTGAATTGTAAGGCATGTGTTTGCTCCGGTTTGTATTCCAAACAGGTTTGTAAGCTGGTTTTTGGTTTTCTTCTTTAATACAATGAAGCGGGAGCCAAAATGTAGTGTGGTCACAGCCCAGCACTTTTGTAGAGCTAGCCATTCTTCAATATTTTGCTTTCTGTTGAAAACTTGCTTGCAGCTGTTGAGACCTGTTATGTCCTATTTAACATCAGTGCAATTGCAGGAAGTGAACCTGCTGATGAGCTTAATGACAAATGGGTCAGATTTGTAGGCGAGCGTAAGGCTATTTGGGACTGACGTGCAGAAGAGAGGATGGAGGAATATAAAGTGGGGTGTAACTTGCTTTTAATTGATGCCCTCTTCTCTCCTCCTGTTGGGTTACTTTTCTTACTGTGTTCTCTTCCTGTTCCTGGGTGTGTTACAATCCAGACTTAGCGGCTGTACTTGGAGGTGATGCATAAGTAATATGGCTTGGAACGAAAGGATGTATTTCATGATGAGAGGACTCAAAGTTGTAATTCATACCAATTTGGATTTTCTTAGATTTGTCTTAAGTGGCAGGCTTATTTGAGATGTAAAGTCCTTTTTTATGTTTGGTACTCTGGTTTACCATTCGGTTAAGTCATACATTGCAGTTATTCCTTGCAAAAGCTATCTCTTGCTTTAGCTCATGTGTCCTTGGCCATCCCTTTGCCCTTGGTGCATCCGATCGAACTGCCTTATTTGGTGGCTTCACACCTGCAAACCTTGATTTTCTAAGCTGTAGCAGAGTCAGCTGAAATCTGTGATGTGATTTTTTTTTAAAAGGAGCTGCTTCAGTAGGTGCACAGCACATCCCTGGTTTCTTGCAAGTATGCCACAGTACTGGAATGCTCTTACATTCTGAAGCTTTTCAGTACCTATAAACAGTGGAAATCTTTAGTTTAGAACTTACTTAGGGACCTGACTCCTGTTTAAAAGTGCTCAGCCTGTATGCTGGGCATTCCTAAAACTCAGTCTTTAAAAGTGTAAGAGAGGGAAGAAAACCTGATCCAAATCTATATGGAATTGTCAGATATTTCAGTAGTTGCCTGAATTATGTCTTTAAATGAAGTGCAAGGTCTGATGAAGATTTGTCTTCCTCTTTTTTTATCAAGTCTTTCACTTATACCTAGCTTGAAACTGATTTTTTTTTTTAATGTTTTTTTCTTGGTTTTCCTTCTGTATTCATTCCTGGATGCGTATATGTAACTGCTGTAACATCTTCAGTTTCAGGGAGGAGAAAAAACCTGTTTTACGCTCTAGCTTGATGCAATCTACAGGATTCAAACTTCTAGACAAGGTGCCATGAGAGTATTCTTGTTTCCTTTGTTTTATTCCACTGCACAGTGATCAAACAGCAATATAAACTAGCTGATAGCCTGGTTAATAAACGTTGCATTTGAACCGTTCCCAGGGGAAGGATGATTTATTGGCATCCCAGTGTGAAGTGGTGCAAGCCACATAGCCACCAAAGTTTGAGTAATGCCAAGAAGCCATAGCAGGCTTTTCGTTCACGCCAGCTTCTTTACCTTTTCCAGCACTCTCTGGGTGAGAGGGACATCTGTGATGGATACTCTCTGGTCAGTGCTTGCCCTAGGCTCTGATGTGTCCAGGCAAGGGAGCAGGCTGCCCCAGGAGACCTCGTAGATGTGCAGGTAGTAGAGCAGGCAGGACTAGCTCCTTGCCTCTCCCCTGCAAGGGGAGAAATGTGGCTGTCATTTGGGTGGTAGAGGAGGGACACATCTACTTAGAGGACTTCTGAATCATCTCAGCATTGTCTCTGGAGCTGAAGGAAAGTGGGATGAGGTAACTGGGAAGGTCAGGTCAATTTTGTAACCTTGTAGTTGCTTTAGACTCTTAAAGCTTTGAGGTGTGTTTTTAGCGAATTTGCAGAGTTTGGTGGTTGTGGGTTGTGGGTGTTTTTTTTGGAGTGGGTTTTGGTTTGGGGTTTTTTTTGTGTTCCCCCTAGTTCCTAGAATATATGGGATATAGATAATGCAGAAACTGTCAGGTCTCAGAAATGGCCCCCACCAGCTTGGAGTGCTCTTTGCTTAATGTATTAGTAATTATCCTGAGCACTGCGGATAGAAGTGGCAACTTGTGATCCTTCCTGTGTAGTTGTCTGTATTGGTAAATCCTGAGGATTACCAACTGGGTTGAAACAGGCACACTGAAGAGTGAACAGCCCTTCTAGAGTCAAATTAGGTCTGCTTTGTGTATAATGCCATGTTTTTTATAATTTTATCTTAATTCCCATCTGTAAGCTCATCTTTTAAAACTAACAAATGTTACTGCAGCTCCACAGCCTGTGCAATTTAGCCTTGTTCTGAATACAAGGTTGTACAGCATTAAATATGATGTTTTGCATACCTATATAACCCTGCTCTAAAGCTATTTGAGAGTCTCTTTTTCTCTTCTACTTCTCTGCCCCAATTTTTGGGTTTAAGTGATATTCTTACCTGGTTGCAGGTGGCATCCTTTACTGTCAGCCTCCTCTGGAAACACTGCATCTAAAAGATAGCGTATTCGGTGACAAAAGATGAAAGCCAAGTGTCAAAGTTCCTGCTTTGAAAGCTTTGTCTCTTAATTTAGGTCAGTACTTCAGCAGCTATGCTGTAAACAACACAATGGTTGGGCCCATCTTCGCTATATCATAAGTGTATGTGTGTGGTAAGCTGCTCCTACCTGCCATGCAGCCACACAAAGCGTACCGGAGAGGGAACAGCATTAAAACAAATTCCCTGCTGCCCGTGGGGGAGCAGCTGTGACCCCGGCTGGCAGGCGGGATGCTCCCCTCCAGGAGCAGAACTGTGGAGTGAGCAGCAGCCTTGACTCAACCTACAATCCGCAAGCACTGGGCATCCTGCTCCATCTGTCCACCTGCCCTCCACGGGATTCACTGGCTGCCGTCGGTCGGTAACCGGAATGTTGTTGCTGCCTTTCCATTTTCCACGTTCTCTCTCCTTGCAAGCTCCAAGTGTGTGTATGTTTAGGGTTTTTTTTGCTATAATGTGGCAAGAAAACACTTGGGGGATCTGAGCATTTTCCTACGGGTTACAGGTGGTTTTGAGCTCTCTTTCAGCAGGCTTTTTCTCCTCCATGAATACTTGTAGCAGGTCTTTAGGAATTTATCAGAAGCTTGTCTTGGGGAGCTTGGCAAAAACAGAGATCAGAAGCTCTGTACACTCTCGGTGCTAAATCTGGTGCAGTGCCAGGGTCTGAAATATCATTCCAAGTGTTTATACTGCCGCAAGTGGGACAAATACTCTGTGTAACGAGACATGCTGCGTATGGGATGTTCTTGTAGAAGTTTTTAAAACAAAGACAGCTTCCCTTGTAGGGATGGAGATGATCTTGGCACTTGAAAGAGCCCTGGGGAAGGTGTTGGGGGTGTCAGAGTTGCGCATGTGGATGGCTCTAATCCCCAAGAGGGGAGGTCCTAAAGCCATGAAGAAGACAGGGATAAATTTCACTTTGTAGTGACATCAAAAATACTTGTTCCAGAGTGTTCACATAAAACCACAGAAGTAATGCTTGTGGTAGTGTGTTTTGGGGGTTTGTGGGGTTTTTTGTGTGTATGGTTTGTTTTAAAATTTAGAAGGATATTTATATTTCTCTCTTGCCTTGTTTGATTTGAATTCTTTTATGTTTTTTTGGACCTTTGAACTGTTGGTTTGTAAGGATGTATACCCATTTTACCCGGTGAAAATGAGGACAGGCAAGGATTTGTGTGTTTTCCTGCAAAAACGGCTTTTCTGGCTGTATGAAAGACTGAATTGTGTAGCCGATTGATAAGGTTTCTATTGCTTGAAATGCTTGGTGGAGTAGTTGCCTTCTGGAGAAATATGACTGATAGTTGTGTTGCTAGAAGTCATGCATCTAGCAGCCATTTGATACCAAAGTCGAGAATAGATCTCAGAAGAGAATTAATGTACATTTTTAGCTAGCAGCTAAACCTTGATAGCAGTTTAATATTAATAGCATACAGCGAGGTGGTGTTCAGAGGCAGTAATCATCAGTATTTTCTATCAAGTATCAAATTAGGCAAGTAATTTTTTAAAACATTCATTTTCTATTTGTGGCAGGGAAAACACGAACAAGTGTAACTTCTAGCCGTGTGGTGTGTTTATGCAGAGTAATAAGCAAAGATCAAGGATCCTTCTATGGCTGTGAAGAGGAAGCCAAGTAAAATGTCTTTGCTTTCCTGTGAATGGCATTGGGGGGGACCTTATATTCCCTCTGAGACTAAGGGTGTAGCAAGTTGACTTGTGTTTCTAAGAAACCTTCCAATTAAATATGTTATGCAAATACAAATTATGTTTCCACTTCCCTGCCTATGTAGTAAGCTCTGGTCTCTTTTTACAGACGTAAATGCCATTGTTTTTCACTATAAAGAATATTTCTGGGCTCTCAGATGATTGTTTCTCCTACTGTGTCAAAGGGGTGCAGTATATATGTATAGGAAGGTAGGAGTTCTGCCACACTGCTCTAAGAGAAGGAAGGGGCAGTAGGTCCAGATTTTATGCTGCTGAAGGATTGTCTTGTTTAATCTAATTGAGCAGAGAACTACTTCTGTATTGTCCCACTTTCTTGCGCCTTAAAAAGAAATTTGGTTTTGTTTCAAAACCTCGTGCACAGTGGTTGATAACAAACAATACAATCGTGTTGAAAATAACATGACCCTGATGTGCAGTCTGGCTTTCTGGTATACAGTAACTGTGTGTTGTTGCCTTTGTCTTTTCCAGATGTTTCTGACGGTGTACCTCAGTAACAATGAGCAGCACTTCACTGAGGTGCCAGTCACCCCTGAAACAACCTGCAGAGATGTGGTGGAGCTGTGCAAGGAGCCTGGTGAGAGTGAGTGCCACCTGGCTGAAGTGTGG
Organism: Eurystomus gularis; assembly: GCA_013400335.1. NCBI lineage: Eukaryota > Metazoa > Chordata > Aves > Coraciiformes > Coraciidae > Eurystomus > Eurystomus gularis. Next base: position 107,296 of record VZZY01001216.1, read on the forward strand.
TGTGGCTCAGGTAGGTTAGGCTTGCACTTTGTGAATTGCTACTGTGCATTCACTGCATCTAATAAGGTTAGCACACAGAGACCTGACAGGCATGGTCCTCTCCAAGAGGGTTTCTGCCTTAATTTTGCTGATCTCTTCATCAGACCTGCTGTATGATAATGCATCCGCAGAGGCTCACACATGCAAAAATCAGTTAAAAGCAAAAGAAGGGCAATCAAGTGTGCAGGTGTTCTGGTGTGTATGCAGCCCTTCTCTGACTCAAGTGAGTCTCTGAGTAGTGTCAGGGAGCTGTTTTCTCTTCCTTCTCCCCACAGTGTGATCCCAGTAGCCTGTGTGGGATTTTTGAAGTAGTAAGTATCAGTAGTTCTGTGACCCGGCCAGAATAACTTCTTCAACCTGATAGCCATTTTCACTTGCAGTGACAAAGGAAAACTTCCTTTGTCTGATGACACCTTCATTGTTCCTGACCGTGTTAACTGACTTTGGAAAGGAAGGAGTGTTACCAGAAGTAGTAGGAATTACCTGATGTGAAGTTCCCTAATGAAGGTGTGTGGTGGGTGGGAGGGTGGATTTAGAAGCTACTTTTAAAGCCTGTGGAAGAGGCCTTTATTTCTGTGGTTGGTTGTGGCTTTTTTGTTATTCTTTTGTGTTTTTGCTGATTTTTGTCTTGGAAGCTCAAATCTCCCTAGCTTGCTGTGCTCCATTGGAACTGGAGAACATGCCAACAAGCAAATAAAAGCTGAAGTATGGCTAACTTTTCATGGCTTAAATGGGAAACGAGACTCTTCACCACCTCCTTTCTTCATGGTACTTGTTAGATATTGGTAGCTATCCGGAGGTGTACAATAGATGAATCAAGGACAGAATTTTAAGTAATGAAGAATAGTGATATTTGATCCATTCTTTGTGAGATGCTTCAACAGAATTATGAAAGAATCAGATAAGAGCTTAGGTTCCTGCCTGCCTTTGCTATTGGCTTAGGCTGACACCTGTTCAAAGAAGTCTTTGGTAAGCTGGGTATTTGTTTAATAGCATGAGATACCCAAGTTGTCTCTTGATTTTTAGTCCCTTCTGACAGAGATGTAATGTTTCCGATATTTCTAAGTTTAAAAAATGCAGCAGAAATTTTTCTTTCTCCTTAGAAAAGAAAGCATCTTTTCTTTATAAACAATAGCAAAATGAAATCACTGATCCAGTATGAAAAGAGATATTTTAGGAAAGTGTTTTTTTATTGTACATCTTTGCCCAACTGTCTAAATCAACATAATACCAAAGTCTACAGTGGAAGACAAGTGAAATAAAGGTTTATGTAAAACCACTGAATTTGTAGTTAGCCTTAGCCCCACATACTCCTGTATAGTACAGGTTGTGATGGTGAGAGACAGTTCTCCTGTTGTTTCCAAAGTGGGAGGCCTGATAGAGTGGGCAGCTCCTCTCCTTGTGTTTCCTGAACCTGAATTCTTGATTGACTTTTGAGATGTTGATACTAGAAAGGGCAGAAAGATTGTCCTGAAATCAACGGAGAGCACCTATACTGAGAGGCAAGTGAAGTCTGCCAGTACATGGTGTCCAGATGGCCTTAAGCTGAAAAGTGAACTTCTGGGTGAGTGGGACCGTATAATACATCAAGGTTTTATTTGTAAAATCAAGTTGTCAGCCTCTCTGGTACTCAAGGAGACATAAGAAAATAATCTGAATACAGAAACATAAAATGAAGCAGAGGATCTTTTCTGGGATTAGTCTTTGGAAAGACGTCATCAGATACCACGAGAACAAATATTTAAATGCTGCTTGCGCAGCTATTTCATAAGACCAAGAAAAAAGGTATTATCTGTTTATACAATGAAAACCTTGAGAATTGTTTTAGACAACAAATTACTCCTTTTCCCTTCGCTAATCCTGCCATATTTACTGATTCTTTACGTCTGTATACAAACACTGGTGTGTGTGTGCCTGTGTCTAACTGTATACAGTTTCAAATTGTACTTGGTAAGAAAAAATGCAGTAGTATCAAATAACATAACATTAAAAACCTTGCGTAGTGGTTGAAGTACATGCATATTTCAGATAAAGTATATTTTTTCTTAAGCATCTGTATAACATCTAGTAGCAAACATCTGCAAGATGTTTTCATGTATGTTGGATTTTTTCTTTTTTGATGCGGGGGGCGGGGCAGAGAAATATTTCCAGCTTTTACCAAATCTCATTTTAGACATCAGCAAAGTTCATTATCTTGTTTTGCCGAGATAAGCCATGACTTCTATGTTGTTTGTATTTTACGCTGAACGAATTAAACTTTGTTTTAAAATGTGGCACACAACAGCTAACTTTCTTGGGGTAGAAGCAAAAGATTTATGTCAAAAAAATGACTTCTCAGACTTCAGTTACTGAGATCCTTTTTAGATCGCTTGTATCTCTTTCTGATGCTTGCTCAGGAATTTCAGCTTCTGTTGTCAGACCATATTAAGTGTAATTTGAAAGACTGCTGCAAGTGTGCTTGAAGCGCTCTGCTCCCTAAAGGGGGCAAGTTTACTACTCTCCTTGTCCTCCCAGTTCTGCTTGAAATTTGATAAGTATCAGCACAAACTTTCTTGATCTTCCTATTATTGCCAGAATTCAGTTAGGTGACTACTTTGGCTACAGTGGAAAGCAATTAAAAGGCATGTGCATGTAGAAAGATTTTTGGTGGTCGTCTTCTTCTTTGAGACAGGGAATTAAAAAAAGCCTGATTATTTGTCCTTTCTTCTTGAGCTTTCCAAACACAGTTTTGTTTGGTATTTGAAAATCCCTTTGACCTTCCTTTGAAGTCACTGAGTGGTGTTGACAAAATCCTTGTGTAAAGGCCATCTCCCTTGATTATATAGTTTCAGTTGAAGTATTGCCGAGCTGCTAGAAATCCGTCTCATAAGCCTGCTCTGTATTCTTTAAGATGGAAATCTGACAGCAATACTGTTTGTTGGGTTTTTGTTTCTGCATTTTTTTTGAATTAAGGTTTAGCAGATGAAGAGCTTTTTTAGTTGTCTAGACAAGTAACTGCCAAGAGACTGCTTTTTCTGTAACAGTGACCTACTTGCTTATTCTGTAAAGCTAATCTCTTTTGACAGTGACTCCAGAAATTTTCCTTCCTAGATTGCTTGAACGCAGTTGCAGCATTTTCATTTAAAGCAACACTTTTATGTTGAAAAGAGTTTTTCACATGCTGGAAACATGTTAGTAGCTTCTCTTCTTATGAAATTGAAAACACTTATACTTAACACCAACAGTGGTTTTTTGTTTTTGGTTTTTTTTGTGTTTTTTTTTTTCCCCTGAAGTGATTATTCCTTATTAAGGTAGTTACTTTGAAAGACTTTTCCCTGAATATGAATGAACTATTCTATGACTTCTTTTTCTTTTCTTCCCCTTGCTTAAGTAATGAAGGGAAACATCCAACAAAAGCGATGTTGGAAAGAATGAAACTGGTGCAAAAGGAGGGGTATTTAATTTCAGTATTTGTCTGCTTGTCTCATTTCTCAGGCCAGGAACAATATATTCTGTTTGTCTGGCACCCAGCACAAAAGGATCTGACCTGATAATGAGTCTCAGATGTTGTCATAAGATACTCTGACAGTATCCTGAATATGTAACGTTGACCACTATAATTCACTAACCATGTATTTGCTATCACTTTTAACTGAGGCATAGATATATATGGTAAAAGTCTAGCATAAAAAAAACAATTGCCTTTAAAGATTCAGAGGCCAATAAGTAATTCTAATTCTATCCTCTCTGTGAATGTTCAGCTATGAAGTGTGAAAGGTTTGGAAGAACAGCAATATAGAAAGGGAGGAGTAATAGTAAATGAAGGTGGTAGGTATAGACTCCCACTAGAGTTTCGTCATATAAAAAGAAAATAAGTAAGGCTTAAAAATTAGAGAAGTGGCCGAATCCTGAGCTTGGAAAAGAAATTCAGTGGATGTTGTGCATGTAGCTTTTTAAGAAACTATATTTTAACTGTCTGAAAGGAATATCAAGTTTTGGAGTTGCTTTTTACTGCCTCATCTTTCTTTTGAACCATGACTCAAAAATAGTTTGGCTTTTCCAGGTTTATCAGAAGTGTGGCTCTTGAAATGTGTGTAACCTAAACTTCAAATTTGCTGTCCAAGAGAGTGAGCCAGATCTATGGCTGACAGGAGCTATAGGAGAACACTTACAGTGACAGGAGCTGTGATGGCTTGCTGAGGGTCAAACCCTGCCTAGGAGCCTCTTTGGGATGTTGAGCACTTCAGCCTGAGATTGAACACAAGGGCTGCAATCTGGCATTCGATTGCAATCCTTAGGAAGCAGTAAGAGAAGAATTCTTCTTCTCTGAGAGTTTGTATTTGCATCTCTCTCTCTTAATTCTTGTTGGAATAGGAAGTAAATGAGTCCCTGTAGGAATCAGGCAGAGGAGCCCTTGAGAAGAGGTAGAAGTGACTGAGAAGTTTGTCTAAGGTACCCCAGAAGCAGAGCACAGTGCATACCAGCACAGTTCCTACAGTGGTGAGAGATGATTTGCAAATAACAAAACTTAAGGCTCTAGAGCCAAAAGCTCTAAATTGCCCATTTGCTTCCCCTTGGGCTGCAATGGTGCCTCAGCTTCTCCCTTCAGGGCTGGACTTCTAAAGGACTGTATCTGCTTTTCAGAGGTGTTGAAGGAAGGGAAAAGCGGTAAGAAGCAAGCAGTGGAACGCCAGATTCCTAAGGGAAAGGTAGAAATGCTTTGGGTGAGGGCAAGGGTTAGGTGCACACACTGCACCTGAGCAATAACAGGTGTTCAAGTGAAAGGTGATGGACAGATACTTTTGTTTTGTTTTTTTTATGTGCCCAAGCTACACAGTGATGGAATAGTCAACTGGCTTTTTACCTTTTCAGAACGTCCCATAGCTGATAATGAACGGATGCTGGATATTTTGCAGCGCTTTGGGATGCAGAGGGGCGAGGTTCGTTTCTTTCTTCGGCATGAACGCTCTCCCTGCCGAGAAGCAGGTACGTGTTGGTCTCAGCTGGTTCATTTGTCTAAGTTTCATTTTGTTCCTCGAGGCTAAGGAAATGGCTTGCGTATGTTATTAATGTTGGTAGTCAGTATGGCGTTGCAGCCCTTTTTGGTTTGACCGTTATTTTCTTATGAATAGAGAACACTAGTAACTGAAAACTTGTTCATTTTAGTAGATACTTCATCCTCCCTTGCCAGATTAAATCCAAATTTTGGGAATGACCAGCTCTAGAAAATCATCCAAGCGCAACCTGTGTTGCCACAGCTAAATATCTAGAGATTTACAATAGTCTCTTAATCTAGTAATCAAACTGTCATCCAATAATGTAACTTACTATTTATTATTTGAGCCTAAGGTGGTTCACCTGAATAATACTTTGCCAGGGTAATGGACTTAGTGTGCTTGGCAAAGAGAGAATTCTTTGGTTATCTCACAATACATGTTCACATTAGTTTCAGGAATAGCATTAGATGGTCTACCTAGTCAAGTTCTCTGAGAATATAATATCTATGTGCTGTAGAAACCTGTAAAGAAAATGACTTTTTGCTTTTCAAGGTTTTTCTGTGCATCCCATATTAATCTCTTTGGTAGACTTTTACCTTTTAAATCGGTCTTCTTCCCCCCCTTTATCTGTTTTAATCCTTGGTAATCTTACTTGGTATTGGAATACCACATACTTAAGTGGCACTGTACCCAGCATATTTTAAAGTGGCTAAATGTATCTTGTTGTTTGAAATGTGTAATGATGATAGAATGAGTACATGAAAAGTTAAAGCTGTGTCATCTTTCCCTACTAAGAATCTTACTGTTTAGTTGTCAGAATGTGATTTTTTTTTTTTTTCAATTTTAAGTCCAGAGTGCTCATAGTACAAGGATTATTGGCATTTCATTGGCCAGAGTATTGCTAAGCAATATGTTTGAGGAAGGATGAATGAATAGTTAGGAGCCCTGCAGTTAGTCTTGCAGGAATCTGCTCTGGAAATAGGTATCACGTGGGCAAGAAGCTTACAGAGAAGGCTTCATCCTGTAGTACACCTGTGTCCTACAGGGACATGAGTGAGCTTTGTGTTTGGCATCTGAACTCCATTTGTACGTAATTGATGGAAGCATTAAAGTAGGATTCTAGTTAAATAGCATCTTTACTGTCACAATGACTGCCAGGAAGAAAAAAATTGTGCTTTTAAACTTAAGGTGCAAATAATCAGCTGTAGATTAACTGGTGCATCTGTCATGATAGGTGACTAACCTTTAACTATTGCTATTCATATTATCTGTGAGACACTTGACAAAGGCACGCCAGAACATCTAGATGCTGTTTTTAAGACATGATGGTCCAAAATGCTTCTCTGAGTTAATCAGATATTTTTGTATCATTTGCAGAGGGGAGCATGTTTTTGTGACTGAAGAGAACTACAGTTATCTGTAATACAGGGGCCTGTTGACTGTAGGAGAAATATTGAAATAGTATGTTGTTGTCTAAGCTTTTTTGTTTGTCTGTTTTTAAATAGTTTTATATCGTAAATACTGACCTTGGACAGCAACCTCTTCATAAAATACCTTATGTCATCAGTTAAGTTCATCTTAGTTGTAAGAATACAGGAAGAACAGTTGTTTGGATTCTAAGAAAAACCAATTGTACTGCTTCTCCTTTTGTATTGAATGCTATGTCTAAAGCTATAAGAAAAATCCTAAAATACCTTATCTGTTTGACTGTCTTGTATTTCTGTCTAGGGACTGGACAAAGGTCTCAAGATCCATCCTTAAAAAGAAATGGTGTGAAAGTTCCTGGTGATCGAAGAATAGAGAATGGAGTAAGTGCTTGATGCAATGGCCAGTATATTGAAAATGGAAACTTCACATCCTTTGAGATACTGGTGCAAATCCTACCCAGCTAGGAGACTATTTTGGAGACATTTCTAATGACTGGTCTAAACCGGACACAAAGTCTCCTAACAATTATCACCCCTGATTTCGGTTCAGATATTTCTGAGATCCATTGGCTGCCATATTTGTGGTTGCTGCTCTGAGATCACTCATACAACTACAGCATAGTTCCCCTTTTCTACTCCCATTTAAAGTTTTCTCTTGTTTTCCTTCAGTTCATTGATTATTTTTCACGTTGTTTTGTGTCAGAGTTGCCTTAGTTCCAGGTTTCAAGGTGACCAGTTAGTGTTTCAGCATTGAATCCACTCTGTTGTTTATTCAGTACGAGGGTGGCAAGACTTTGGAAAAAATTGCCCAGAGATGTTGTGGCTGCCCCCTCCCTGGAGGTGTTCAAGGCCAGGTTGGACAGAGCCTTGAGTAGCCTGATCTAGTTGAGAGGCGTCCCTGCCCATGACAGGGAGGTTGGATTAAATGATCTCTAAGGTCCCTTCCAACCTAGGCCATTCTATGATTCTATGATTCTTGGTCCAGAAGAGATAATTATGGATATAACATTGAATCTAGATTCAGGAAACAGAAGTGAAAAAATAATGTAATAGCAGCACTACATCTTTGAGGGTGGTGTTCCCCCCACCACTATATTTAAACTTTCTATTTTCTTCAACTTACGTTGAAGTGCTTTGAATTGCAGCAATACACCTACAACCACAGATCCATCCTGCCATGTGCTGAGCATTCTGGGCTCAGTCAGTCAAAGCTGATTCATGCTGAGTTTAATTATAAAGGGCTCTGAAACGCCTCATTAAAATGCTGCTGGGATTTTGCTAGGAATATTAATGTTTCAAGAGATGGATTGGGCTATGCATGTGTATGAGCTTACAAATATTTATTCTTTTACCATGGAAATATGCCATTTATTTATAATTATTTTATTGGATACTTAGTTGTTGTTGTTATTTCTTACAGACTTTTATCACACTTTTCTGCAGTAGCTCTACTGAGTTGAATGCTAGCCAAATTAAAAATTCTAGACTTAGCATACTTTGAATTTTCTTTGACAGGTCAGTGCTCCAAGGATGGATATGACACTGGCTGAACTTCAGGAAATGGCATCACGCCAGCAGCAACAAATTGAGGCTCAACAGCAAATGCTGGCTAACAAGGTGAGTTTGGAATGAGATTGTTTGCAGCCAAGAAAAAAGGTAGTAAGCCTCACATGAGGGGGACTGAGGGTTGTGGATTGATTTGAGGTGTTGTGTTTTGGGTTTTTTTACCCCTTATAAATAGAGGTCTGCTTTTCTTTGGCTCCCTCTTTTTAAATTTGAAAGTCAACCTATGCAAATATCCAGTAGTAAAACATTGCAATAATGCCAGTGATAGAAATGACTGAAAAGCTTACTAATAGGATAGAGCATCTAACATTAATATATTGTCATTCATCCTCGTAGCTCTGCCAGCCCTATTTGTGTTCTGTATGGTGACCAGCCATTGACCGGTTTGATCACTGAACAACGCTTTTGTCTCTGGATATAATGCTGTCCTGTAACGATATCTTGCTTTCTCCTGACAGAGTTCAATGTGCCTGGTTTCCTGGGGCAGCTGTCTGGAAAAGATGGCATGTGTGTGAGGAGAGTGATTTATCAAATGCTTACTGAACGATAAAAGAAAAGCTAATGAAAGCACACAGGGTGCTCCTGAATTGTTTAGGGGGAAAAAAATACACTCTGAATGCATCTGCAGAATGGTGGCTTGGATTTCTTATTTTACTTAAGTGTTCTCGGTACACACTACTCTTGAAAATACAGTGGAAAATGCTGCTTTTTGCAGAGAACTGTTAAATGGGAGCCTGTCCTGAAGAGCACTTGGCTGTCTGGATGGATGAGTTCCCATGCCTTTCAATGTGCTCTACAGAGGGAGAAGGCTGCTCTGGGGCTCTTGGGTTGCTTCTCTTCCTCTGTCAGAAAGCCTGTCTTGATCTCATTTTGAGATAGCTGAGTTCTGCCCTTCTTCCCCTCTCCCCTAGTGTTTAGCATCTTCTTTGGTTCACTTGGCTTTCATTAAGCGTATCTCAGGGGTCTGATTCAAACCGTGGCTTTCCAATGTTCTGAAGCACCTGCAAAGTGGTACTTATGGCCTGTCAAAATAGCCAATAAAACTATATCTGTTTTATGGAAAAAACTGGTATGAAGAAAATGCAAATATAAATGTAAGAAATCTGTCAATCAGCCAGGCGATGAGAGTTTTCACCTGAACTTTTAGCAGCACTGCTAATACCTATCCTGCCCAGATTAACTTGCCAAGGTAGACTGTTGCCCTCTTCTTGGTTCCAACTGACAGGTAGTGTTTCATATAAGAGAGGAGCCTAAGCTGTCATAACTTGCAGCTGTTTCACTCAGAGGTGACAGTAAAGGACCGTGGTTACTTTAGTCACTATATATATGAAACTAGAAATAAGAACACTATATATACTAACTATAAAGGGAATTGTACAAGATTTAAAAATAAAAGATTATGAGTTTGAGACTGAGTAGATACCCATCCAGATAGGTGTCTGCTGTCTGTGGTTTGCAGAAGAGTAGCCTTGTGGTTGTCCCATGGGAGAATTTTTCATTTAACATTGCCTCTCTGAAAGGGCATATAGGAAGGCAGGTTTGTTCCAAAGAGAGGCTTTCCATTGCCTCTTTCCTGCCGTCTGAAATCAGATGCAATATTAAAAATAGATTCTGAGGGGGAAAAATACACTTTCTTTTTAGACATGAGCTGTAATATCTATTTTTTGACATCTTCCTGTGTGGGAGTGACTCTAAACTAGTGCATACATTGCAGGTGCTGCCTGGCTTTCTCTGGAAGGCAACCTCGCTCTTCTGCTATTTTTTTTTTTATTCAAAGGGCACAAGAGTCCCTGTTTCTAAATATGACTGGTGATTTATTTTTTTAATTTTTATTCAGAGGAAGTGTTGAGTTCTAATGTTAGTAAGCAGTGGTAGCCTTGACTGTTGCTAGTGGGTGTTTGGGAAAGTCTTAGTAGTTTTACCTCTGGAACAACCTATCATCTCCAGAACTGGAAACCATGTGTAATGGCGAGCAATTTAAAAGAAGTCTCTATAAGTGATCTAGTGGTTTCTTTTAGCTCTAAACTGTAGAAATCTGCATATAAAAACAGATAGCATGCCATTTTGTTCTTACACTCTTGGAGAGGCGAAAGGATCCTCTCCACTGAGGTGATGTCTGTTGTATAAATGGGGGCCAGGTTACTTTGAAGGTTTTCCTATGTTTTGAGTCATCTTGCATTGAGATAGTGGTTGTCATTACTAGGAAACGGTACATTTTCAGAGCTTTGGTGTGAAGTGATCCCCCCATCTCAAGGTGGTTCTAGCAGAACTAGTAAAAGTACAAAGAGTGATGAAAATTATCAATAATATATGGAATACCTTCTGTATAAAGAACATGTAATATTCTCCTGCATGACATAGTTGTTTAAAATGTGACATAGGACAGAGATCTGTAAAGTACAAGCAGCATGGAGAAGATAGAGGGCAAATAATCATTAGCTCTTGCAACTCAAGAGCCAAGCAGTGATTAAACAAAATTGGCAAATGTCATGGAACCTGAATGCTGCAATTTTTTTTAGGCTTCAAAGGGTTTTGAGCAATTTCATGGAAGAAAAATTTTTACAAGGGCTGTTAGACATGGATAGCACCTCTGTTTCAATAAGTTCGTGTACTACAGAGTGGAGGACTACCTGGAGGATTGTATTGGGACAGAATCAGTATGTGGAGGATTGTATTGGGACAGAATAGTATGTGTTTGTTCTGTTCTCTCAGACTTCCCTGGACACTCTAGGAAGTCACGATACTGAGCTAAAGCTGATCTGAGCTGCTGTGGCGGTTGTTTTTAAGTTTTGAGACTTTCTGTCAGTACCTTACCGTAAGTCCATTTTAAAAAACCCAAACAAAGCCAACATTCCTTGTCTTGACTGCAGGAACAACGTCTGAAATTCCTGAAACAGCAAGATCAGCGACAGCAACAGCAAGCTGCTGAACAGGAAAAACTGAAGCGATTAAAGGAAATTGCTGAGAATCAGGAAGCCAAACTTAAGAAAGTGAGAGCACTAAAAGGCCATGTGGAGCAAAAAAGACTCAGCAATGGGAAATTAGGTGAGTTGCTGCTTGGAAAGAAGCCTGTGATATTTTTTTTTATGAAAGCTGCTTCTTGGAATTCTAAAATTGCTTTTTGTTTCAGTGATTCAGAGGAGGAATGTGCAGTGTTCCTGAAAATGTTAATCGTTAACAATTTTGTATCTTGTATTTACCAAGAAAACTCCTGGATGATCTAGAAAAAATATATTTTCTTACTGTATTTTAAAATAGCCCATAAAAATACTGTGTCCTTTGAGCATAGCATATTATCCGTTTAATTAGTGTAGGGTTTTTTCCTTACTTGAATACCTTTGTGTATCATGGCAGCTGTTTCCATCCTCGATGTTAATACCCGACACGTTTAGAGTGTTATTTGCTTGGTCTGATACCCATGTTGCCTCTTATGCAAGAGGTAACCTAATGGCCAAAGCGGCTGAGTATTTTCTTTTTAATTATAGAAATATGGCTAGTGTTTGTCTTCTTGCAGTACTAGTTTTGTGCTTGTATGTTGGTGCAACATTAAATATTTATTTCAGATTTCATATCAACACACAATCTTCTGCCTACCTCTTCATCCTTTCTCTATATGTTGTATAGAACTTGTCATTTCCAGCTGGATTCAGATGAAAATATATTGGTTTATTAAGGTAAAATATAAATAGTGTTTTATTAGGAAGTGTGGTGTTTTATAGATAAAGTGTTTTTTCTGTGGGGAGAATGCATTTTCTGTTTGGGTTCTGTTACACAGAATAAACATCAGTTTGAAGTAGTAGAAGGATGGTAAGAGTAATAGAAGATCTTGGAGCACATGTATCTGTTTCCCTGCGCCCTCCCCAGCAAGTCTGCTCTTGGTACTTGCCTGAATTCTCACTAATGCCTTAAACCTTGTTCTATAAAGCAGTAGTTTTGGTAGTGAGAGCAGCTGATGACAGCTGTTTGTAAGAGACTGTAAAAAGCCCTCCAAGTCTTTGTTTAATATAACAGCTCGAATGTTTTGTCGTTGAGTTGCTATGACCTGAATTGAGAGTTTTAAATACCATATATATGCTTTGTGGTTGAGTAAGTGTCTTCCTGTGGAATTCAGCATTAAGTGAATTCAGGCTTCTACAGATGAAATTGAGCCTGGTAATGTGGTTTTGCTTGTTTCCATACTTTAGAAAACAAACAAAGAAAGTTCTTTTTCCAGCCCCAGCGGAGCAGACCAAAAGTAGACCAAATTTACATCATCTTGCTAGTGTGCTAGCTTTTACAAATGCTTTGAGGAAGAGCTGGTTTGACAGGACCATGAGTCTGTGGCAGCTGGCCGCAGCCTCTGCCCAGCGCTGCTCCGGAGGCTGGCAGGGTGCTCTCTGTCCCCTTAACTGCTGCCTTGGAAGCAGCCCACGCTCGGCTGTTTCTCAGGGCAGCTATTGTGTGCTCTCGTCCTCTGCAGTGGAGGAGATTGAACAGATGAACAGCCTGTTCCAGCAAAAGCAGCGCGAGCTGGTGCTGGCCGTGTCAAAGGTAGAGGAACTCACCAGGCAACTGGAGATGCTGAAGAATGGCCGAATTGATGGTTACCATGACAACCAGTCAGCTGTAGCTGAGCTTGACCGTCTGTACAAGGAGCTGCAGGTAATGGAAAGCCAGCTTGTGATCTACAATTCTTAAGGGCTAAAAGTTGGTTGGGTTGTTTCTTACCTCATTGAAAAGAAATCCTGTTGCTCCTGTTCCTGACAGAGCTCTGTGGTGGCCTGCGTGCTGAGGATGGAGGTTTAGTTGTACAGGGTTCAAGGTAAACAGGGGAAGGAGCACGCGGTGTATATACCCTTCCTTTCTGCAAAATTTGGAGGCTAACCAACATTTTCTCCAAAGAAAAGAATCCAAGTGTGCCAGCATGACTTAACTTTTTAGAAGGCTTTTCTCTTTGTAACGGTTTCCTGTCCCCCATCCTGAAAGTTTTAATTTGTTTTGATTTTTGTTGTTTTCCCCTCCTCCCCTCTCTGCTTTGTGAATTTATTCAGTTGAGGAACAAACTGAACCAGGAGCAGAATGCCAAGCTGCAGCAACAGAGGGAGTGTTTGAACAAGCGCAACTCGGAGGTGGCAGTCATGGATAAGCGTGTTAATGAGCTGCGAGAGCGCCTGTGGAAGAAAAAGGCAGCTCTGCAACAGAAAGAGAATGTACCAGTAAGTGTGGGGTATTTAATAACAAAAATTTATTTCCTTTCTAGTCCATACCGTCTGAAGTAAAAACTTGCTTGTGGGGAAGGCTGTTAGATGCTAGACTTGTTTTTTTTATCCGTATGTGGTGAAAGTCTTGTATTATTAAAGTACTTTTCATGGTACATTGGTGTTAACCTACTTTTTATGAACGAGAACTTATGCTGTTGTGGACTTTTTCTAGATATATATAATCTTTTACTGTTACTGCCTCAGGTTTATAGCTCTTAAAGCTTTTTAAAAAGTAATATTGGTGCATCGTTTTCTACTTTTTATCCTTTTTGACTTCTATTTCAAACTCTGATGCGTGGATACTCCAGCATAACATTCTTCAAATTTTCTTCTGATTTTTTTCCCCCTAAAGGTTTCTTCAGATGGGAATTTACCACAGCCAGTGTCTTCTGCTCCAAGTCGAGTGGCAGCAGTAGGTCCTTATATCCAGTCCTCTACTATGCCACGTATTGCTTCCAGACCTGAACTTTTGGTGAAACCAGCGTTTTCAGATGGGACACAAGCTTTGCAAGTACCTGACGGTCCACTAAAAACACAAACTCTACCCAACATGAGAGCTGGGAGCAGTTCACAAACTAAAGCTCCTGCAGGTAATAGCTTACATTTAATATTTTATTTTTCTTCAGAAATGCCTTCTCCAAAAATGGTGTTTTCTTATATACCAGCTCTGTCATCTTTGCTTATTTAATAAAAAAGTGTTATTTGAGATGTCAGTCCTACTACTTACAATTTTCCTGCACCAGTGAATATATTTTATAAGCTCTGAGGTGATACAATTCAATGTGTTAGAAATTAAGTAATCCTCCTAGTGAGCGATTTGAGTTGTTACATAGCGTAGAACGTAGGAGGATATTTCTGTAAACTAGTGATTTATTTATTTATTTTAAAATACTTTTGAAAACTATACAGCAGCGTTTTGGGTTTCTAGAGACAGTTTTAGAACATACGTGGTAACAACTTGATGCCTGAACTTAAAAACTATCGAAGACAAGTTTTCTGATCGTGTATTTTGGAAATGACATGTGTAAAGGAGTAACCAACATTACAAGAAATGTTATGAAGGAGGCAGTTGATTGTAATACAGAAATAGCAGTAAACTTGCTGACATATTGATTGAGCAGGAAAATGGAGAGATGTTAAGTCCAACATCCAGCACAAGACTTGGTCTCTCCTGCTTGGAGTGTTAATGGAGATTTGCCTGGCTTCTCTTGGTGGCTTTCTGCTCTGAGATACAGCTCAGCTCTGTGAGAGCAGAAGTCTGGAGAGTTGCAAATCTCTTTTGTGCCATCTTGGGAGAAGACTTACATTTCAGCTGAGAGAGAAAAGAAGCTCTAATCTCCCCAAAAGGAAAAAGTGGAGACTGAACTTGTAGAAGACTTCTGTGCTTGTGTTGTGGGATGGGTTTTTTTGTTTGTTTGGTTGGCTTTGTGTTTTTTGTTTTTGTTTCTTTTGCCTCCTGCTATCTCCAGTTCTGGCAGATTTTACTAAAGTAGCCATGGCATAAAACTGTGCTGTACTGGAGAACAGGGAACCATTTCATTTTATCTGGTTTGCAGATCCTAAAACTGCTGGAATGGAATTTTTCTTATGGGAATGTGTGGTGGTGTGCTATTTGAACTAAAATGTCACTCTTCTTAGCATTTGGGCAAAACGACTGCTTTCCTAGAGAGATAACATCCAGTACTTTGCTGGAATGAGACTTTTCTCCTGCTGCTTATCACTACTACTTGAATTTAATATACTTACTGTACTAGATAATTTAGAATTTAGTACAGAGAATTTGGTGAAATAGCTAAACTAATAGCAAGTTGCAAGTATGTTGTTAGTTATTTTTGAAGCAGACTGGATGTCTACTCTAGTGAATGTGAAGATCAGCTTTAATGCAGTGCTTATATGCACGTTGAACATACAGATGATGTTGCTGCTGTTTTGGGTATCACTGGGAGGATCGATTTATGCTGACAATGTACCTTTCTCATCCCTTTTTACTGTCCTGTCACTTTTACTGTAAATATCCAAGGAAAGTTTCTTACTAAATGGAAAAGAGGCAATCTAGAGGAGTTTTGTGTGTGTTTGCTGTAAATGCAGACACATGCTAGAACAGATAATTTTGCTGCTACTTTGATGTTTCTGAGCTTGGCTTTGCATTCTCTTTTTAAAGCAAATGAGCAAAACTAGAAAGCAATGCAATATTGCAGTTAAAGTATACTTTATGAAGTATATGATACTTGTATGCTGTCTAGACCTGACTTTTACAAAAAAAACTACCTGTAGTAAGTCAAGAAAAATATTTTAGCTTAATCCGTTCCACTTGTTCTCTTCTAGGTTCTGTGGTCCCCAGCACAAAACCTTCCCCATCTGCCACTGATTGGAGTAGTTCAAATGCAGACAGTCTTATTGGTCAAGGATCAGCCTTGACTTCAGGAAAAGGAATTGTGACTAGTGAAGGACAAGGTATGTTCTTATGTGCCTGGCTAATATTAAAATATGGAGAATCTAGTTAATGATATCTGCCTCTTCTAAGTGCTACGGTAAATACGTAGAATTCATTTGAGACCACAAAAAAGAGAACAATATTGCCATATAATCTTTAGCGTGGTGTTTCAGGAATTTTTTTTTTTTAAAAACAAACCAACCTCATTTCAATTGGCGTAGTAGATACTAATGTCTCCACCCATGCTCCTGTTCAAATTGCAAGATCCAGCATTTGGCAGACCCCTTGGATCCTTAGCACAGGGGTCAGATGGATACAGAAAGCATCCCTTGCATACATTGTTGTGAATATTGCACAGAACAGGACTCTTATTCCTACAGTTGTTGTCCCTTTTAAAAGGCTTCCCCTCTCTCTAACAGCAGCTGAAGGAGAAACTTTTTTACGAGACAAAGAGAAAAAAGTACGTCCGTTCTCAATGTTTGATTCTGTGGACCAGTCTGCTGGGCTGGGCACGCTGAGAAAGAACCAGAGCAGCGAAGATCTCCTTCGAGAAGCACAGGTATGCAGGAAACTCAAACAACTGTATTCCATCTGACAGGGTTTACTACACAGCTTTTCAAATACTGCTGTGAGGAGGCTCTATGAAAAGTACCTAGGCCTTTCTTTGGAAGATTACTTCTAAGGAAAAAATTCTTTTAGGCTTTTAAAGGCAGTTGGTAACTCAGAACCGTAGATGAAAATCTACATTTTTGACTGAATACATCAAAGTGGGTGTGTTCCTTGTACTAGCGTGCATGTGTATTTTTTGTTTTCCCCAAGGATTATGTGCACAGAGGCATTTACATGAGGCTTTAAAGATCATTTGCACAGTTGTTCTACTGTTTCATGCAGCAGTGTCCTTTAAGTGGATCATTGCAGCAAGACTTCCCACCTAAATTTTGGCACAAGGACATGATTTGATCAGGTAGAGGAGAAGTAACATAGAACAACTGGAGATGACAAGTGCTCTGCTGGAAAACAAGCTTCTTGCCTACAGATGCTACTCAGTGCCTCCACTATCTCTGGAGAAATTACTGTGCCCTGCCATTGCTTGATGTTTTACACATAGCTGCTACAGAAAGAATTAAAGAGAATGGTGTCAGAGTATAATAAGCTCAGGAAGTCTCTTCGTGTTTCCAGTGATGCTGCAAACAGCATTGCAGCAACAGTAGGAATACTAGATACTGTTGTTTTTTGAACATCTTTGGTCCTTTACGGCAGAACTCCTGAACCATGTTTTGCTGTTAAATCGTAACTACTTCTCTTTTGTCTTTCAGACAGCCAATAAAAATGTAACAAAGGTACCACCACCTGTCCCCACTAAACCAAAACAGATAAACTTGCCTTACTTTGGTCAAGCCAGTCATCTGCAACCTTCTGACACTAAGCTGGATGGAAACCTGCAGAAGTTGCCTTTGGCTATTGTAACTATGGGGAACAAACAAAAATCAGTGGCACAGCAGCCTTCCCATCCGTCTCAGCAGATACAGCAAAGAATTTCTGTACCTCCTGCAGGTCCTTCTTCTAGTCAGGACCAAATTCTTCCATCCTCCAAACAGGAGAGTCCCCCAGCAGCAGCTGTGAGACCTTTTACCCCTCAGCCGTCCAAAGAGACCTCGCTCCCACCATTTCGAAAGCCTCAAACTGTGGCTGCAAGTTCAATTTATAGCATGTACACACAACAGCAGACTCCTGGGAAGAACTTCCAGCAGGCAGTGCAGAGTGCTTTGACAAGGGCGCAAACCAGAGGACCACATTTCCCAAGTGGTAAGCATGTGGCTCTCTACATCTCTACTGTCTTCATAAACCTTAGATAGATGTACCTCCCACCCACTCTGGATATAAAGCTGTTCCTCAGGGGAGTTAAGGAGGTGAATGTGGCTGTAAGTATCTTAGGTGTGTCTTACATGCTGTGTATCAACATTAAGAAAAAGTGCAGCCTATCTGTCCTGCGTTTGCAACCTAACTAATAGTAAACCTGGTTACTAGATTAATTCCATTCAGTTGAACGTATTGTTCACATGTAGGTGAATCAGATTGTGTGGTTTTTAAGGTTTGTGGATCAAATAATCACACTTTTTTCCCCACCTCTCTCTGAACTGCTCTGCAGTGTATGGCAAGCCCGTGATGGCAGGAGCTGGTGTACAGACTCAGCTGCCGCAGACAGAGAACGTCTACTCAAACCTCCAAGGCAAGCCAGGCAGTCCAGAGCCTGAGATGGAAACAACAGCTTCTGCTCATGAGAATCACGAAATGGAGCGAATACCCCGTCCCCTTAGCCCAACCAAATTGCTGCCTTTCTTATCCAATCCATACCGCAACCAGAGCGATGCTGATCTGGAAGCACTGCGGAAAAAGCTGTCCAATGCACCCAGACCCCTGAAGAAACGTAGCTCCATTACTGAGCCAGAAGGACCTAATGGCCCAAATATTCAGAAGCTTTTGTATCAGAGAACCACTCTGGCTGCAATGGAGACTATCTCAGCTCCATCACATCCCTCCAAACAGACAGCATCAGCTGCCAGTCCTGAAAGCCCGACAGAAATCCCAAATCCTTATCTAAGTGCAGAATCGGAAAAGGAAACAGCTGTTTCTGTGCCAGAACCGGCCATTGCTGAGGAAGCAGAAAACACACCAGCAGATCAGAGCGAAGCTGTTACTCCCTCTGTAGCTTTGGATACTGTACCTGAGGGAGTATCGGATGGTGATGAACTCATGCAGCCAAAAATGGAAGAACCAAGCCTGGAAGCTTCACTGCCGCTGGAGGTATACATGGAAGAATATCCTCCATACCCACCACCTCCTTATCCGTCAGGGGAACCAGAGAGTTTGGGAGAGGACTCATTCAATATGAGGCCTCCTGAAGTTACTGGACAGTTTTCCTTGCCTCCTGTAAGTATTTGCCTACAACTTGCATGCCCTGTTAATTAGTCATCTTAAGATCCACGGTAAATCCTGTGTTGAGCTTAAGCAGATGTGGGAGAACAGTCACACAAGTAGTCTAGAAGTCTTTCTGTCGGTATCTATTCTGTTTGTGTGATGCTCTTATCTCCAGAGTGAATGACAGTAATGAAAACTCTCTGCCTCTAAAATTAATGACATGTTGAAAAGTTTCAGATGGAATTTGATATGCAGAAAACCTCTTCTGGGCTGTAAAGAACATTCCTTCTAGAAGTTTGCCTACTACATCCAAACTATGCTTCTTTCTTAAGATAAATTAAAGTTCACTTTTTTCTTTTGAGGCACAGATGCAGATTTCACAAGCGTTTCCTGCTCTTGCTGATATGAGATGGAAACTGATTATCTTAATCCCAGATTGCGTTTGTTTATCTGAAAGTGCCTTGCTTGAAAAACACAGCGAGACAGGCTTCTTTAGTTTCTACTTTAAAAACTCATTTGTAGGCATGAACTGCTTGCATTTCTTCTACTGAAGTGTTTTCTGAATTTTTCTTTGGAACCTGATTTAACATCAGTCAGTTCTCAAGTTGCATCAAAATGGAGCCCCTTTGGGCTAAGGGTAGGCAGCATTTTACCATCTTTTTGTTTTGGAAGTTTGTATCTCTGTGTGTGGTATAGCATGATGTCACTGCTGTAGAACAGAAATGCTTTCAGTTCCTCAAAGAGTTTATATTAAAATTCTATTCATGATAGGTTTTAATAACTTGATCCATTAAAGCTTGTTGGTTTTTTTCTTCCCCTCCGTCACTTCAGTGCAGAGGAGTTGAAAGCTTTAAATGTGCTTTTTAACCTTGTAATTTCTGCATGGAGTAGTGATTGTGTGTTTTCATGCTTTAAAGACTTTGTCCGTGCTCCCTTTTACAAGGAAACTTGAGTAGTAGGATTTCCTAAATTGTAAGAACTCGTTTCTGGTTGGTTTTGTAATCTGCCATAATGAGAAGAAACCGGCCCAACTTCTTGATTTCATATTAATTACTTGGGTTGTGCTGACAGGCTTTTGCTTTAAAAAGCCTGTACTTTTGATATTATGTATAAATAAAAAGGCAAAAGTATTTTCTGGGATTCTCTTCTTTATATATCTTCACATGTTTGCTCTTGCAAAACATGAGTCATTTCTATTCATCTTTGCTTGGGCATCTGTCAGAAATTTACATTTCCTTATGAATAGTGTTTATTACTGTTGCACAGCCAGCTGGGGAAAGCTCTGAGCTAATGCCTACATTCTCTAAAGGAAAGAGAACAAACTCAGCTATAGAAATACTTGGTTTCCAGTATCACTGGGCTTGGCTTGTTTCTAGGCTTGGTTCTATAGTCTTTCCACAACCATTTTCCATAAGTGTTTGTTCCTGCTAACCTCTGCTAAACTTGAGAAAATGTTAGGAACTTAACATCAGTGCTTAAAAAGTAGTGGACTTCAAGGAGTCTACTACTTGGTTTGTGTAACAGCTTTGAGAACTAATGCTAAAATGGTCTGAGTAATAATAAAAAAAATTCCTGATCTTCAGGAATGTGGGAGTTTTATTATTTTGTTGATGTGTTTGACTTCTGTATTTGTGTTGAATAGTGACCCTGTCCGGAGATAAAGGCAGAGGTCTTTCATAACATGCCTAAATGACTATATTTGTAACGTGTCAGAGGATGGGTAGAAAATAGTCTAAATTAATATTAAACACTGTGTTAACTGGTAACTTCTGTTGTCATTCCCAAGTAAGCAATCCTGTATTGTTCTTCCCAGGAAAAAAAGTGCCTGTAACTTGTGTTACCTTTTCACAGGGTAAGAGGACAAACCTGCGTAAAACTGGCTCTGAGAGAATTGGGCATGGAATGAGAGTGAAATTCAATCCCCTCGCATTGCTTCTGGATTCATCTCTGGAGGGAGAGTTTGACCTTGTGCAGAGAATAATTTATGAGGTACAAATGCTAACTTGTAAGAGAAGGAATAACAATCCTGGTTCGAACTGGGAGGTCATAGCTTTTTGGGATGGGGGAAGCTAAAATAATAGCGCACAACCTAGATCTGCCCTTGCGGAGATAAATCCTAAAAAGACAAGGCGGCAAATCTTAAGTGTGTTAAATCCACACTGGGTATTCAACATCAAGACTATGTATTTGCAGGACAATGTTTTTCCTCTTTTCTTATGTAGGGTTTCATTCCATGTTTGGCATGTTATCAGAATTTGATAAGCAGAATCCATGTGAATTTTGCTTACAGTTAAATAAGCAAATACCAGAAATTCATAAATGCTTTTAGAAAGTTACCAAGATACTGTTTCTCTGAACCACTTCAGACTCTCACTGTTAAAAGGAGACAGCAAGGTTATATGTGAGTTTTCTTGTGAGATTGGTTAATTCTGTAGTTTTCTGCCTCTTGCTCATGTCCTTCACAGAAATATGGCTCAAAATTCTATTTCCGAATAAGACAATTCATTTTTATATGTGGAGAGAGGGTTATTGTAGATTGTTCCACTAGAATGTGAATGGCTCCTTTTCATGCTGAATAGGTTGAAGATCCCAGCATGCCCAACGATGAAGGGATTACTGCCCTGCACAATGCTGTGTGTGCTGGGCACACAGAAATTGTGAAGTTCCTGGTTCAATTTGGCGTGAACGTGAATGCTGCAGATAGTGATGGATGGTAAGACTTTCTTTAAGTGGCACCCTTACAGGCTCTTTCTGCAAGAGAGCTGCAGCCTAGGGACTGCTACAGGACCCTCGGAAGGTCCCCCAGTTTGCTTCTACAGAGCTGGCAATGACTTTTCCACAGTAGAGCAATGGCAGTTCTCTGTGGGGCACCATATGAGAATGCAGAGGAGAAGAATAGGCAAGTTATATTAATATTCCCTGTATGAAAAAGTTGTGTCTGAGGCCCAGAGGGGCAGATACAGTTGTCAGGAAATAGCTTTTTTTTCTTCGAGATAATGAAGACAGTTCATGCATAATTAGCTGTTTACTGAAATTCCCAATGTCCTTTCTTGTGAGACAGCCTGTAGCTTACATGTGTTCTGGGCAGTATCTAGCCCTGCAAACTCTCATCTGTTCTGTGTCCAATACTTGAACAACTTGAAAACAAAGCAGAAAACCACAACCCACTAACGAGGCCCGTAACTGATAACAGGTAGAAATCCTTCTTAAGGTAGCTAGGGAGCTTGTTTACAAAAGGTAGGGAAAGAGGGCAGTGATTTTTTTACTATGGTTTCTGCCTCTAACAAAAGTCTCTAAGGCCCAAATCTGACTAAAGATGCTTGTCATCCCTCAGCCTCAGTAGTTATCACAATTACCTGCACTTGTCACCAAGTCAAGTCTTGAAGTAATTACCTAGAGCATAAGAGACATGATGTAAGGACTATTTCTGAGTGGTGTTTTAATACTGATGTATTTTTTTCAACTTTTTTGCTTTAATGAATGTTTTAAAAATTATATAAAGGTAGCATAACTAGAGATCCATATGGAAACTTAAGTTTTAGGGCTAAAGCAGCTCTTGGTAACTCCTGTTATCTGTGAAAAGCAATTGCTCTTGACATCTTGGGTTAAGTACTTCTGGTGGGAACCCTTGAGCGATGCAGTACTGATCACTGGAGGTCACACACAAAAGTAGTTTGCCCCTAGGGTTCTGTAAGCACTGTTATGAGCAATAAAAGTGATGTCATCTTTTTCTTCTTGGCTTGCAGGACCCCGTTACACTGTGCGGCATCTTGCAATAACGTGCAGGTGTGCAAGTTCCTGGTGGAGTCAGGCGCGGCTGTATTTGCAATGACCTACAGTGACATGCAGACAGCTGCAGACAAGTGTGAGGAAATGGAGGAAGGCTACACACAGTGCTCCCAGTTCTTATATGGTAGGTGATGATGACAACAGAGTTCTGAAGTGTGTTAGGGACTCACCTGACACTTCTTGATATGTTTTTTGGATGAGGAGTGGTAAGTTGCATGCTTAAGTTGTGTGCCCATGCCTCAAGTTTCTTTTGGAAAGAGGATTTAGCCAGCTTATCACACAATGAGATCCATCAAGACTAGCCTTATAGTATTGAACATCTAGAGAAGGTTTGAGTAACAAAACCTTCTACATTAAAAACATTGAGTTAAAAGCATGCATCAACAATTACATTAGTGTGGGGTGAAGATTAGGTCAATCTTACCACATAAGTACTTTTTAACAAACACAGAAGTGGTATGGGTATCTCAGTAGGCAGTTCATGTCTGCTACCTGGTGTCTTTTAAATGAGGAATATTTCCTAATGCATGCTTTAGAACCAAGGGAAGTATTGCCAAGTTTCTGCCTTAATGAGGGTTAGTAGGCACTGAATTTGACTTTTATCTTTCTGGCCTTTTTCTTCTCTTACATTTTAAAAAATCCCATGTTAAATTTGGATTTTATTCAAATAGTAAGACTACAGGGAAGCTGTCATAGTGGAGAGGATGAATTCCCTCTAGGGTGTGATGAGTGTTATGTCAATGAGGTTTTAAATTAGTGTATGTTTTGTATGCAATGAGGTTTAAAATTACTATGTTTTGTATGTAATTCTTGTCCCCGTGGCTCCTACCAGCTGGAGTGTCCTCTATCTGTAAGAGGTTACAAGTAATAGCAATGTAATATGGCATAAAAGGCTGTAATACAGCCCTTCTGTTTTCATGGAACATGCAAGGTGTGAGTTTCTGTAAGTTGCTCAGCATACCCAAAACAGCCCATCCAGCTATCCTCACTAAGCTTGAAAACTTTCTCTTGGTGCCAAATATATAGTTTTCCCTATGAAAGGAGGGAGCCTATTTAACTAGCGTTGAAATCATAGAACCATAAAATGGTTTGGGTTGGAAGGGACCTCAAACATCACCTAGTTCCAACCCCCTTGCTGTGGCAGCGACACCTCCCACTAGAGCAGGTTGCTCTACACCCCATCGAGCCTGACCTTGAACACCTCCAGGGATGGAGCATCCACAACCCCCCTGGGCAACCTGTGCCAGTGTCTCACCACCCTCAGAATAGAGAATTTCCTTCTAATTTCCAATCTAAATCTACCCTTTTCCAGTTTGAACCCATTACCCCTCGTCCTATCACTACAGGCCTTTGTGAAAAGCCTTTCCCCAGCCTTACTGTAGGCCCCCTTCAGATATTGGAAAGTCACTAAGGTCGCTATAAGATCTCCCCTGGGCCTTCTCTTCTCCAGGCTGAACAAGCCCAATTCTCTCAGCCTGTCTTCGTAGGAGGGGTGTTCTAGCCTTCTAATCATCTCTGTAGCCCTCCTCTGGACCCTCTCCAACAGGTCCATGTCCTTCTTGTGAAATCTGTGGGCTGAGCAAAATTCCATTTAGTTTTGTATAGAGACTCCAATGGTGGTCATCAACAGCAAATGCCCAAGGAAGATTTTGGGACTAGATTAAAAATAATAATACTTGTCCAATAATTCATACTGGTTTTAACTCTGATATGAGTTAAGAGATGGCGTCTTTATGTTGAATAGGTCTTGAGATCTCTCTTTCAGGAATTTGTCTAATTCTTAAATTCAGGTCAACAGCCTGCAAGGTCCTGTGGGAAGGAGATCCATAGCTTTATTATATACAGCATGAAGAAACACATTTTTTGTGGGGTGTTTTGGACCCACCATTTTGCTTTATACCCCATTTTTTGTTGGGTTTGGGATTTTGTTTTCAATGAGTCCTGAAAGCGCTGCAAAGCTTTGGCTTATTGCCAGTTTTTCTAATTTGAAACTCCTGAAACTAAGGTATCTCCTGATACACTGGCTGTTCAGTTATCAAATTTCTACATTGTCCCATTGGGAATGAATCCTATTGCTAAGACAGTTTCTGATTGCCTGTAGTAATAGTAAAAAGTTCATTCACCAGCTAAATCTATTTCTTGCTGTAAAAAGTTTGGGGATATATGTCTGTTTCCAGAAGAGATACTGCATTAAAATCTGGCCCTCTAAACCTATCTGTAAGGTGAGAAACCTTGGTGTAATTCATTAATTTCCTAATCCCTTTTTGTTGTAAGTGATGCACAATACTGAATTATCATCAAGTACAGGGAGGTTTAAATAAAACAGCTGGTCCTTTAACATCAATTAAATGTCAAGTCCAATGCTGCTTAATGATGTCATTGTTCACTTTCTAAGATGTAATGCCTGTGCTGTCTCTTATGAGCATGTTGGTCCCACTATCTGGATGTGGCTGGTCACGCTTTTCTAGAAGACCAGATCCGTTGCATGAATCTTCTCTTTGTCCGCTTTGATGTTCAGCGCTCAGTCTTACCTTCCACATGGGTGCAGGGCACAGCTTTTGCCAAACCTTTAATTACACCAAATGCAAAGCAAGGGAAGAGTTCCTTGGAGCAGAATGAAGCATTTAGTAGAAGTAACTTAACTTTGCATGATGAGCTGGTATGCAGAAATAACTTAACTTGAGCAGATGCTTTCTTTAGCAGGTGTAGGCAAGAATCCTATAGAATAGGTTGTGATAGGTGAGAGATGGAATGAGAAACAAGTCTCTACAACTTCCTGAAAGGAGGTTGTAGAGACATGGGTACGGGTCTGTTCTCCCATGTAAAAAGTGATAGGACAAAAGGAAACGGCCTCAAGAGGAAATTGCACCGGGGGAGGTTTGGGTTGGATATTAGGAAAATTCTCCACTGAAACGGTGATTAAGCCCTGGAACATGCTGACCAGGGAAGTGGTTGAATGACCATCTTTGAATGTGTTTGAAAATTGTGGAGACGTGGTGCTGAGGGACATGGTTTAGCAGTGGCCTTAGTAGAGTTAGGTTAATGGTTGGGCTTGATCTTAGACTTTCCAACTAAAGGGTTCTACGATTCTATGAAATGGTGGGTTTGGTGATACATTGTGCAACTCTTTGCTCCTGGCAATACCAAAACCCAACAAACCCACTAGGATTCAGAATTTTAAAATGGAATAATTACTTAAGAGAAAGTTTGTGTAACCTTTTCCAGTTTGCTGCTTACAAGCTGAGGAATGTGTACAGAAAGAACAGTATTTCACCTTTGGCTACAGCTGTAAAATGAGCAAGTTCTAAAGAACGTCTGCCAGACATATGCATGTACATATAGTGACAGAAACTAAGGACTGCTGATAAAAGTGTTTGAGTTAACTGAAAGCAGGTGGCGGACAAATCTTTCAGGTATAGCTGTGAGACGCAAGTTGCTTTAAAGTTCTGAAATAGTGACATGCATGGCAAATGACACCTCAAGCATCAAAATGACAACGGTGGTCAACATAAGCAGGTATTGCTATCTCCCTTTGACAGAGAGAGATTACTGATGAACTAAGAGTACAGACAAGTAATTCTTACTCATCATTTAGGTATAGGAAGTGTAAGCACTAGTACAAAACTAAAACCTTTTATCAATCAGTGCTCTTCTCTGCACTTACCTTGTATTTTTTTTTTGAACACGTGAAAGGAAGGAATCTGTCTGTCATGTGCAAGGGCCAACTTGGCAATGCCACCTGTTCCAGGACTGACTTTCTGTAGGTTGATGATAAAAAGGTGCTAAGTGTGATGGGAATCGAGGTTGGGTTTTTTTGGGTTGTGTGGGGTTTTGGTTTGTGGTTTTGTTTTTCCTGTACTGCTCTCCAGTAAGCGTACAGCAGTCTTTCCAACTGTTGTCTTTGTTTTTTTTTAACAACTTTTTTATTGAGCTGCTTTGTGTTTTTAATGTTGCAGGAGTCCAGGAGAAAATGGGGATAATGAACAAAGGAGTGATTTATGGACTCTGGGATTATGAAGCTCAGAATGACGATGAGCTCTCGATGAAAGAGGGAGACTGCATGACAATCTTGCGCCGGGAAGATGAAGATGAAATTGAGTGGTGGTGGGCACGGCTGAATGACAAGGAAGGCTATGTTCCCCGCAACCTGCTAGGGGTAAGTCCTTGATATTTCCAGAGTCAAAAACCTCACCCTGCTGTGTGGAGTAGACACAGCATTATTCTCAAGCATCTAGGTTAGGTGCAGTTTCAAAAGTCAGGAGGAAGGAGTTAACATTCTCCATTAATTCATCTGGGGAGTTGAATACCTTGGCAGAGTGGGTTAATACCCTCTGTCTCGATACCTAACACAGATTACATCTAAGTGTCTAAAAGTAACACATCACCACCCTGCTATACATAGCAAGTTCTAATATTGACCTTGTCTCACTATCTTAGAGGAAAAAACCCCAAACTTTTATCTGAACATGAGATGTGCATGAGGTCTTATTGAACATGTGAACAGAACTGGGTTTCACCTCTTCAGGAAGTGGTAACACTGACACAAAGGGCCTTAAGAACCTGTATGAAGCAGGAGTCACGAGTCCTTCCCTGTCTGAGTGTACACAGTGCCCCTTGGGATCTGAGATGGCTCTCTGGTTTCACAGAAAGCTTTAAGACAAACACTGCAAAATTCTATGCTTATCTTTTTTTCCCTAGTGTTGAAAAAGAGATCACATTGCTAAATAAAGGCAGATCTTTGTTTTCTTGTATGCTTTTTAAGTAATCTTTAACCGCATGTTGAAGGCCTTAAATGAACAGCCTCTCCTTTCCTCATCACCTTCTGTACTACCTCTTTTATTAAAATCAATTGTGAACAAATAATACTTTCACTTATGTCCCCATATTTCTCCTTATGGCTGAGTTGCTAGAAAACTATAGCAGATGGACATGTATAAAATTCTATTTAAGCTTTTTTTCTCCATATCCAGTTGCCCTGCTGCTGGAGATAAGAGGTTCTGCCAATGCTGGAGATTAACTGCTGTGAATTTTAGCTGATTGATGTATGATGCTTGGAAGAGGCTGAACCTCCTTCCTCATGCAGATAATTCTTACTCTTAAACTGGTTAGATTTTGCAGAGCGACTATATCTATGCAAAATCAGTTTTCGTTTCTGTATCACTTTCAGGTCAGGCCTACCCACAATGTACTGTAAAATTTTCCCTAACATAGTACTTGGGTTTTTTCTTCCAAACAAATATTTCTAAATTGAGAGCAGCTGCCAGCCCTGCACAGTAAGGTCAGAAAGGGCAGCTTTTTTTCCTGTCTTCCAGAGTGAACTGTGCATGTGTTACTTCTTCATAAGCTTGTGCACTCAACCTGAGCACAGGTGTGTAAGAACATGAAGAGCATCTGTTCTTCTGTAATAAAAAGCAGAAGGCAACATGGCTTTGTCTGAGCATCACAACTCATCCTTCTAAGCACAATACAATCCAAACAGAACCTTTGGGGAAAACCACCCAAACCCAGGATTAACTGTTGCACTCTTGTGTCTGTTCAGTTAATCTAGCACTGCTATCAAAGCATTCTGTCTCAAAAGCAATTACTGGACTCTTAATACAGCAGCTGAAATCTAGGTTATGATGTTCAGCACAGAGGAAACTGTTTGATAGTTTAATACATTCTCAAGTTGTATTTCTTTTATCACGGCGGCTTTATCCTTTTGCAGTTAGGTGCATTGAATAAAAACAAGGATGAAATTATCTGCATCTGTACTTTACCTTTCTTAGTGACTCACTAGCTCCCTAAGCTGTGTGAGAGCTCTAAAACTGAATCCAAATAAGGTAATACTGTCAAAATACTGACTTCTTAATACCAAAAGAAATCTTTTGGAACGCTGTCAGATGCTATGCTACTCTGATTTCATCTCTGCTAGTGGTGAAACCATAGCAGGCTCAGACAAACCTTGTGGGTGAAGTTGTTGATCTCTTAATTAGCTGATTATGAAAAAGAAGAAAGCCAGAGTCTGGTGGAAGAGAGAAGAGGGCATCTTTAAGAACTTTAGCTGCGAAAGCCCAGGATGTAATGTAGACATGCATTGCTGTTTAAAGTGTGGAGGATTAATCTTTCCTAATTGTATGAAGTGTATCCCTCTGTTTTTATATGCCAGTAGCCATGCTTTGCAGAACATTTGTTGTTCCCAAAGCCTCTGCAAGTGGCAGAGAAGAGCTTCCTAAGCATCTCGGCACTACTGGGTGCTGCCTTGAGCTGCGCCCCATCAATTGTCACCCTGCAGCTGAGACAGTCTCTGTACCTCTGTCTGCATAGCCAGAACATGAGAATAGCACATAGGTCAAGGGCCCCACGGTGGCAGCTACTTATTTACTGCTAAGTGGCTGAATAAAATTAACTGGCCACCCACTGTCCACTAGCTAAAGCACAGCTCCTCCAGTGCCATGGTCCTCATGCAGACAGATGTTTCCAGCTTGCCCAGAACTATAGATACGTAAAGGCTGAGAGGCACTAAGAGTGCAAGTGAACAAGACTTTAATACCTCTCTATTTCCACTTATACAATAGGGAGAAAATTCCATAGTTTACTGAACACAAAAGTCTCTTGATTTACAAGGCCACATGCTTTTTCCTTGCCCACCCAGCTGAAGCTACTGAATTGTGCTGCTCAATACCTTCCTTTTGTACTGACGTGGTTAGTACTTTTTAAGCTTGCCCAAGAATGCTAAATTTACATTTGTTAGTGCTCCAGGTGTTTATAACCATGCTTTTGCTACTAGAGATTACATTACAATTGTAGCACCAAAGTGAAGTTTTTCTTACTTTGGTTTTAAGGAGAAAAAAAGGAAACCTTTTAAATCACTAAAATTGTAAATCTTGTTTCTGTTTTACCCTCAGCTGTATCCAAGGATTAAACCTAGACAAAGAAGCTTGGCATGAAATAGTACAGAAGCCAGATTCTTGAAGTACTAATAATGGATGACTTACAAAAAAAATCATTTAATGTTGGTTCCAATATCATGAGACTTATTTCAATGACAATGTAATTTGAAAGCTATGAAGAATGTGCTTTGAAAACAAATGAAGGATTGACGCATTAGCAAATGGATGAGGGCATTTTACAAGATGAAATAATGCTTACAAGCAAATGAGATTCTGCTGCCTTTGGTCTGAGCAAGCCATTATGCTCAAGTACCCACTGATTTCTTCAAACATGGCAGGAAAGGATTTCACATTTTTCTGTATTAAATACAAGGACCTTTTCAATTTACCATTGAAGGAATCATGAAATGGACAAACTTGGCTTTGTCCAAATTTATACCGAGGCTTTTTCCAGATGGGAAAAATGAAAATAAAGCACCCAAACACTTACTGTTTGAAGCAGAACGTTTGTGAAAGAAGCTAAACTGAAGTGCATCTGAACAGTGACAACCATGTGACCAATCCATTAAGCAATAACTTTTAAAAATGCTGTAGCATCTTAGGAATTCCATGTATTCAAAATATTATGTGCTGTAACAGACAACGTAGTTTTAGATTCCTCTTTTTACAAAAAAACCTCATGTATTTATTGTATTTTGTACTTTGAAAACTAAGTGTAGAAACTTTCTGTAGTCCTTGACAACTTACTTGTTTTTACTTGACTGTGATACCATTAAACTTTTGTCTCATCTTAAGCTTTAACTCTGGGTAACTTACTGTCATGTTTTTATTAGACCATCTGAAATTCTTCCCAGTAAGGCACACTCCTGTTCCATATTACTCTAGCATTCAACTGCTTTCTGCATTAAACTGAACCCTTCATCCCCTATTTGTTCAAGACAGCCTTTCTGCATTTAAAATTAAGATTAATTTCTTGGTAGCATAATAACCCTTCTTAACCTTCAAAGTTGAGGGGTATACTTAAAGGCCTTCCCATGGAAGGATCCTTCATATCTCTTTGGGAATAATCATTTGATAATGAACACCACTTCATAGACATGATCAAATCTTTCCTTAAAGGTATTTGTAAAGTGCCTCTCCCTTCAGGATCATGTTTTCCTACTTGGTAAGTCTTTACTGTGCTCTGAAAAGGTGCCCAAATACACAAATTGTTTGTAGGAAGGAGGACACAATCCTCCAGTGAAAACTCCTTAGAAGCAGCAATCTGCTCATGTTTTTAATAGATTAGGTACAGGGTATATAATATCATCTACCTTTCTTGGAAACCTTTAGTTTTTGAAGCATTAATATTTTAAGTATCAGACTATCTCACATTTCATTAACTGGCACACAGCTAGAGTGTCTGTCAGTGCCTAGTCACCTCCAGAATGTTGTTTTCCGCTTTAAAAGGCAACATCCTCTGTTCCTGACAACATAAGCTCTGGGATGATCTACCTCTAAGAAAAAATGTGCTTATTTGCAGAAAGAATAACAGTCTTGCAAACTCTTTCTACTGTTTTTATTTAAATACTTTTTTTTGTATTTCAAAGGAAGATAAATAAGATACAGGAAATCAAGATGCCACCTGAGAGCCCAGGCTTCCTCATGGAAGAACTGGGTTGCCAATAGTATCCTACTATAGGCACATCAACAATCGGGATGGAAGGACTTAACCTTTGGTTTGGTCAAACAGGTACCTGTAATTCTTCAACAAATAGTTAACCAGAATAGTGCTGGGGCTTGCAGAGAGCATCTGAGGGACCTATTATCTTACCTGAGCACCTGTATGCATGGATATGCAACACCATTCTTTTTCTAGTTTCAGATACACAGGATGGAATGGAGCTGTTACTCAAAAAGCACTTATTAAACCAGGCTGTCAAGGTATAATGAGCTTTCTTCCAGAAGTCATGTAAAACACCTTACATACATACAAAGATATTAGCAAAGCCGTATTTTCAAAAGTTGCACTGAGGATTTATACTGTATTAGACCTTTTGTACAGAGGATATAATAAGAGTAGATAAAGACTTTCAGACCCATAAAAATGAGGTTACAGATTGGTCTGTTGTTGAAGTAGAACACTTTCCTCCTTGTAACTGTGTGCAAAACTTGCCACGCATACGTTAAGGCACATTTACTTGTATGTTTGCTTGCTTATCTTCACCTGATCTTGCTCTTTTTGAGGTCTCTTGAGCTGATGTCAATGGCTCAAATGACAGTAAAACACAGCCACTGGAATGAGAGAGAGCGAGGAGAATGGCTCAAGGTTAAGCTGAGTAAAAATACCCGTAGCAAGCATGCATGTTCCCATTTCTAGCATGAGGAAGAAAGTCTATTGTTACAGAAGTCATTTTAGGATCCTTCCTGAATGATTTAAATTTATATCTCATTGAAGTCAGAAGAGTTTTGGGATGATTTGCACATTCCTCAAGTAGGTCCAGAAATAAGTTGTGTTCGGGTAATAAGCAAGTTGGGCACATGTAGGAGGGTGGTTTTCTCCTAACTTAGTGCTTTCTATGGGACACACATGGTGCAGTAAAGAAGCAGATGAGTCACTACTGCACCTACATTTCACCTTGTTGTTGACAGAAAAGGCAGGGAAGAGGCCTGAATACCTGTCACCCAAAATGACTGCCAGTAAGGGATAAGTGGAATCAGGTTCAAGTAACCTGGCCTGTTGTTAGAGAACACAATGTGATGTAGGTACATTTTTAAAAATGGTATAACCTCTCTTAAGACAAGCTATATAAATCCAAATTATATATATATGCAAATACATGTAACTAGCCAAAATCAGTCAGACTGGAGCAGGACAGTCTCTACTCTCTACTTTTAGCCCCTTCCTCCTGCCCCCTCCCCCCCAAAAAACCCCAACGACAGCAAATGTTTTAGCACTAAATGAACTTACATTAATGAGGTTCAATTCTATTGTTCCAGTTTTCTCCGTATCCAGTTTTCTAAACATTTCTGTGGTAACAGAGATGACAGACCAGGATGAATACAGGAACTAGTTGGAAAAACCTTCCCCTTCTTTCTGCTTCAGGATCAAAAAGGAATTTAGTCCCATATTCTAAAATTTATGATAACAGACTACTCCTCCAAACCTGAAGGGGCCACTCTAAAGTCATTGCATGCTTGTGTGCAAGAACAAGACTGACCATTTGTAATGGTTCAGGCTGTAATATTGACACTACTTGTCAATCTCTTAAGTATTCAGATTGATTTTTGGTTTTGAATCAACATTTCGTTGTTTGCATGGAAGACTGTCTGGCTCTCGTTCAGCAGTTTGGCTGAACTCCTGTCCTGAACCTTGTACTCCTGGTCCTTCCATGGGTGACGAGGCCTAAAACGAGGAGCATGCAGACTGGGCTGCCAGATTTGTATCTTGGCTTTGAAGTCGCTTCAGTTTCAGTACAAGGGTTTTCTGAGTAACTTATCCTGGACTTGAAAACACAAAGCAACAGCATCTTAATTATTTGGCGTGTACTCACTGAACAAGGTTTCCAGCCGAATCAAACACCGGACAAAGTTGTCAAAGTCAATGATGAGGTCTTCATCAGCAAAACGAGCCACAATGATTTGATGTAACTGGCAGTTCAGTTTGAACCCTAAAAATACAACGTCAAGGATTTAAAAAAAAAAAAGAGGAAGAAAAAAAAAAAATGCAAGAAGCTCTAAAAAACCCCAGCCTTGTACCCTGCCAGAAATTCAATTAGCTACTTTTGGTTAAATTCTTACGTTTTAAGAGCATTTACTGCATTCTGGAAACTCCCAACAACCCTTTCTGTATTTGGAGTGATTTTAGAGCTGTGATTAAGTCACATGTGTTCTTCCTGCTGCATGTACTCCCACACCTGTACTCCTGTTTCCCCAGGGGACACGGCCCATTGCTCCAGCTCATGGTCCTTCCCTGGGTGACGAGGCAGCTGCCAGACGCTGCTCACTGAGACCTGAGGTGAAGCGGTGGCTTTCTGGGCGTAAATGGGTCTGTCTTTCCAGAGAGACCTCAACTTTGCAACAGAAAGAAACACTGCCTCATCTCATGTGGTAACAGGAGAGGAAAGCTCCAGAGAGCCCAAACACAGATGTTAAGATGGCCCCAGAGGATCAGTAAGATAATTTTAAGATTGTACAGCTCTCTGATACCACCCGACTCACCACTGCTTTTCAGTGGTTGCAGCATACACACTGACTCCTGTTTTAACACTCTGGGGAGCATCACCCCTTATTCAAGCTGTTTCCATTCCCTAGGTCGGAGTATCCTGGTTCTACCAGCTTATGCCAAACCCCCGTATACCCAGAGAGACTCATTGAAAGACAACAGAATGCTGTTACGAGACCAGATTGTTGCAGTTATTTGTGCTTCTCCAAAAGCTGGTCACTATAGAAAATAACTGCAAACCTGTCACTCCTTTGAGATGCTTTTAGTGTGCCCGTGTGGCAAGACACTGCAACCCAAAGACAAGAGCCCAGGCTGAGCATCTAGACTAAATGAAGGCTCTTCGGGTCTGGGAAAACAGGATTTTTCAGCTTACAAATTATATACGGGAGACAAGTGATATACAGGAGACAACCCAGCTTGAAACTGATATAATCCTTACAAGAGACAGACCAATACAAATACCTGCTTTTTCCAGCGCTCTCCTCATCTCATACGAATTCATGGTACCGGATCGATCCACATCGATTTCCCTGTAAATTTTCTGCAGAACACAAAACCCAAAGTCAAAACGCATCAATAATTCAGAGCGTGTTTTGGCTTTCGTCAGAAGTCAAACATTTTGAAATGCAGCCCGCATGTTACTTAGGAGCATAGCATTTGCAATGTTGGTCTGAAGGACAAGGCACTTATCTCCGAGTTCATCTAGAAGCAGCTTTAGAAAGTTGTTTTTAATGTAGCAGCCAGAGCAGACGAAGACTCTGGAGAACTCCTTGATCACCCATCCAAAATGGTATTATTGCCACCAAAGTGGCAAGACTGACACCAAACTCACACTGTTAAGTGCAAAGGCTATACATATTTGGATGTGAGTTAAAATAAAACAGAAACCCCTCTGAGAACAAGGCAGGAAGAGAAGCAGCCTCTCCTTCAGCCCCTTGCCCAGGCACCTGAAGGACAAGCAGTCCCATCCCTGGACAAGGGAGCTGAAGTGAGAGTCTCTGCTTCGGGAAGCGTGCTGGTACACACCGTATGAGCCAAGTCAGTCTACAGCCACCTCCACATTTGATTGCGTGTTCTCCCAGAAAGGTTGCATCTTACCTGGTATTTCTGAATCTTTGTCCAGAGGGTGTGGAATTCCTTCAGTCCCAGTTTACCACTCCCATCATTCTTCTTTGAGTTAAGGGAATGTCTTTGGAGGGAAGGAAAAGGGGCTTCTCCTCCCTGTGTTGGGTTTACTTACATGTGTGGTTGTGACTTATTACTTAAAAAAAAAATTGCAATTAAGAAAATGATGCAAGTCCTGTCTGAAGGACTCATCCTGTTGAATATATAATTGTTATCCAAGACTCTTTCTAAATCAATAAGACAGGTGATTCATTTAAAGTGTGCTCTTTCTGCTCCTCCTTTGGCAGCTTCTATCTTTTCAATACAGGTATAAATCAGCCGAGATGATGCCATTTTGTTTTGCATAGTTGGTTCAACATCTGCAGTTACAGGAGCACGAGTCCTAAGTCTGGATGATAAACAGGAAAAGCCACAACCAAGCCTACTATTTGGAGAACTCAAGTTCTTGCACAAACAGCTAACAAAAGAACCTGGTCATGGCATTGCTCCCAAAAGCCGCTGAGGAGTCCCTGAGGACTGCCATATTTTACACCAAATTATAGCAGAGCATCGTTTTATTTTGGTAATGTTCCCTTTTTCTAACAACTATGCAATTCAACTCCCACTGCACAGAGAAGCTGAACACAACTATTCTTAGACTTGATCTTTCATCCTACACTTTTGCCTTTTTGTACTCTGCTTCCTGTATTTGTTTCCCTCTTCTTCTATTTGCTAAGTCCTCATGGCTTTACAATGCCTTTACCAGCTCCAGCCAGATAACAGAGCAGGGAAGTGCACCCAGCTGGGCATGTTCAAACCCTACAGCCAAGGCCATCCACACTACACTGAGAGCCAGGTGCCTTTTCCTGGCTCAAACATCGCTTTGTCCCCAGCTAAACCGTAACATGCAACAGCTGGGAAGACTTCAGAGCAGATTGTCCTGTCTGATAATAGATTTTCCCCACTGCCTAGGAGAACACATGTGCCTCAGTCAGCAGTAATAGCAAGGGCTACCATTTTTATTCAGAAGAATCATGGTAAAAGCAGCTTCACACCTCAGGACTCATTAGTACCTCAGTACGGACCCACTGCTGCAAAGGCAGCGCTCTACTTCAGCGCAGGCAGAAGAATATTATCTAGGAACAGCCTTAAAGGATACATCCAACAGGTCAACCATTATTTTGCAGGTCTCAATACTAAAGCCATCAGATTTAATATCTTTGCCTGTAAAGAAAGAGCAAAAGACAGGATTAGCATTGCACGCTGTGCCACAGCCCCTTCCCAAACAGCTCATGAGCTATAACTAGTGTGTACACATCGGCCCTTACATGCGTCCATGTCATCGGTGGCTTCCTTTGCAACCGATGCAGAGGCTTAGGGTGAAAGTTAGCTGTTTCCCCAGCAAACAGTCCAGTTAGTCTAGTTTATAGGTGTGCTACAGAAGCAAGAGACAGAGATAAAGCTTCCCTGCTCTTATTGTCTGCCTGCAAAGATAAGGGTGGACTTTTGTGGACAATGTGGACTTCTCACCTAGGGAGATCAGTGGTAGGTAGCTTCATGCAAGGGAAGCACATCAAATCGAGCTTGGTAACCAGTGATACACCACTGCTAACTGGCTGGTGCACACAGACATACAACACAGTCCTGGCTAAGATTTCACTTTGGCAATTAAAGAGACATTTATTTCTTAAGCACTCTTTAATGGAAAGAAAAATAATGCAGAGCCAAGCTCTGAATCACTTCACAGAAAGAGAAGCCCAGAGTTTCAAGGCTTCTCCTCCTTCTCCTCCTCAGGAACACCCCAGACCATTGGCTGGGCTACTGTTTGAATCCTGAGTGGTTCAATACTAAAGTAGCAGCAATACTTCCTCTTGATTATCATCAAGCATTAATCAAATTCGCCCATCTTCCTGGTGGCCAATTCCCAGTAGCAGATGCTGGGATAAAAGGTAACCATATGCACCCTGCCAAAGCACATGTCCTGTGAAACACACCTGCAGTGCAGGCACAGCCCCAGCGTTTCTGTAGCCCCCTGAAGAAGCAGGGATAGCACATAGCCATCGCCATATGGAGAGGCAAGCTGTGGCAGGTCTGGGGCAGAGCCCAGGGCTTTGACTCTGCCCAGATCAGTGGTGTGCTCTGTGCTATCACAGCCAAGCTGGAAACCTGCTGGTGGCCAGCTGAAGCTGCAGCTGGAGGAAGGTACTTACGTTTAGCCATTATTTTATTCAGGATGTTGCGCAGCTCGAAGGCAGAGATCTCTGCATCCTACAGAAAAGAGGAAAACAAGTTTTTCTCTGGGAGCTGCAGGCACCATCTCATAAGCAGCCTCTGACTCCTTTGGGCAAGTTGGCCAAGTTCAAACATCCCTTAGATGGAAATGCAAGTGGTGAGCTCTCCCCACCTCCCATTCCCAGGAGCACCACCAATTCCCAGGCTTTAGCACACCAGGCCGTAGGGTCTGGCTGAGCCCCTGGGCAGGCGAGAGCAGCCTGGGGAGAAGGCACAGCCCAGCCCTCATCATCTCTGGAAGGACCCAAGCCAAATGCCCTGCCCAAAGGACAGAGTTAGGGACCTGCAGAGATAAAAGCTGAGCATGTGGTTCAAAGAGAGTGAAGCTTCCCTGCCAGGAGCACTCACAAATCCCTTGTGTAAGCAGATGGTAACTACGCAGATTTTTGCAAGCACAATTACACATACGCTTGAGATCTGACTCAGCACAAGAAATTCAACTCCATCCAGGGGGACGCATCTCTCTTATCCACTCGCCCATGTTACCAGTAAGATGTTAACAGAAAAATAACTCACACTTCCTGCTAGCTGTCCAAAAAGCTTTTTAAAGCTGGGCTCAATGTCATCTTCACTGATCTCTGTCTAGAAGAAAGAAACAGAGAAGATTAGAAGGAGGAAAATTTTCTGCCTGAGAAGGACTTAATGCATTTCCTTTCCCCTAGTGAACTCAATTTTATGGCAAAGTTGAAAGTACAGAGTGCTTTTATTTTGATTTTAATCAATTTTATTTTCAGGAGTGCCTCAAAATGCTGGTGTTGCAAACACTGCAGGAATTAAGAACTTCTGCAATGGCTTTTATTTAAAACAAATTAAAATTTTAAAAATCCTTCATTTTATTAAAAACAGATCACCACCAAGTTCAGGACTTTGCTGTTGCCACTGCTACTACTGTTAGACTAGCTGTCTTCATTTAAAGAGAAGAAAGCAAAACAAAAGTTCTCATCTTGCCAAAAAGAAACCCAAACAAACAAACCAAAAATCACACAAAGGGGTAGATGGGTTAATAGGCAAAACATCCCCAGCTCCAGCAAGACTAAACCTATGGTGATCTTACTCATGGAAAAAACATCACATGCAAAAACGCCCCTACGGCTAAAGGGCTGCACTCCTGGATTCCTGGAGAGCAAAAGGAATTCCCCATAGCTCCAGTTACCTCTGCAGGGAGTACCTGATCTCCTCTACCTGGGAAGCCCAAGCTCTGGATCAAGGACAACGTGTTTCCATTATTGCTTATGATGTTCCCATTTGCTGGACATTCCCCTATGGATATTGAAAGATCTGTTCCCAAAGCAGGACCTGCACAGAGAACAGGCACTCCAACCCTTCTTATTTATGACAAAATTATCTCCCTTTAAAACATTTAAGTTAAGACATACCTCTTCAAAATTGGCCTCAATTTCATCATCTATAACCCTAGAAAGATAAAGAAATCAATATTAAAACCAAAACAAGTCACTTTTCTGATGCCCTTCCTTTGAGTTTCAGTTAAAGAGAGATTCTTTAAATTATGGGAATAATGATGGGTGTTCACAAGTTGCTGGATTAGTCAGTCAGAGACACTGCGTGCCACCCGTGAAAGCAGTATTTTGCCAGCTATGGCAACAAGTTTCAAAACACATGACAAACTGCAACATCCTGCAGACATAACCCTTTGGGTCTGTTGGTGCCACTGCCTACAGACCTTCACCCAGGTCTTGGGTGCTCTGTAATATGCAACATGTCTAAATTTTTTCAGGGCTTCACAGCTAACGCTGGGGTTTGAGCCAGTTCCACTGAAACTCATTGTAATTTTATCCAAAGGTATCATTTGGTTGAGCGACTATATTGAATTGTTTTCCAGCCTGGTCTCAAAGGTGCGAGATCAGTTGTGACCAGTGTGTTTTCAGACAGCCAAGAGCACATAAATTTATGTCTCCCAAGCAGAGGGTCCAGCCTGCCGCTCTCTGGGGCTTTCTTCTCTCCACAGACCAACCTGGGCTGTGGCACTGAGCTGCCTACGGACCAGTAACAAAAAAATCTGCCCAGGTAGGGCTGGTGGTAATAATAACAGTAACAATGGCTAAATGGGACAAACAAGAACTGCCACAACCCCACCCATGCACAGTGACTGCGCATCCCCCTTCCCACTCCCACTACCCCAGCCCTGAGCTGCTCTATCCTTCCACGCCTGCGAGAGGGACCAGAAATCGCCCATGTGCCCATACTGCTCTTACGTGGTTATAAACAAAGCTACATACGTGGAGTTTGCGTTTTTTTCAGAGAAGACCCGCAGACAGAAATCTCCATTCTTGTTGGGTTCAAAGGTCGAGGGCACTATGATATATTGTCCTGCAGGGAGCTTGAACCGGTTCAGCACTTCTCGGAGGTTGATAAAGGTGTTCGATTTTTCTCTTGCTTTGTTGGTCAGGAAAAAGTTTTTGCTCAGATGAATATTTGTCTGGCCAGAAAACTTAGGAAAAGCAAAGGAAGAGGAAAAAAAAAATCCCAGTTTTCATGTATTTGCATTTACAAATTAAAAATAGATAGGACGATTAGCTATACATGGGGAGGAAAACAACTAACCCACCCCAAACAAAACGTCCACTCGAGAACCAAAAGAGAAAAGAGAAAGGGGGTGGGTGCATCCCCCCACGCTGCTTCTGAGCCACGGCTGCAAACGTATTTTGCAGATCATCTCAATAAATCATTTGGGTCACGCTTATATTTTGCAGATGATAATGGGCGTGTGAAGATATTTGGAAAATTCTACCACCAATTACTTTTTCTTCAAAGCGAGGTGGCTTATAACCCATGTCCCTCTCGTCCCCAGAGCTGGTGCCACCAGGGGACTGCAGCTCAGCTCTGCCTCTGAGGTCAGGCTGCCTTAAGGCAGAGAGAGCCCGCTTATGGGGGGCTCTGAGAATAAAATTAAAGTTATGCATTATAAAAGCGTATTATTTGGAGTGTAACATTTTCAAGAACAAAACGAACTCTTCTGCGCAAGGTCTTGCAGGTGGACTAGCTCAGCTCTGGAAGCAAACTTCAGAAATGTGCAAGGTTCAGAAACCTCCCCCTTCCCATCCTCCCGGATTTGTAAGGATGCAAAACCTGTCAGACCCGACAGCACGGTGGGAGATAAAATTCCACCTTTTGGGAAAAAGAAGAGTCACGGGACTATAGCTACAGTCTTTTTTTTTATGGAAATCAGGTTTTTGGAGCACTAGGGTGAAAGCTGAGTAGCTGACAGAGTACTGCTAAGGCATTCAAAAGGTAAATAAGAAATTTCATTAACTGGTAGCACCATTTCCTTCCCTGATGAAACCACATTTTACATATTAGCAGCTGGTTTGAGCATAACCTCGGGAGCCATGAGGTGCCCAGGCTGCTTTTCACAAGCAAGCCCTGTAATGAGGGCTTCTGCTCAACCTCACTCATTGCTCTGAGGAGCAACAGCTCAGAGGTGCCCGCAGCGCTATTGCATATGCATCACTGCCTTGCCACCCCTCTCTGATCCCCGGGGTGTGCTATTAGCTACCTGCAGGTAGAAATAGAGAGAAACCAATAAAGATGCTGCTTAGGGAAATGAAAATAAACACCTCCTTGGAATATTAGTTGTGTGTTGAACATGAAGTCCGTGCAAACCTCAGAAAGGCAGCTGTGTTCTAGGGGAGCAGATGTGGGTCTGGGCTGGAAGAAGACCCATGGAAGAGCAGCTTTGGTGACTTTTGGCAGTACAGAGAGCTCTTATCCCAAACCAAGATGCTCCGAAAATGCAACATGGGCTCAAGGCCCCTTCCAGAATAAATGGCCTTTAACTTTAGTCTCTGCACTGTCGGTATTGTCCTGCAGTGAAGGAGAATCTTCTGAACCGTTTCTCCCCATGAGCCATTCAGCCCCAACTCTGAACCTTGACCACCAATTCATGCTACATACCTCTGGGGGCACCTGCAAGGAGAAAAGGAGAGAGTTATTTGCGTGTTGAGTGACAGCTCCAGGCCTACTTCTTCTCACTATTGGTTAGCACATACAACCACGCTCTTAAAAAAAGTCTCGGCTCAAAGGGGAAGGTGAACACTGAGCCCACAGCTCAGGTCCCAACTCTCCCAGCACGGGCACAGCCTGGCACAGATGCAACCAGGCTTGTCATGGTTTCCTGCTGACCCTCTACCCTGCGGCCTGCTCTGATATTTTTCGTAGACTCAGTTTCCCTACTACTTCTTCCCACCTTCTCTTTCACATCCTGACCTCCCCACCATCAGGAGAGGAGGCAGGGGCTGAGCAAGACAATAATGCAGTTTTCAGTTTCCTTACAGGATCAGGGGACCTGGCCTTGCTTTAAACCTTATTTGCCTACAGGGACCAGATTCTTTAACAAGCTTGTCCAAA
The DNA here is from genome assembly GCA_013400335.1 of Eurystomus gularis. Classification (NCBI taxonomy): domain Eukaryota; kingdom Metazoa; phylum Chordata; class Aves; order Coraciiformes; family Coraciidae; genus Eurystomus; species Eurystomus gularis. Next base: position 148,523 of record VZZY01001216.1, read on the forward strand.
GCTGGGCTATTGAGAAAGCCAACAGTTGCACATACTGCCCACAGTTACAGGGCAACTCGCTGGCAAGACCATTAGCCCTGTTGTCACCGTCAGTTAAGCACCGTTGCTTTGCAACTCTGCACAAAGTGTCCTGCTTCAGGAGTTGCCATCTCCTGCCCTTCATTCAGCAGAAGGAGGTTTAGAGGTGTTTTGGCTCATTCTGCTGCTGGGTTCACACTCCCCAAACTAGCACGGGTGTCCCAGCCAGTGTCACATCCCTACCACGGCTGCTCTCGTTCTGTCGCTTTTCACCACAGTCTGACAAGTGAAGGTCAGACTGGATTTCTGCACTTTTAATTCTTGGGTTGGTTTTTTTTTTTAATACTTTTTCTGCTTCTCCATTTAGAAGCACAGAATATTATAGGTGAGAAGCAGCCTCTGTAGGTCATCTGGTCCAACCTCCTACTCAAAGCAAGGCCAACATCAAAGTTAGATGAGGTTGCCCAGGACCTTGTTGAGTCTAGGTTTGAATATCTTCGGAAATGCAGATTCCATCACCTCTCTGGGTACCTGTCTGTGGTGACCACTGGTTTGGAGGAGAATAATTTTCTAAATATCTCAGTGGACTCTTCCTTGCTGCAGCTGGCATCCAGCTCAACCCAGATGAATTTTGGCAGGAAGCCCAGTCTGAGAATTGCGCTACCTCCCTTATTAGGGTGGAGTTTTCTTTCTCCGCCCATGCACCTGGCTGCCTTACTTGCCTCATAAATTGCAAAGCCGATGGTATGCATGTCCTCTCCCATCTTCCTCTGCTTCCGCCGGTGCTTCTGAATCAGGCCAACGAGGAAAGTGCAGCCCTTCTCAGGATCATCAGGATCCTCATCTTCTTCCTCCAGCTTGATTAAATACTGTGGATTCATCCAGAAAGTGTCTGGGAAGTGGATTTATGCAAACTGCTCAGTTCTTTGAAAGCAACTGTGCTGATATATACATGTCAGCTAGGATAGATGCAGCTCTGACTTCCAAAATCAGCTGCGAGAAGGAAAAACTAATGTTCTCCTCCCGGCCTGTACAACCGCAACTAGACCCCTCACCAGGAAGACACATTTCCCAAACACTTGCACTTTTGGACATCCATCCTCGATATCCCAGGTATATTCTCCTTCTCCATAGGCCACCCAGAACCAGCTCCCACAAGGAGCACTCGGAGAAAGTACAAGTGGATGAGTATAGTGTGTTTCTCCATCATGGTGGTGACCACATGCTCTTACTTGGGTAATTCCTGCAGCCTCCTGCAGTGGCTCCTCGCCTCCAGTTCCCATCCAGCTTCAGCAGGCTCCACTTCTTGTACCTGTCACTCGTCAGGGTGTCTGGAGTCAGGTTGCAGATCTCCAGGCGGGAGTAATGTCTCAAGAAGTCGTTGAATGCCATCCTGTGGGATATAATGCCATGGGCAACATCTCCTCAGGATGGACAGGTTTGCTGTACAGCCACCTTGTCTAGCCTCCCTCTCTTCCACTGCAATTTAGCACTAGGATTTGGTGTGAATTTGCTCACTCATCTTGGAGAATGTACTGGGAGAGGTTACTTTGGGTGAAAAAAGCAGAAGAGAAGACATTCCCTTCAGCCTGAATGGAAACCCAGTGCCACTTACCAAAATTCCCCATCTTCATGCCTCCTGGTAAGCCGCTCCCGCACCTCAGGGTCAACACCACTCCAGTTTGGGCAGCTGAAAGACAACCCTACATCAACTACAGAGTACAGTAAAGGTTAAATCCTAATGTAGCTGGTCTGGCACAACAATTTCACTTTCTTACAGCTCCATGCATTTGCAGTACTTCACAGTACCTAGGTGGTAGCAGCTCCAGGGCATTCAAACCACAGCAGAATTAAAACGCATGACTTGGGATATTTATCGTGGAATCACAGAATGGTTTGGGTTGGAAGGGACCTCAAAGGTCATCTAGTCCCAACCCCCCTGCCATGGACAGGGACATCTTCCACTAGACCAGGTTACTCAAATCCCCGACCAACCTGGTCTTGAACACATCCAGGGTTGGAGCATCCACAACCCCCCAGGGCAACCTGTTCCAGTGTCCCACCACCCCCATAGTGAAGAACTTCTTCCTAATTTCTAATCTAAATCTACCCTCTTCCAGTTTGAACCCATTACCCCTTGTCCTATCACTACATGCCCTTGAAAAAGTCCCTCCCCAGCTTTTTTGTAGGTCCCACTTCAGACACTGAAAGTCTGCAATAAGGTATGCCTGAAGCCTTCTCTTCTCCTGGCTGAAAAACCACAACTCTCCCAGCCTGTCCTCACTTCTTAATATCTCAGGTAAGGATGAGAAACAATTTTTTTTGCAGAAAGTGCTAATGCCTTGGCTGAGACAGAACTTTATTTTAGAAAAAGGAAGACCCAGAACAAACACCACCCAGCCATGGAAGTAAACAAACTCCAGCTTTCATTGCTAACACAATTTTTAAAAGATCTTTAAAGCATTTTCAGAAAGGAAGTTTTCAGTAGCTCACCGCTGAACCAGGGCTGTTAGAGAAGCAGAAACTACAAAGAGGCTTGTAGGAACCCAATGACTACACCTTACATGAAGGCAAGTGTTTATATGAAGGGCACCGCATGCTGTGACACCCACACGAGAGATGACGGTGGCATGATACATCTTTAAAACAGCTCAGAGCAAACACAACATTCAGATGTGACTTAGAGAGGAGGCTGAGCTAGGGAGAAGACAGGTGACAGCAGAAATATGGTCATACCCCTGCAGTAAGAGCCTACGGGCAACTCGCAAGCCATTGACTCACTTGTCGTTCCATTTTCCGGTCCACTCCACTTCCCCCCAGGGATTTCGGATTCTGATCAGCTTCTGCACCGTTCCTCGGAAGTTCACCTGATGGGACCAGAAGTGTATGGAGAGTTACTCAGGGACTCAGCACTGCGCTCCCTTTCACCTTTTCTTTGGGAATTAGAATGACAGACATGACAGAATAAATGTTTCAGTGCTACACAAACACTAAACGGTGTTTACACAAACATGCACTCCTCTGGTCCAAAAGCCATGAAAATCAAACTGATTTTGAATGAGTTCCACACACCCAAGCTTGTCCAGAGAAAGTTTACAGCAGGCACAAATCAAAGCTCACGATAACCAAAATGTCTGCTTTGTTGCTGCTAAAAAAACAGGACTCCAAGCAAAGAGAACATGATGCTGCTACAGGACTTCCCAAAAGCAGGTACAAGGGGGTATTTCTCTGAAGTTGTCATCTACGTATAAACTGTCTGTTCACATTCAAATGCTTTTTTACCCCCCTCCCTATAAAGAAGATGAGCCTGTTACAAGAGACGGGATACTCAAGCTGGCCACAGCCCCTTTGACCACACAAATGTCCCACAGTGCAGCAACATCAGCTGCTCCTTGCCCCAAGCCAAGGCTCTGGCCTGTCAGCTGCTGATCTCTGCGCACACCAAGGCCAGGCCAAGCAAAGCTGTATGAGTTTTGGTGGGAACACCCAGTATTTATGGGGAACACAGGGCACTCATTTGAGGAAGGAGCTGGTGCACCTCTAGAACCTGTAGTCAAGAAAACCACTCAGAGCAGCAGTAGCACAGAGCCCAGAAATGATGCTCTGGTGCCCAAGACGAACTATCCTTACAAAGTCTGCGCCTACCTCCAAAGGAAAAGCCTGGCTAAATCATGCCTGTTCGTGAATTAAGGTCAAACTCCCTCTTTGCTGCTTTTGCTGTGAGACCAAATTCAAGCACATAAACCTGCCCAGCAGCAGTGCCCACCACATCGCTTGTCAGCAGCTCTCTAACACCTCCCTCTGAAGTTTCAGAAATTGTTTCAGAAACAATTGCTGCTGAAGTAACTGAAACTCCACTGCACACATGGAAGGACGTCACGACCTGCTTCCTTTGTTTTCACTTGTGTTACCTTTGCCAGTCGCCTAGTCTTGGACAGGAACCCTGCATTTGAACACTGTGTCCTTCTGAAAGGCACTGTTCAGCAGGCATTTAAGGGACAATAATTTTGGGTTTTTTTGCTTGGCACACATCTCTCGCACATCTTCCTGTGCTTTAAGGTACAGCGCTGCCTGCTATACAGAAACGTGTTGAAGGACCCAGTCACCAGCAGAGGGTAGTGTGCCCTCTGCACAGGGCTTCCCACCACCCCAATCACTAGGAAATAGCAGTACTTACGGAAAAAAAAAGGGTTCATTTTTTATCAACTCCCCAAGAAGTCAAGTTTGCATTTCTTTGAAACATTCCAACTAACCCAGTACTTGTTCAGAAAGAAGTGACTCAAAATCTCATTTGACAAAACAAGTGAGCCTGGTGAACCTGCAATGTTGAAGACTAATTTGTGGCTGCCATGGCCCAGGCCACCTGCAAAGCTCGCTGCATTTCACCCCTTTGGGGCAGCACACCTACCTCCTCTGCTCCGGTGACCGAGTACGCGTGTCCCTTCACCAGCTTCTGGGAAGTGACTGCCTCTGTCTCTGCTGCGCTGGTGATCTGGAGGAGCAAAGAAGCTCGGTGAACATGGCTTCCCGCGCAGCAGGGGATGCACCAGAGCAACGCCTCCCTCTCCAACAGAGCTTTAATCCTGTTGGGAGGCTGCAGCGGTGGTTTAGCTGCTGCACAGAGGCAACGAGAAGGATCTTTGTGACAGAGTGGGTAGAGGGGATGGCAGCACGTGTGGCAGTGCTAGAGCCCCCAAGGCCCACATTCGAGGCATGGAGTGCATGCCAGAAGCCCTGCTCCACAGCAAAGCTCCCTCCTGGCTCTGAAACACTTGGTGAGGTACATCCCCTCCTGTGCATCTCCAATCGCTGTGCAAAGGGGATGCACACAATGAACTCCATGTTCTCAAGGGACCAGGAGGAACACAGCAGATGACAGGCTTGAGGTTGCTCAGGTGTCACCAGGGATCACACCCAGGTCCAGTGAGCTCCAGTGCTTTGCTTACAGGTCAAAACACCCCCTTCAGCACCACAGCAGGGTGGGAGTTTCCCCTTCCTTTCCCCAGCACCACCACCCTAGGACTTGCCGTGCAGAGGAGCAAGGGAAAAGGCTGCACTTTGGATCCCATTCATAGCTGAAGGCATCTCACCCTCTCACTTTTTCATGAGCATTACAATACTCAGACAGCCTATGAGAACTGCAGAGAAAAGTCACTTCTTGACAGAAAGTGACTGCTTGGGAATAACTCTGAACCCTCTATGAAATGTGTGGTTGTCACTGCCCTCCCACCACTTCATAAAGTCTGTGATCCTTAAATGAGCATATCTGAAGCTTAAAAAAAAAAAA
>VZZY01001216.1:153840-165309 GCA_013400335.1 Eurystomus gularis
AAAAAAAAAAAAGAGAGAGAGAGGGTAGGATCAAGCAGCCAGGATTCCTGCTGTCAATTCATGTCCTGTTACTGCCCCACAGTCTGCTCTCCATGTAATGCTTAAGCACTACGTCCCTATTTCTCCCAAAGAAGAGAAGGAAAGATTTTACAGGATTTTTTTCAAAGGCTAAACTCACTAGTTTACAATATAGAAACTGTCAGAGAAACGTATTTACTCTCCCCCACCCCTGACAAGAGATTTGTTATCATTCTGGGGCAAAAATCCAGATGTCAGATCCTTATCTAAGTGCAAAGGAGTAAAACAGGCCTCGAAAGTGCTGCTAAGTCACACACTGACATTAACCAAGGACTTTTCCTGCTGTGAAGATTCCTTCTCCCATGTCTCTGATTTAACTTGAAAAATGGGAGGAAACATTTGAATTTATATTACTAATGGAGTTCTTGTAAACAGTTCACCTTCCCTTTAGACATAACTAAGATGTAATCTCACTTGGGAGTCGGGCAATTATCATAGTAACAATACCTAGACTCATTTCAGCAAGGCTAAAAGCGATGCTGAACCCTTGCAGGCAGGGCCAAAGCTCCTCTTTTCTGTCTTGTGTATGTTCATCTTTTGACAACATTGTTTTCCCGTAAAGCCTTTTAAAGGACTGGCAACGGTCCGAGCCTCCCTGCTTCAAGGACAGAGCCCAGATTTTTTGGGAACACTTTGGTACAATTTGTGCAGCAAACAGGTTATGGGAGGGATGGAGGTTGCCACCTCTGAGCATCTGACTGCAGGAGCCATTAGCAGCAGCTTTCTGTCCAAACCCACTCAGCCTGTACCAACCTGCTACCAAGCTACAGGCTTTCTTAAGAACAGAGATGTACATCAGGACCTCTAACAAGTTGCCTGGATGATTCATGACCATGAACCTACAACCTGTCCCGAGGAAGAAATATGAAGGAGGCAAGGAGGTTTCACACAAGAACTAATGATGTCTACATTTCAACCTAACCCCTCAGAAGAGCAAGTGCTTGGGTTGCACTCTTGGGTCAAATTCTGCAAATACAAGGTAAACCACAGAACTGTAGGCAGATTGGACCAACACCCTTTGTGAACCTCCTGCGGATGGAGCATGGGTCCACCCCCAGCTGCCCGCAGGGACAGCAAGAGCTGAGTGTCCAGCAGTAAGCCCGCTGACTCACATCAATGGAGCAGCCAAGGAGAGAGCCTTTCTGAAGTGCCTTCTGGATGATTTTGAAGAGGTTTGGTGGTGCCTTCTGCAGCTCATACCACTCTGCAATTCCACCAGTGAAGTCCTCGAAGCCTTCAGTGGTGGTGCCACCAGAGAGAGACTCGTAAGATCCATTCAGCCTGCGTGAACAGGGACACACACATACAACCATCAGGCTCCCCATTCTCCTCTTCTCTAGGAGAGGGGCATTCAGTTGTGCCAAATGTCACAGCATTTCTGCTTTTAAAAGCAACACAGCAGCTACGAACATGCCTCCCCATTCAGCTTTGCTTCTTAGACCTCTGTACTTGGAAAGCCCAGAATAAAAATCTTATATGATCATGTATACAGGTTGCAGGCTCAGTCATATCAATGACAAAAATAATGAACACTATTTGAAGAAAAAAAAAAATTTAAAAAAAGACCCAACAATTTGCCTCTCCAGCTCCACACAGTCTTTCAATCCCTTTAAAAATTATGCATCTGATTTTCAGCTCATCTAAATTAGCTCAATTTCTTAAGTCAATTGACAATAGTAGTGTTAGACTGCAGGATTCCTCCCTGACCATCCCCAAACTGGAAATTTGGATCTGAGCATCTTCACCTTCAACAGAGACCTGGGCATGTGCACTGGTGTGCTTTGCATGCTGAAGCACTGCAGCTGCAAGCCCTCATAGGTGTGTAGAGCATGTGAAATGGAGCTTCCCAGGTCCTGGTGACAGGACACAGCACTCTACGGACGGCTTTGCCATGAGATGCAAGAGCTCTTTTTCTTGGCTAGCAAGGTCAATACTTCTGGCTACTTAAGTACTTATCAGCAAAACTTTACTGAAGCAGCCATTATGGGATGCCCCAGAAGTTAAAAAGGCTAATAATTAGGCTGACAATTTAAATACATTGTATCTGTGCAGTTCAGGATGCTATGAGGAAGCAGAGGCATTATGAGGTTTGAGTGGGGTGAAAGCTTGGCCTCAACTCACTTGGCATAGGCCTTCTCCAGCAGCGCACTCCAGAACTCGTTGCCTTCCTCCGAGTGCACGAAGAGCAGCTTCCCGTTCTTGGTGGGCAGCCTGTCATCCACCACGACATCCACCCACTCCCCATACTGCCAGAACTGGAAAGAGAGCACAAACACCTCCTCACTGCCCCATGCTGTGCACTCAGGTCACCAGGATTTTTATCTGCTAACACTGATTTCCTGGAGGAAAAGCAATCCTTCCCACAGCCAGCTTCGCCCATCCTGTTCAGGGATGCACATCCTCAGCTGGATCTGTTGATGGAGGAAGGATCACAAAGACAGCCCCTGCTCCCAGCTCTTTGGTTAGTGGTTTTCCTCCTTCCACCACCATCACCTTTCTTGAGTGTCTCCATATTTCTGCCTTGCTCTTTGACATCCCTCAAAGTGTCCCAGGAAACACCACACGTGCAGACACAGCCAGCCACACCGGCTCCCAAACAACAGCACTGAGGGGGGACAGCTGTTTTCCACCTACCTGGAAGTGGAAAATTCCTGCATATTTATCCTGGAAGCTCTGGTCTTTGGGAACAACACGGGCCAGAATTTCTTCATTCAGGGTGAGAGAGGCAATAGCGGCCAAGAGCCAACAGTCCCCTGTAAAAACGAAAGAAAAAAGACATTGTTCATTATTCAGACTTTGTTTTTTGTACTGTAATGGAGATTGTGAATTGTAACCAACAATCACCTCAGGTGTGATGAGATGATGCCTCCCATCACTTCACCTCTAATGCAGATCAAATGTGTGTACACAAATACCAGCCATTTCCAGGCAAGTGTTGTAACCAAAGGAATGAAAAAAAGTAAAAGCAGGCTTTTTATGATCTACCAACAGAGTTATCAACCATACTGGAACTATTTGAAAGAAAACTTAATGTTCCATTGAGTGTCTATAGGTTGGGAAGCAGCATGGGGAAAAGGCAAAGAGCAGGGCTTGTGGGCACACGCAGGTACTCAGGGGTGCAGTCTCCTTTCAAAAGGTCAGTGTTTTCTCAAGCATAAGCTGGTTTCCTTTCCCTCCCCCATGTTTAATAAACTGTTGACTTGCCATGCAGAGACCTTCCTACTGACAAGCTCCCTTTAAGGTCTCTTGTTAGCCTCCTACCAAACAGGAGCTCCTTTCACCTTATACATCTCTGGAGGTTCTTGCTAAACAGAGGCCTCTCTGTTTAGTCCCACATCTCATCTCTGGTGCTAGTCACCAGAGAGTCAGGAAAGGTCTGAAGGCAGGCACTGTTCCCCAGTCCCACACCTCTTCGCCCTTCCTAGGATGGAGCCAACATACACCGAGCCTGCATGCCCAGAGCCCAGGCTGCCTGGATAGTATTTTTCCACATCATCTCCTACCAAGCAGATGGAGGAGGAGACCACAACTATATAAACATTACCTCTATTTTTTCTAATTGTTTTCAGAAAGCAGTGTTACTTTAACTGAGTGGTTACTTTTCTGCTCAGCCATGGGCCTCCTGCAGCCCATGGGCAAGAGATTTAACGACCTAGCTGATCCCCTGACTCCCACAGCCCAACACAAAACTCCTTGTTACCACTACCAGATCTGCTGTTGCCTTCCTTTGTAAATACAGGAAAGCTGGTATTACACATCAGATCCCACAAAATGGTTCTGCGTCATATGTAGGACTGCAGGTTCAAGAGACATGAACTGGCCGCAGCTGGTAGGAAGTCAGAGCCCAGCAAAGCAGAGGTCTCTGTATAGTCAGCTCTCTCCTATAGAAAAGGGTCAAAAGCTCACAGGTGGGATCCGAATGGGAGAAAGTCTCAGGAAGAACTCTAAAGCAGCTCTTGAGGGCCACCCTGAGGCCCAAATCCATCACCACTTGGAAAGCACTAGGAGGAGCACAGGCAACCTGCAAATCCCTCCAGGCTGCCCCTCGCTTTTCGCAACTGATCCCCAGCAGCAGGTCTACGAATGATATTTGTCCCATGGCCCTTTATACATCTCATGAAAGGCTAAAGATGTGAAATTGCAGAATAATTTAAAGACCTGACATGCTTTTACTATTTCATAACCTAGAGGAGAAGAACAGAGCATAAAACTTTCCCTTCAGCCCCTCCTCTGGCTGCTTCAAACAGGAAAGTCATCTTGCCATTCTCCTGTGACAGATTATGAAGCAATGATGACATCCCCCTCCCTCCCCTGTGACAGTACATGCATTTCACCCTTCAAAACAGTGACTCTTCCTGCAGCCTTCTTCATAGCGTTGAGACCCTCTTCCCTGGGAGCTGTGCACCCTCTGGTGCCATGGTGCATTCAGAGGCACTGCCAAGCACAGCAAATGTGCTTGCTGGGAAAGAGATTGGGGTCAATCATCCAGAAGATACTAGAAGACATTTTTAGAGGATAAATAAGCAAATTAAGAGTATGATCCTCTGTTTTCCAGCCACATGAGGGCTTTAGCAGCTACCCTTCACAGCACCTCTCCTTACAGAGGAGGATGTTAAAGGGCTCTGCAGACAAACCCCTTGGTCAAAAGGCAACAACAGGACTTCAGCTTCACCTTAGATCTGTGCTCTCCCACACAATGTTATTTTTGTGTTTTTTTCTTTGGTATTTTTTGACCAAAGGAGTCCAACAAACCTGACAACATAGTCTTGGGAGAGACTGCCCAGAAATCCCTCCTGTTCTGAGGACCCCTGTTTTTATTAAGTCCTTCCTTAACTCCTTGTCATTCATCACACAGCAAGTTAACTCATTAACCCAGACAAACAAGTCTTTCTGTTGCCTTACTGAGTTAAAAGAGGTCACAGCTTGTGACAGGACTCTTCTGGGTCAAGACAGCAGTGGGTTGTTTTGTAATTGGGGGTAAAAATATTGTATGTCAGAGACATTGTGGGAGAAGAATCATCACACACCACAGGAAAGCGGTTAAAACTATTAGTTAAACTGATAGGTTAACCAGTCTCATCTCAGCACAGAGGCCAAGTAACTGATAACCTGCAGACAGGTGCCTGTCCAAGCAGTGGAACAACCTCAGCACATACCCCACATTCTGCAAGGCTTTTCTAGACATACACAACTGGGAGGCAAAGTCAGTCTCAGACCTACATGAGCTAGACCAAAGATAGTACAGGTATGCTTACCTAGACTACCAGAATGCCTTCACATGGTTAGGCAGACCCGTGCTCTCATTGATCATGGACACTAAATTAGATACACCCAGAAAGAGAGCAACTCAACCTGCTCAGCATCACTGTGCTAGTCCTAAAGCAGAGCTGGGTAAAACCATACAGCTCTTGGATTCTGCACCAAAGCTGCAGGCAAAGCTGAAGGAACTTTGTGCATGCTCTGTGGGGTGGGTGGAAACAGCTCAAGGCACGTCCTACACCCCTTGGTCACAGTCGGCTGTGGAGGTGTTTTTCCTCTCTATTGCTCAACCTGCAGCATAAATCAGAGTTCATATTGCACAGCCTTACTTGGTTGCTCCAAGAGGTCCCCAGAGCATTTGACATTGGTGTTACTAACCTCAGAAAAACTCAGCTGTCCCACCACTCTTTCAATGATTAGCATTTCTATTCCATAAGCAAGGCAGGGGCTGGGCAGGCAGAGTACAGCACAGAAAGAATAAGTGAACAAATCGATGTGAGCACAGTAGCTCAGGAAACCATGGTCCAGAAGCTGCTCAGGCATCTAGATTAAGACCATACACCCTTTAACGCTATAATATATCTTTGAGTCAGATTTCCCCTGTAGATAAGTAGCACTGGAGTTCAAGGAGGGGAAACTCCCCTCCCTCCATAGAGGATCTCTAAGCCCTAGAGGATAAATAAGCAGAAGAACAGAGTATATAAAGAATTTCCTTTACTTTGTAGCTGTTCCATAAAGGCTGACATAAAAAGAAAGAAACAGCAGACTTCATTGTCAAAAATCTCTCTGTTGAACTTTATACTGATTTCTAAGAAGAATTTGGAGTCAGACAAATATAGACCTTAACTTTGGCAACTTTGGGCAAGGTCTTCTTGAGGTCAAAAGACAGATGCCACATACATGGGAGACACATCACCCTTTGGTTTCCACAGTTAAGAGTGCTCAATAGTCAGGATATCATCCCTCTCTTTCTGAACAGTCATCACTAAAAGACCTGATGATTCAAAGACTGGATGAGAACGTATCTTGTGATAATACCTGGAGTTCCAGCCTGCACTAAGTAGGCCTCAGCAGGGTCTTTATCAAATAGTCTTAACTTTAAGAAAGGTAATTTTGGAAGGCTCTTGACAGTGACTTTCCTTTGATAGACAAGAAAAGTCCAAGAGGAGGCTAATAGACAGGTTACTTATATGGAGAAAGGAGAGTTAGCAAGGCTAGTTAATAATGGAGAATTGTTGTAAAGCAATAGGCAGAACAAGATTATCAGAAAAGTGAATATTATAAGGCTGTGAGTTTCTTCATATTAACAAAAGGTCCTATTTTTTCCCTGTCATGCTTCCTTTTTGCTGCTATCAATGTTTTACATCTGGATTCTATACATCCATCTCCGCATTTACTTTATCTCCTGCTATAAATGAGAATGTTACAAAAAGTGGAATTGCAAGGCAAACATATATAGCTGTAAGGGCTTAAAATTGGCCATTCTGGAGAACAAAGACAAGCAAAGCAGCCCCATGAGGTGCCTGGAAGGCTGTAAGCAAAAGGCAGCTCCTCGGGTCACTGCACATCCCATGTAAGAGTACGAAGTCAAAGGAAAAATGTACATTTTGCCAAACACAAACACATCATTCCTTTGAAACACTCATAGCTATAGATTAACAACTACATCAACAGTTGCAGGTACTTATATTAATACCATGGAAGTTTTCTGCTTAGAATCATGAGGCTATGGCCACCCACTCACAGGCCTGTGGTTGCCAGTGTGAGAAAACCATGCATCTAATTTTCTAAATTCATCCTACTCAACTCATTATTTTTCCACAAATTTTTATTTAAGGAGGAGACACCCATGTCCAAATCAGCAGATGAGAGCTACTACACTGTGTACGCCCTAGTGTTGTGATACCATGGTGACACTCCTTCCAAAGACGGGGGTTAAGGGTGAATAAGCTTCCTCTCAGCAGTGGCTTTGGTTCCTCCCCTCCCCTGTAATGAGTCACCACATCCCCTGTGTTCTGAGCCAAACACCATCACTGACTTCAGCTCTGATAGTGCAAAACTAACTCCAAATACTTGCCTTTAAAAGTTTCTCCTAAAGAGCAACAAAAACAGAATAAAGGATAACCCAAAGCCCAAGGGGCAGAATTTTGGTGTCTGAAGAACTTAATGAACTTGGTGAGGGGACAGCCTTTCCCGTGCTGATCAGCTATGCCTTTTATACATCACAGTATCATACAGTCCAGGTTAAAACCAATGAAACAAGCTCGTAGGCTGCATCTGGCCCACAGACCAAAGACTTCTGGGCTAAAAGGAACATCTGTACCGCTGTTCATCAGCTGAGCTGTCTGGTTACACAATCCTGTCAAAAAGCCTGTGGCAGCAGCAATAGGTGTGTGTGCTTTAGACACCTCATCTGTCCCTGCAGTACTCTAAGGTGTTCTTAATGGCTTAGCAACAGCAATGAAACTCCACGTGGGCACAGGTCTGCTGCTTTTTGATCAAGCCCTTTGGGGAATAAACAGACTACAAAAGCTTCCTACAGAAAAAAATGTAACATAATAAAAAGTATAGGACTCCAAGAGCACCTGACATGTTCCAGGGCAATCTTTGTGATATCCCAAAATGTGATGGGATATCACTGTCAGCACACAAAATTTAAGTAAATGGAAGCTTAAGCAAATGTATCCATACAAACACTGGTGTCAGATGAGGCAATTGCAAAAAAAAAAGAAAAAGAAAAAAATACTTGTACAGCACATCTGCTAGCCTCATTGTGTGAAAAAGCAGAGATTCAATACAGGCTCTTTTAGTAACTCAATGGCTACAGAGAGAAAGGATCAATAGGATCTAATTTTTAATCAGCCACTTAACTGTCATACAGTACCAAAATCCTGCCCAGATTCCTAAGAAGACAGTGGGTCAAGTCATTGCAGTGCTTAGTCATGCTGAAAATGAAAATATAAACAAGAACATTAACAACCTCCTATTCAAATATGGTTTCAGAAGATAAAATATTACAAGCTGTGAATCAGTTCACATCCTTTGGTGGTACCATATAACCTCATGAGAACATCTGACTGGTCCAAAGACCATTAAGACAACAAATGCTTTCATCAATTTAAAACAAGGTTTGGCATTAGCAACAGCACCTCCACAACCTGAAAACTAAGTTACAGATCTTTTGCTCCAGTGCTTTTGCTGCCATAACACCTGGATAGAAAAGTTGGAAGCCTTCAGAGGGCAGAAAGCAACCAAGTGCCTTCAGAAATGAGCATCTATGCAAAATGCCAGCTGGTGAAATGGCATTACAATAGATTGTGACTTCATGTTGAACTACTTCTCCTTAGCTGTAAAGTTTCGCAAATAAAAAAAAAAAAAGAAGAAGAAGAAGACAGATGTTTAGCACATGTGTTAAACATTGGGAAGTGCTTTATGTCAAAGCAGCGACATGCCAAGGACTTCACCAACAACACAATGAAGCCTAATCCATGCCACAAATGACACTGATACCATAAAATCTGGCAGCAAAATAAATCCTCTAAGACTTGGTTTGAGGTTTTAGAAGGCAGGCATTCTTTATTGCAGCGCTGGGGGCATGGAGGGTCTTTCCTCCTAACATGCACACACTCATCCTGCATTATCAGATATATATACACAAAAATTTTAATTATTCAACTTTCTAATATATATGCATTGTTATTCACCTGTATGATTGGTCAGTACATCCTCACTCGCTATGTAAATTACTACTCATTCTCTGTCCCTTGTTCTTTTGAGGAGGTGATATAATTTGAGTAGGTGGTCTGTGAGTCACTGGCCATGATTTCCCCCAGCTACTGCAGATTTTTGCTGACTTCATGCTCCTTTAGGCAATTCCCCAGTTCCCAGCACCTTTTGGGGAAGATGTTTTCTTTTTATCACTTTTCTTGAGCCCTTTCTCAAAGGCCAAGTTGTTCATTTTTCACAGCGTATTGATACAAGCAAATACTTTGCTATCTTTTAGCTCCTTCTTCTCACCACCCGAAGTTTCACAGGCCAGAGTAACTTTTTACCTTATTGTTCTGCTGCTTGGAAAAATTCATTGTGGGCTGTGTATCCATACTGGGGCATGAGGAGAACAAAACTCATAATCCAAGTATCTTTTATTGTCAGGGCACTTTACACAAATTGTATCTATCATCACCAACCTGAGTAACTTCTGAAAGAAAATATAAGCGCAGAACATGTGAAATAAGCTTCCCTATCCATTATATTTTTGGACATGAAAACACAAATAGCAGCAGCAGGACTAGAAACTAGGGAGCCACAACGTGGCTAATATTATACTGATGAAATCCAAACAAACAGAACTTCATTCCTTTGCCAAACCCACTGCAGAAGTGCAACACATGGCACGTATTAGTCATATTTCCTTACACTGAGGGCTTTCCCTCCTCAAGCACTCTGTCAGTCTAATCTAAAACCCTGTCTCTACAGTTGTGGAATAAAGAGGATCCTCACTGCCTCTTCAGCTTGTTTCCTCTCGCATCCTCACAGCCGCCCTCTTCGCCACCCTCCATGCTGTCTTTTGGGAGGAGAGGCATGGAAGCTCTGGCCTAAAACCCTTTCTGGCTGGCAAGGCAGAAGAAAAGCTTTGAAAGCGAGATTGCTGTAGGTGCACAGCCAGGCTAAGCCACCCACTCCCCGCTGTCTCCTGGGGCTTCCCTGCAGCTCCCAGGGCTTCTCCAGAGCATCTGGCCCAAGGGCCGCCATCGCTCAAACTGAGTGGCAGCAATAGCAAAATCAGAGGGCTCACAGGCTGGCCCATCTCTCCAGAATTAGCCCAGCTGGCAAGTATCTGGGAATCCCTCCATATAATTTGGTTTTTTTCCACATCTCTGCATCTTTCCTGGTTTCAGGGGGTCCCTCTTGCTCAGCAGCACTCTTTCCCACTGAGGAAAGAAACACACTGCTGCATACTCAACTGCTCTTTTAAGCCACCTGTTACAGGAAGAAATTAGTCAAGTTACTCTCAGGCACATGGACATGGGCATGAAAGGAACTGGTAATGATCAGAAAAGCCATCAGGAAACCAGTCTGTGTCATCCCTGCTCCGTGCACACAGCAAGGCTGTGCTCAGCAGCCAAACAAATATGTTTTTTCCCCTGGTAGCTGCCAAGGAAAGCCAAGAAAGATCCAATTTAATATGAAGAGAGGTGGTAGGATGCTAAAGGATGTATTTACAGAGTAAGTTACAGCCTAGCATAAACTGTGGTGTCCTGGGACAGCACCTGCACAGAAAACCCAGATTTCTGCTGCCACCTTACCTAAGGCCCCTTGGCAGATGTCTGTGCGAGTGGCTCCACCAGCTATGAACTGAGGGCTGGAACACAGCTCCTGGGAACAAAACAAGCCTTGCGTTACATCTATCTGCAGATATGGGAGGGAACAAGGCTCCATTTGCAGCAAACTTAAGCAACCGACTGCAGCAGACGAACTGGAGAGATGGAGCAGGTCAGGGACTGGTGCAGGCACCAGACACACTAAGCACAGTGAGAATGGGACCTGGTGACCAAAGCGTGTGGGCAGCCACCTCACTTCACAGATGTGCCAGGATGTCCACCGTGCTTTTACACACGTGCACACAGCGTTCTGCCGGTACCCTCCCACCGCTGACTGCCTCAGGGTCCTCCAGAAACGCCAGACCATCTGACCCGACGGCTCCCATGGCCAGGCGGGGCTGCTCTGGTGGCCAGGGGCGCGGGCTGAGCGAGGGTTCCTGAAGGAAACCTCCGCTTCGGGGCCAGCACATCTCCCTGCCAAGGGAAAGAGCTGCCCAAAGCGACAAGCCCGAGCGCTACCCGGGAGAGCTTTCTAGCGGATGGTCTTCCAGACGGAGCGGGTCCTCCTCCCTGCCCGCACCAAGGGGCATCCCCGGTGCTCGGAGCGCCCGCAGCCTCACGTACCGGGAGCACCGGGGTTTTGCAGCCCAGGGCGGCTTCGGGAGCGGTCCCAACCCGGGACACCCCCCTCCCCACCACCACCACGCCCCCCGCAGAATTAAATCAAACCCAAGTTAAGCCAGGAGAGGAGAAGACGTGAAAAAACCGCGGTGGTGCGGCGGGAGGATGCGACCGAGACTGAGACCGAGAC
>VZZY01001216.1:165570-186067 GCA_013400335.1 Eurystomus gularis
CGCGGCAGCCCCCGGGTTGCTGCACTGGGAGTCATCGCCCCCCCTCTGGGTCACGGGTGAAGAAACTCCCCCCCCACCGCACACCCCCCAAACTCCGGTGTCCGTCCCGGTATTTCCCCGCGTGAAAAACCCTCATCCCAGTGTGTAAGCTTAGCACAAAAGTCAAGGGGAGAGACAAAAACAACAGGGCTCAAAATCCGATAGAACACACGCGTTCCCGGTATCGCATCCTGTTGCAATTTTGGATGCTGCACGCAACAGAAATCATTTACAGCTTGATGTTCTGGTGGTAACCAACCACAGCACATGGTGCTGTCACCGCTGGCATGAAGCCACCTACACCTCCCTGCGCAGCCCAAACCTCCTGCTGCGAGTTCCCCCAAACGCGCACCCCCACCAGTGGTGCGGGAAGAGGAGTGTCTCTGTTTCGGCCGTGGGCTGCTGCCAAGGGTGGCTGAAATGCTGCCGCTGGCACTGGCGTAGCACGACACCCCTCCAAGGGAGAATTCAAACCATTTGTTTCATATTTTAAGTCTGACTCAGAGTGTGCTGGGCGCCAGGCAGCGTTCCCTGGTGCAGAGGCTGAGAGCCCTTCATGCTGCACCCACTGCCTGGCCTGGGCCGACCTTGGAAGGAGAGGCACCTCCTTTTGCGGGCCATATCCCAAGCCCTGGATGCACTAAACACTCGTTTGGAGCCATCCTGTCCAACTAAAACGAACGTTATTGAATGAAAAAGGTCTAAAGAACCATAAATTGGCCAGCTGCACCATTTGCTGAGATGTGGTGGGAAGTTTTCCTTGAAAACTTGCTGATACATGGTGCCTTGACACGGCAGGAAACACTGTCCAGTTGCTTGGTCGTTCTGGACTTCAGTCACTTATGAGTCCTCTGCATATACTCAGCACAAGGTCCTACTTACAGAGTTACATGGGAAGCTGTTGCTATGAAACAAGGAAACAAGATAAGCACTGCCCGTTCAATTCACAGTGTAAGAGAGGAGGTCTCTGAAATATTTGCAAAGTTAGAGATGAGAGTGGTATGAGCCATACCAGCCAGCAACGTCTGTGTAGGTCATGGCCATGCAAGGGAGCAGTCCTGATATCACCCCTGAGGTTGTCCAAACCTGGCCAGACGCAGACCAACTTCACTCTGCTTTGAAGATGTGTCCTCCTTCTTATGGGTCAGACAAGCTCCGTTAATAAAGACAATAATGGTATTTTCAGCAGAATACTGAGGCATGTGGGAAATCAATCACACATGGAGAACTGGAAGTGGATCAAGTAACATTACGTGCCATAAGTGCTCTCTGAACAGAGCCAGTACATGCTGTGTGCACTCAATTACTGGTACACCATTAGCCAAGGTCTCCGACATGGCGGTGCTGAAGCTCTAGCAGGACACAGTGTGACACCAGAGGATAGTTTTGTTCAACTGTTCCAATTCATTAAGCACTGCTGAATTACCCTGTAGGCAAAAAGGCCATCTACTGAACCAGGAGACTAAGAGACAGCAGCACCTCCCCACCTGGGAGTTTAACTCACCACAAGCCGCGTTGCATGCTAACATGTCAGATCCAGGAGCTGTAGAGCTGCTCAAAAGGCGTTTGTTTGGCTCCTCGCAGTGGTTCAAATCTGTATAGCTGCCACACACCAGACTTCCCTGTTTTTTTAAGAGTCGCAGTAAAAGAAAACCAGTGTCAGTTTAAAGCAGTGGTTTTCACTGGCCCACAAAACCGGTTTTGGTTTGGGAACTCCTCTAGCCACTTTCCAGAAGGTTGACGTTTGTCATATAATCACTTTGGTTTTCTTAGTCATCTCCCCCGCGTCCTATAGATGATATTCACAGACCACTCTAGGGTCTGCTGGCAGCATGCCAACAGCCTCCACTTGGACACGGATCAAGAAGATCAAGTGTGTACATGCATGTTATATGGCCGCTCTGTGCAGTCTGAATTACCAGAGTTTTCTTAGGGTCCCTGTGGTGGGACAGGGGTTGAGATGGAGCCAAGCAGAAAAGGAGAGGAACAGAAGGGAGCAAAGCCAGAAGGAAATTGAGCCAGCAAGGATTCAAGTAGGTGGTGGGAGAAGTGCCTGGGCAATGCAGAGAAGAGGTATGTTTACCATCATGGCTTGTTGGAGTAGTCCCAAACATACAGGGGCTGTACTGTCCCAGGTGGTTTGATGATAGACAATGATATGTTGGTGTAATACTGGA
The DNA here is from genome assembly GCA_013400335.1 of Eurystomus gularis. Lineage (NCBI taxonomy): Eukaryota > Metazoa > Chordata > Aves > Coraciiformes > Coraciidae > Eurystomus > Eurystomus gularis. Next base: position 167,787 of record VZZY01001216.1, read on the forward strand.
TTTCTCCTATTCTATGGAAGTCGGCCATACTAGCAGCCAACTGAACAGCCTACCCATAAAGTCCTCTGCAGCCAGGTAAGATGACAAGTCAGCTGCTTCCAGCCCAGCAGCAGATGAGGATGTGAGTCCACAGTTAAAGGGAAGGAAGTTCTTTTGAGCACTGCATAAGCCAGTCCACTGATCTTCTACATGTACAATATGTCTGTTTTCTTTAAAGAAAGGAGTGACTTCCACTTGACTGTGAGACCAGGGTAATGCTCCTAGGTAAAATAGCAGCCCCAAGAATAGTAAGCCACTAGCGTTCCCCTAAAACCAGGCAAGTTTAGAAAGAAAAAGAAAATGGACTTTTCCTTAAGCTCTCTGCACACCTGCAGCTCTTCAAAAAAGTCACAAGTTCTCACATTTTGCAGGTGAAGTGGTTTCAGCTGTTGCTGCAGCAGCTCATGCTGGTTGCTAATGAGGTGCATGCAGCTGCCACTCACAGCCTGGAGTCCCAGACAAGATGGGCTTCTCCTTCCCTACAGCCACAATCAGCAGTTATGAGCAGCTCAGTGCTACTCTGCTTCACGGCATCCCTCCTCCCTCTGCCTCATCTGCCCTCCACTATGTGTAGATACTTGGGGTACAAAGGGGAGAAATTTTCAACTGCCCAGAAGGGGGGATGCACATGCTGGGCTCCTGCTTTCCCCCCCAGCAGCTGCTGTGTCCTCACCAGGATAATGACTTCCCGGAGGATGAGGCTTGCAGTAGCAGTGGTGTTGTTTCACCAGAAAGGGAATTGCTTTCTCCTCTGGAGCTGGGATCTGGAGACAAGCTGAGCTTTCCCCATCAGCACAAGACCAGATGCGGCCCCAGCCAATGCAGTGAGAGCGGGCAGAAAGACCTGGGTCATCCTGCGAAATGCAGCCACCCTTCCCAGCTCCTTATGGTGCTGAAACACCAGCCCTGGATCAGCCCGGTTGTGTCACGGAGCTTTGCACCTGGGGTGCAGGCATTAGTGCTGCAACATGTCATCTTCCTCCTCAAGCACCAACCATTTTCTAGCTTTTACAAAACAAATAAGCAAGATCATGGTTAATTTCATGTATGTTTTCCTAGAGGGAACCCACTAGGCTGCAACCAGTAGCAACACCTCCCTCCCCAAATATGTAGGTAAAATATCACAATCTCTAACAGAATAATCTTATAAACAAACATTTAGGACCTTTCATAGCTTGCAGTAGTCTGCCTATTAATAGTCACTCAATTTCCACAGCAATAGGGTGGGTGGGAGCCATCTGGAACAGGAGAAGGCAAGCTCTCTAAACCAAGCTAATCCCGCTTCAGGCTGTAGGCTCTACAACACGGCTAAGCAGCTTTAATTCTCATTAGCAAAGTACTGCAGTGCAGGAGAACCATTTCATTCCTTTCTAATGCACTACAGCAAAAACATATCTAGAACTGCTAGATAATTGGCAGTTTTTTCTTCCATATATTTCCACAGACACAGAACAGTCTTGATTTCATGGAATTTGCAGGCTCTGAAATGAAGATGACACGTTATTCTGGTTTATTTGGTTCTTCCCCATTCCTCTCATCCTCTTGCTATTGCCAAGAAAGGGAGAGAGGGGAAGGAAAGCAGGAAGAGCCAGGCAAAAATATGCAAATCCCAGAAGAAACAAAAATCAGAATAATCATTACAGCTTTGTTTCTGGTTGCTGTTTCCCTAGGAGTTAATGCCTCTACAGCAGCCGTTTTTGAGAGCCGTGGGGAACCAGCAATCCTTTCCCCTCCGTAATATAACTGTTAGTTGCTCTAGTCAACTATAGACTCATCATCTTTTCCTTCTCTTTACATCCTCTAGATGGTGCCTGTGTATCACTTTCTACACAAAATAAATTATGCTGCTGCTCATCAAGGTTGGAAATTGAAGTGCTCTCCTTACAGATCACTAGGAGGAGAGGGTTGTGGTGGACACGTCAGGTAGTTACCTGGTCCGAGCCTCCACCAGTGAAAATGCCTGTCCTGTATCCCTTTCCAAATTTCAGATACACGATAGAAAAAAAATCTTATGGCACATTTTACTGGAATTTACGAAGATTAAAATCCGATTGTATTTCCTCTGTATCACACCTTAACACGCTGGTGATGCGCAAGAGTTCATCCTTTCTGAGCCCACACGTGTCTGGTGGCAACAGAGCACACAGCATATTCAGTGTATGGCTAAAAATGTACACGGAAAACAAAAGATTCCTAATCAAAATGGCATTTCCCAAATGCTGGAGCAGTGTGCTTTTCCATGAGCAATGTTGCCAAAGCTTAGGGCTTACAGCAAGCACAGCAAAATGGGAATGTGCCTCTGGACCCCAGGAACAGAGGGAATTTCAGCACAAGAGGCTGGTGCAGGGAGGGGAAGAAAGCAGTATTCTGCCTCATGAGCAGAGAAAGTGGGTACCACTGGGTGGGTCTATTTGTCAGAAAAAAGTCCACCCTGGAAAGAAACTCCCTCCTGCCCCAGCCCTTTATTATTCCACTCTTCCCTCTGATTCAGTACACAGACATCTAGAACTACTGAAATGTAAGAGAGGTGAAATTCTGGCCATCCTTCTCCTTGACTCAATTTCAACAGTATTAGTTTAAGTTTGGGATAACCAGTATAGTAATTCCCTCAGCCCAGCCTCCTCTACCTGTGCCCACCTGGAACCAACAAAGTCATTTTGTTTCCTCTTTTGCCTTCACACTCTTCAAATATTTGCAGACAAGCAACCTGGCCAGCCTCTGTTTGGACTCCTTATCTCAATAGGTTTTGGTCCTTAAAATTTCTCTCTTCCCTTTCCCACACCTTCTATCTAAACTTACCAAGGGGTAGTCATCATACATGCTCTCTGGCAAACAAAGTTACTGTTTACCCAGCCCTTAGCTGGACACGCAATGAACTTTGCTGGGGAAACCTGACCATTAAATAGGAAGACGGCAGAGAGCAGCTGTGCTCCGTGGACAATTGCTCCTGCTTTAGTTCTTGAACTTACTTGCAGCCACCTTGCCAGGGAGGTGCGTGCCCCTGTGTCAGTACAAAATGGGGTTGCCAGGGTAAAAACTTGGAGTTTTTCTACTCAAAGAAGAGGAACAACTCTAAAAAGCCATCTGCACCCAAAGCTTTCTTTGCTTTTTGTTTGTAAACATCTCATATGCTGGAAGCACCTCCAAAAGACTGTAAATATGATGGCTAACTTCTCACTAGCTGACATTAGAACCTGTTTATATAGATGAGAAAGGTACATTGGACTTTGCCCAAGGTCCCACTGGAGATGGGGAGCAGGGTTCGCCAGCTTGCCTCCTATCTGGTGATATAATTTGCCATTTTTGGCCTAGGTCATGCACCTGGATTGTATCCTTGCCTTCTTCAGGTCATATGGCCAAGCAGCAGTCTCTAACTCTGTCAAGTTCATGCCTTTTATTGCTAAGGAATTAACTCATAAAATCATACTGCTTTGAGAGTAACAAAGAGAATATTTCTTTAAAGGTCACTTAAGCCAGAAGTGGCTTCAACTTCTCAGCTTTTTCCTGGCTTTAAAACTCAATGACATCTCCATAGCCATGTAAGCTGCAGTAGTAGATACCTAGCTCCAAGTTTTGCGCCTGCACAACCCTCCAACAGTATAGAGACCTGATCTCAGAAGAAAGAGAAGGAGTTTTAAACCATCCTCATCTGGATTTTTAAAGTGCTGTTCCTCAAGCTAGACTTTCAGCTCTCTGAACACACACAGTCACTTTCTATGTGTAAACAGGCATGTTTGCAAAAACACTGGTTTCCCTTGCTCCTTGTTAAAAGCGTATTTTTAAAAGGGGCAGCAAAAAAGCAAACAATGTGGGAGTAGCACAAGGCAGTGCCACAGTCTCAGCAGTGCCAGCTCCCTGCCCACATCTCCCGGGTACATCTCAGGTACATATTTGCACTTCTGGTGCCTCCTCCCTCCAGGGCTGTTGGAACGCTTAGGGCAGCCCCCAGCTCCACCCGAGCCTGCTCCCTGCCTGTATTCACCTCCAGTTGCCCAAGAGGCAAAGACAGAGCCGCACCACATGCCAGGAGGGTGGGCAGGCATGTCCAGGGCTGCGGCGAGGCTGTGCCAAGAAAGAGCAGCTGCAGACGGGCTTGGATCCAACAAGAATGCCATCAAGTATTTGAAGCAGGACTATGAAGCTCTGAAGCAGCAGTGCCTGCAGTCTGGCACCTTGTTCAAGGATGAGGAGTTCCCAGCCTGTCCTTCTGCGCTGGGCTACCGGGACCTGGGACCATACTCCTTCAAAACGCAGGGGATAATCTGGAAGCGCCCCACGGTAAGAGTGCTTTGTAACTGCCAGTTTCACTGGGTTCAGATCTAATCAAAGGCCACCTGAACATTCATACGAGCCTGGATATCCATTATTCCTGTATGATTTGTTTTTTTATTTCTATCTTGCTTTACCTCTCCGTGATTGACAGAAGCATGGTTGAGAAGGGAGTAGGGAAAAAGAAATGAGCATCTTCTAAGCCCTTTATAAAACAAGGAATCCTGTAAATGCTTTGTGGGAACCTGATTCCTGCCTGTCCAGCCCAGCTCCACAGAGCTACAAGTCCAGGGTACAATCCAGAGATGGATGCAAAAGCCCCATGTGTATCCAGACAGACTGCAAGGCACCCCAGGAGCCACCAACCATCAGTTGCAATGGTACCCACACCAAGGTCTTGCCACTGGGCACCCTAGGAAATCAGGCTCATACTGGAATAAAATCCTCTTTAAGGATTTTATTCAAGTATGAGGTTTAAGCTACATATAGCAGTTAAAGAGAACTGACTGGAACTCCTATTACCCAAATACATACAAATACCCAAATATAGCCTATAAATGGCTTTTCATTTTTAAAAAGTCATTTTAATCAGGAAATATTAGATGCTGAATTTTTTTACAACCGCAAAATCAGGGCTTCAGAGATTTTTCTGCACTTTTGCAGTCATTTGTTTCCATCCCTACTTTGCTCCTCCTTTGTCATTTTGCCCCACCTTGAAACATCAAGAAAAACTTAAAAATGGGAAGAAAGGACAAATCCCCAAACAACTTATCTTCTTCTGATGGGGGAAAGGAGAATGAGAATAAGGGAAAAACGTCAAGGCTTTTATTTTTAATATTTTTTGACCTGAAAAGTGAGAAACAGAAAATTGCAGGTTTGATAACTCCAAGTTTCTACTGCAGCAGCCCCACTTGTCCATCAGCACCTTCTGCCCTGGGAAAAAGATCAGCCTTAGAAAACTCATTAAATTAGACTTCGGTTCCTCGCGCAAGAACAAGATTGTGCCTGCTGCAGGCAGAGACACAATCACAAGTGTAGCGAGATAAGGAATGACTGAAGGCTGAGATCCAACAGTGTTAAATGTCCCAGCCCTGCCTGCCAGAGACCTTCTTGTGTGGGACCTCTCTGCCCTTCTGGCACTCAGCAGAGACACAAGGCATTTATGGACATTTAATCAGCAAGTACCAGGATCCACTGGCTTATCCTGATGCATGGGACAGAGCCCAGCCTCTGCTGCAAGGTGACACAGACCATCTGCTTTGCTCTCCTAAGGAGGAACCTGGACCTGACCTACTTTTATGAGTTGCAGATGACTCCTGTTGGAGGTCACGGCTCTGCTCATTTCTTGGTGTCTTTCAACCAGCCAACAGGTTTCCATCTGCAAACTCTGTCTGCCATTACAGGCTGATGAGACCACTGTTCACTTACCTGCCTGCATCTGAAACAGGCAGCAGAACCCAGTGGGCAATCTGGAGGAGACCTGCTGAAGAAATACCCCCCTGCAAAATAAATATTCACCGCTAAGGTCATCGCCCCCAGGTTGTGACTGCTGCTTTGCAGACAGTGAGTGATAGACACTTATCAAAGACTTATCTTCTGATTTCAACAGTGGGTTTATAGAAAGAGAGGAGGTGGAAATGCAGTTGTGCAAAAGGTGTAGGTGGTGCTTGGCAGTGGCTCTGAAAGGACAGGTGTCTAGGTGAGTAATAAGCCATATGCAGCTGACTGCCACCAGGCACACCGCTTTGGAGGGAGAAGAAAAAGAACAACACAAAACCTTTTCTGTGTGGTAGGTAACCTACTGCTGACTCCTGTCCAACGAGACAGCTGTAAGGCAGCTGATCAGCTGGATAGTCACAGAAGTAAAAAGCATACAGCTGAGATCACACCTATTGCGAGAGGAGATTCACAAACTGGCTCTTCATCACACACACACAAGAAGTCCTGGGTTGTCCCTGTCTCTACGGCATGCTGACGACTGCTGCTCTCTGGGAGGGCTGGCCACTGCCTAAGTCTTCCTCAACCCTGATTGCCAAGTTAGGCCTCCTATGAACTGGCCCTTGCTCCCATCCAAAATGTTTGGGAGAAAGGGAAGACTTCTGTCTCTAGAGAGCCAATATTCACTTCCTAATATAGGGCATGAATTGTTGGAGGTCTCAGAGTTGGGGTAGGAGGGGCAGTTATTGCTATAACCTACTTGGCTGGCCTCAAAGGGCCAGGAAGAAAGGGAGAATCACCAATAAAAATGTTTGTGGTTGGCCTTCCAGGAAGCAGAGTCAAGATGAGGGAACATGCTCCATGCCAGTGACAGTGGAAACTTGGCACAGGTCCAGAGTTAGAGCTAGCAGTAATAGTCACAAACTCATTTGTGCTGCTTGAGCCAAAACCACAGCAAGATAAAATAAGATGTAAATGCAGAATTTGAATTTTCACCACTGTCCCCACAATAGCAAAAATTCTCAGTAATGTCACTGGCAGTTTCAAGTAGCAAAAGGTTCCAGGATTTGCCTCAAAAGTATACATGCAGTCTTCAATTTAATAAGACAACATTGTTCTGACACGGCGTTAGTCAGACAGAGGACAAAGGATATATTTTTAAGAAATGTTGAAAGTGTTTGATGATTTTTTTGAACATTGAAACAAGAAAAGGGACCTTTTCAGACAAGAAAGGGTGATGCATACTTTGAAAAATGTGTCTTTTCAGGAGTTATGTGCCAACCCTCAGTTTATAGTTGGAGGAGCTACTCGAACAGATGTCTGCCAAGGAGAGCTGGGTATGTACAGCACTTGCGAATTTTGTTTTAGAAGAAGGGAAAAAAAAATGAAGCTTCATTTAAAAATCCCTCATATATGGACCATTTTTTTGCTATCTCCTAGACATAGTCCCTGCTTATTGTAGGGGGGTTGGACTAGATGACTTTTGGAGGTCCCTTCCAATCCAATGCATGATTGTATGATTCTATAGTATGGGGAGAGGTAGATACTCATGAAGGGGACTCATTCCCAACATTGCTGCCTGAGACAGGGTATATATTGGGCTTGTAAGAGCTATGTCAAACCTGGGAGGCACCAAACTGTCTCCTGGAGGTGGGAAGACAATTATTCCTTTGTGGAGCAGAAGACTGGCTTGCTTCTCACCTCTTGAGACAGAGCTGGACAGCAACCTAATCATGAGAGCACTTGCCCTGAAGCAAGTGAGTGGGCTTCATGCCTATCCCAGCAAAAGCAGCTCCAAAGATACAGGGGACATGGGACACCACAGAAGTTTCACACTGTAGCCTAATCATTAGGGATTTTTATTTGAGAAGCAGAGCAAGTTCCAGCCTCAGTTTCACACAAAACAAACACACAACAACCAAGGAGCAGAGCAGGAACTGGTTTAGTACAGGGGCTGGGACTATCACATGCCATTTTGTGCCAAGCAGGATGGCCCAGATGCCTGCAGGCATGAGTTAGAAGCAAGGACCACATTGTTAAAAAAAAAAAAAAAAAAAATTAACAGAGCACATAAACTTTGTAATACTATCTACACAAGCAAATTGTTTCAACCTTTCACGCTGAATGTTCCTTCTGCTTGTACAGCAGTTTGGTGTAGAGCATTTCCTGCAAGCAGGAACAGGAGGACCAGGCACCAGCCATGCTATGCAAACAGAGCCAAAAAAGGCAGTGCTGCTCAGCTCCCCGAATTAAGGCCTGACATTGATGAGATATCTCTCAAACAGCACTTATCCTCTCCTGGAGATCCATGAGAGAAAAACCTTCTTACCACTTTTCCTCCAGTGCTTGCCATTGTCTAAACAGAGCTCCTATGCAAGTGGCCAGAAAGGAATGTAAGGGGGTTTTATTCCCCTTTCAAATAGCTCCTGCAGCAGCCGCCTTCCCTGCCTGCCTCGCTGACAAGATCCAGCTCCAGAAGACAGCAGCAGCAACCTCTTCTGACTACATATAGAGGCGAGAAGGCTGAAACTCTTGTAATGAGAATGTGATAGATTAGACACAGAGAAATCAGCCTCTCTCCCTCCTGCGCTGCTTACTGCAGTACGCCTGACCTTACCAGTCTTCTAGCCCATCCATTGTGCAAATGAGATTCAAACAATTTCTGCAAGTCATTGGCAATAAATAATACCGATGCTGATCCTGTAAACACAGCACCATTAAAGCAATTGCTAAAAAATTCCCTGGTGTGTGGGCCTGTGCTCCAAATGCTAAAAATAAGATGCCCAATCATATACTTGCTCCAGGATATTTATTCGGTAGATGCTGGAGCCGAGCATGGGGAAATCACTTACTGTATTTTAGGAGAATGGTTCAGATAAGTAATAAAAGCGACATTTCTTGTCACCTCTGATTTGGGAAGTTTCTATTATAGCATTAAAAAAAAAAATCATATGCCTGAAGTAAAACCTCATTTTCCTTGACAGTTTACAAGCTAAAGGACCGTAGAATATTACCTGCTCTTAAACTAGATGATGTCAGTGCATTATTTGTGTTAAGCCTAGAAATAATGCAAATACCCTGAGCCCCTTTTTTATTCCTGTCACCTCCTGAAAGTCTCTAGGGAGTTGCAGCCCTTTGTGCTAAATGGGCTTTCAGTAGAGAGCAGTGCCAAAACCCATCAAATAGCGCTGACAACAGAACTGGACCCCAAAACCTCCCGGAATCAAGAGGTGCCTAGCTCCAGGCTTCCCAGGTCAGCCTTCACTGGGCAGTACCCCAAGTACTAGTATTGAAAGCTACCCCTAAACCTATAAGAAAAGCCCCCAAATCTGATTCTGCTTTTGTTAGAAGCTTCCTTTTCTCTATTTTTCTTGAAAAAAAAAAGAGGTAAAATAATGAAAGGTAGTTGATGTTATTTCTGCAAGGCTGCTTACAATCACTTCTACACACACTGATACATCACAAAAATAAACTTCAGAATTAAGGCACGGGACTTCCCTTCTAGTGTTCAGGTGTTTGCTTTGCATCTCTGAGGCATACTATACTTTTTTGGTATTTAATCCAATACCTTGAATATCAAAGCCCTTGTTACTAAAGCCCTCATGTAAAACGCTTCTATTGAAACAGACCTTGATTACATATTTACATAAGCTACGTATGTGACCGGTTAACAAGTCCTGTAGGGAAATAGAGCCTATTTTTAATAATCTTCTCTGACATATTTCTTTCCTTTCAAAAATAACACTGCAGGTCTGGGTTTATAGGAACAAAAGGAACAAGAAGACCCAGAGTTAGTCTCACTCCATTAAACTTATTTCTTTGACAACAGCATAAGCTAGATGAATATCAGCTTGGGAAGTTTGATGGGGACTTGAAAGACTTGAAATATTTTAAATGTTCTTTGAACCGTATCTTTTTGATAACCTAGTAACGACTTGAAATGCAGTCACACAGTCTTAGTTGTTAAAGGTGACTTATGAAGTTTTCTTGCAGCTGTCTGAATAAGTTAACCCCCGAATTGTTTGCAGAACTTCTTAAGAAGATGGGGCAAAATTTAATTTAAATACAAAACATATTCAAACCCTCTCAGTTTAATATTAGCTTTCTAGATCCTTACTATTTATATTCATGGAGCGCCTTTTGTTCTGGAGGCTCAGAGGGTACCCCAGGCTGTCAGCTGGAGAAGTCCCCTGAAGCCAATGCAGATGCACAAGTTCACACCAGCTGAGGAGCCCACTCCATGCATGCTTTGTGTTGTGTGTTCTGTTTCACGGGCAGATTTGAGAAGATTACAGGTAGATTGGAGAGCAAACCGAAGTCCGGCAGCTCTGACATAGATCTGACACCTGTCAAGGGAGACTTTGGAGCTCCTGTAGGCAGGATAGTGCTTAATAGTGCTGAGTTTGCTAACTATTTTGCTATAGACATTAATATATGGCCCTTCTGATGTTGAGTCCCATGAGCCCAGGGGTATTGGAGATCCTTGTTGTAGCAGATATAATCCCTAGGTCTCACAAAATATATTCACTGACAGCTCTGAGACCCCAAAGGGAAGAAAGCCTGTTCCTTTGCTGGGTGCTCCATTGCCTTTCTGTACACAGCCACAGAACTTTATTTATTTCCATAGAAAACTTGAGGAAGCCTTCTTTAGAAAGCTCAAAGGAGGAACAACCTGCACTGTCAGAAATTATACAGCTAGCAGGTCAGTGCTTCCTTGATGTCTGGTAGGATGCCCTAGGTACTATGAGTTCTGAAGAAGGGCTTCCAGCAGAGACCAAAGCTGAGAGTCAAACCTGCTTGACAAACTGGGAAGCAAGAGCCACAGCATTGTATTTGGAGCCCTTCTGAACACCAGGCATTGCTGAAATAGCAACAAGCCAGAGTACAGCCAGGACAGAAATGGCTCTGTATTATTCAGTTAGACCTTGGAACCAGACAATTCGACATTTGGCTTAAACTTACTACCACTTAGGTCAATGAAAGTTTAGATGCCTTGTGTCTAGACCGTGATGGTCTAAAGAGAAACTGAGCACAGCTCTGTAGCAACTGAAACTAATAACATTTCTCATCTATTTTATGGGCTCTGCGAGTGCAGCGTGCGTGGGTAAACATCGTCAATAGAGAGGAGTCGCTCAGCTCCCAGGTCACCAAGGATTCGGTATTCTCTGCAGCAATTCGATTATCTCTGTAAACCAGGAGGTGCCTGTGTAGCGCTGAGAACCAAGTGATTTTATTTCAAGTGCACTAATGGTCAAAGTAATTCTCCCAGATCATGTGTATATACATACACACACACACACACACACACAGAGCCATGCACAGTTAGGCTTCATGTTTACCCTTTCCACCACAAGCTCAGAGTTGCTTATTTAAAATTACAAAACAAAAAATAATAATAATAATAAAAATTGCACTTTACGAATATTACAAATTACTTCAGATTCAGGAATCAAGCTGGCTTCTTTTTAGCACATTCAGCAGCAGCAGTAAACACCATAATTGGCACTTGTCTGAAACTTTTGTTCATGCAATATGAGACTGAGCAGAAAGCAGTGGATGTGCCCACAGGTTATTTAGCCTTGCAAAACTAATGCTGAGAATACCTTTTAAAAAAATTTATGTTTACAAGCTAAAAAGCTGCAACTTCAAATGAATACAGTGAGCAGAACTTCTTCATATTGTCATTTTTCTGACTATAACTGTATCGGAAATGCATTTTAATTGATTATTTAATTCCTTGACCACTTGGCCTCATTGCCTCTCCATCCAAAAATTCACTTTTTAGAAAGGGAATCAAATAGTTTCCTCACAGTTTGAAAGCTGACTTGTAACCTGCAGCTCAATCAGGAGATCTCTGAGTGGTCCTACATAAGCTGCCTTTCTAGGGAGCTTCTGCTGTTGCACTGTCCTACAGGCACAACCACAAATAAAGCTATGAAATATGCTGCCAGCAAAATGATGTTGAACCTCAAAAAAAGGAACATGTACTGTCAACGTGTACTTTTTTAGAATGAGTAATATATTATCCAGTAGGTCTGAGGAACATTATTAATAGGCTAGGATCTCTTTGTGGTGTACAAGATAAGAGGCACTCTGCTCCATCCTGGAAACTCCTTAGTACAGACAGATTCCTGAATCCTCTTTAATTAGTCTTACAGCTAACATCACAAGAACCTGAACGTAACGCATCACTTGTATATAAAGGTGGCCCCAAACCATCTGCATCTAGGCACCCCATGCAGACCTTCCTTTATATCAAGTTACTGCACAGCAGCCAATTCCCAGCTGGTTCCTTTTGGAGGGTATGGTTGATATTTTTTCAGCCACGAGCTTAGCTGAAGATATTGGGTCTCCAAGTAAAGTTCAGATATAGGACTCTGAATTGCTCAAGACAGCCATAGGTATTTTTAAGGCCAAGTTCACCACTGCAATTCTTCCAATACAGTTCTTTCTAGGCATACTTTGAACAGACTTACCCCTAATGCTTTCCCGGGAGGTTCTATTGCATGGTGTGTTTGCAGGAGGCAGAAACACCAATGCCCATGTCACTCACTCTCCCAGATGCGAAGAAGCTAATTCATACCGTAACATAGCTGTAAAAGATTTCATGCTGCATTTGGTATCTTATAGGGTTGAGATTCTGAAATTGCTTAGTTCTTAGTCAGAGAAATAAATAATGTATTTAAGGAAAACCCTTTCATTTCACTGATTCTTCTGCCTAATTGTGCATCAAACATCCAGCATCCTCAGCAAAGCCCAGAGTAGTTTCCCCTTTTGCTGGCTATAAAATCCTGGCCTGAACAAAGAAGGGGAAACCCTTCCAGATGTTGCACATTGGGAGCAGACCAAATCCTCACTGTTGCAGGCCTCTGGTCTTGCTGAGGGTGGAGGGAAAAAAATGGGACATCAGGACCCCTACCCTGGTACCTTCTTAGAAACAGTCTTACACGCTTCACAGCTTTCCAGGAACAGCCAGAACAGCAAGAAAATTTGGGGTGGCTGAGAAATGAGGGCTTCAGCTCTAACTTGATAAGGCTTTTAATCTTCCTTCTCTGAAGAGCCATTCCCCAGCCTTATCACCATTGTTTCTACCTCTCCCAGCAAAAGCAGAAACTATAACAGCATAAGGCATGCACCTGCACCAAGGAAAGCCTCAAACAGATACAAAGCAGATCTGAGTGTTCTCAGTCTCATTTTTTTCTGCATCTAAAAGCCATTTTCCCTCCCACCTTGTGCTCTCCTCATTTTGCTTCTTTTACACATAGGTACCTAAGGGTGGGAGGAACCTTCCAGGCCAGTGGATTGAGCCCTCTCTCACAGAATGTGAAAAAAATTGTAAAATAATTACATTGAAGATGAGCTTGAGATGGTTTTTCTCATAGTTGTACTAGAGGCTGATGCTTTCAGACTCTCTTTTCTATAGGCACAGCAGCAAAATTTTCCTATTTCCAGTTTAGAGATCTCACAACCCTTTTATTTTAATTTATCTTCTCTTCTGCAAAGGAAATCTTACCTTTTAAGTAAGAGCTCTTGGCTCAAACAGCTTTTCTGCAAAGTAGCATTTAACCTGCATCACAATTCCTCTTCAAACTTCACTTGTGTAGGATGAGCAGGACAGATTTTTGATAACCTCTTCTCATATGAAATGCAAGTGGTTGGGGAGAAGTCATTTTCTACACCCTTCCAGCCTGAATGCTCTTTCCTGGATGTGGCAGCCAAGATAATGCAGAGCAGTCTTGGGGAAGGCTCACGCAGCACCTCAGGTGCCAACAGTAGGTTTTCCCTCCTCAATGAAAATGCTGGGTTGGTGCACTGAGTAGATCACACTTTTGCACCCGTAATCTGATCAGTCCGCTCAGGTGGGTTACAGGTCACCGCCCCAGAGGCACTTCTTTCCAGGTGTTTCTCAGGTCGCTGCATGCCTAACTGGGAGCAGCTGTTTCTTGCTCAGCTCATAGGATGCATCTGGGTACCTCGCAGTGGGGTAGAGGTGGCAGAGAGCACACATCACCAGGCAAGTCCCTATATCTTACCTTTACAGTTATATTTATGATGGCACTAAATCACAGAGCCCGAGTCAATATAAAGAGTTAACTGCTGCTCTGAGATATTAAATCATGCTAGATATTAAGCTCTTTCCTTGGTTTATCTGTTAGCTTATTTCCAGTGAAGCAAGAGCTGTCATGCCAATTCCTTCTGCAGAGTATACACCTGCACAAAGAAACAATGTCTTGGCACAGATAATCCCCAGGGAAGCAGGAAATTGTTGGCACATTCAGAGCAGTTTTGTTTTCCTAGACTTTCTGTACACCTCAGAAACAACACAGAATCACAAATGTTCTTCCTGCTGTTTGCAGTATGCAAATACTGTAAGAAAGCCACGAGTCATCCAGTTTCCCAAGGGCACCACCTTTGGTGTGATAGAAGCTTCTACTCACCTAGCCTCCAAACCACAACAAGCAGGTGACCAACGAAGCAAACAGCTCTAGCTGTGAGACACAGCCTCCTGGGAGGGCTGGGCATGCCCATTCTTTCCAGGATAAGGAGTGGGCCAGAGGAAGGACTCATTTCCTTGCAGACTTCCCAGGAGACTTCAGCTTCCAGTAGACTCAGGTAGTTATAGCCTTAACTGCTGGTTCAAATTCAAACCTTCAAAGAGCAGGCTAAGAAGAAATAGCCACCCAAATGTTCCTGCCATCCATTGAGTCTTCTCCAAAATATAGGAATGGAAGTTTCACCACCCTTCTATCAACCCAGAGCTGTTGTGCTCTTCTGGACACCTTCTAAGCCCTTGCCTCTCCCAGGTGTGGTGGCTTGGGTCTTGTTAAAGTACCACAGATCATTAACTCTGTGCTACCCACCCAGGCTCTGCAGCCCACATACCCCAAGCACCTTCTTTCTCTGGCTCTGTTCTTGGTTTCCTGAGGGCATTAATGAGCTTAGATAAAGCATCCTGCTTTCACAGCTTCATTAAAAAGTTAAAATCACAAAACACAGACTAGGCCATTGAAATTACCACCATGATCAGCCTCAGCTGCCCCAAAATACCCATGTGGTCTGGGTGAGTAGAGAATGAACGAAAGAGATAAATTACACAACAAACCAAGAACGGATTGCTGAACCAATATTGAGTCTGGCAGGGTCTTGCAAAGCACTTAATGCTGGCATTTTAGTCTGGGTGGGAACATGACACAATGGTGTAAGGACTGGCTTGGCAAACCCCTATTTATTAATGAACTCTTCTGCCTTGTAATATATGTGTTTTCAGGTGATTGCTGGCTCCTGGCTGCCATTGCATCTCTCACTTTGAATCCAGACATTCTGCACCGTGTTGTTCCCAAGGCTCAGAGTTTCCAGAAGGACTATGCTGGGATCTTTCATTTCCAGGTACATATATGATCAGGGTACTGAGAATAAGAGAGCTAAAGTTTAACTAAAAGCAGCTTTTTTGCATTTGGCACCAGCCAAATATTCAAGAATTAGAGTGTAAGTGAAATTGGTGCGGAAGAGGGAAAGAAAAGAAGAGCAGAGCTAGGTGATGTTAAATGATACCTGCTCACTGGCTAGGTTCTGCTGTCTTACAGCTGATAGAGCTCTGGTGAGTTATATGGGTTTTGTAAACTGAGCCAAACCATCATGCCACGTGAGTCAAGCCAAACTCTGTTGCTGCTGACTGTTGAGAGTGAATTCAGGCTGATGCGGTTCCTCCTCCTTCTCCTTCCCTCCCTGCGGCTTTGCCTGGGTTTCCTTGCCTGCAAACAGTGTGTTGGGACTGAGCCAGCTTGCTTTGCCTAGAGGTTGGGCTCAGGTGTGGGCAGTACGGATTCACCCTGCAAAGCTAAAGGAGGTTGTTTGGTGAGGACAGATGTTGTAAAGCACGTATCTGTCCCTTCCACCAGCTCATCTCAGCAGAAGGGTTATTGTGTGACTTCTTTCCTCTCAGGACTGCATCATGTTCTGGAGTGAATGTTTCTAGTGCTCAGGCAAAAAATTAGCATTAGCAGTGTTTCACACATTTCCCAGTATTTTCAAAAGGGATTAGCACTACTGAGTGTTTCCCCTTTGGGTGACCTTTCTTGCAACATTGTTTTTTTTAAGGATTCAGCCTTAAAAGTGTAGATAAGAAAAGATACTTTAGAGTATCCTGTCTACACTCTAGCTTTCTGGACTCTCCACCATGTAAGCTCTGCATAGAACATAGAGTGTTCCAGATGTTATGTGCAGTTAGTATTACCTACCAGCAAAATTTAATACAGCGTTAAGGAGCCTTCTCAGTGCTTCACAATGCTGGGATGAGTTTGCCAGGAGGGCAGCTCAACATGGGAATGAAACCTTACAGTGACTTGTTCAGGGGGAACTAATGACAGGAGGGGATAGGAAGATGGTAGTGTGGAGCTGGTATGTACACACCAACCCTCATAATCTTTTCCTTTCTTCTTTTCATTAGTTCTGGCAGTATGGGGAGTGGGTGGATGTCGTGGTGGATGACAGGCTGCCCACCAAGAACGGGAAGCTGCTCTTCGTGCACTCGGAGGAAGGCAACGAGTTCTGGAGCGCGCTGCTGGAGAAGGCCTATGCCAAGTACGGTGGCTAAGCATGAGGCAGCACTCCTGAAAGTGCAGAAGTTGATTGCCCAGGCTGTTGTGTTAGACACAATGCACTTCACTCAAATGGAGCCTCCCTTCCACCCATTATTTACAGTCTCCTCTAGGTCCATAAAGGGTATTGCCAACCAACTGTTTCAAGGGGCTTTACTTCTTGTGCCCCAGGTCACACTGATGATCACAAAACTGAGAGTTGCTAAATTATAAACCCTTCCTTCTGCAATGCCAATGCGTACAGTCGGAAATGGCCTCTTACACAGCTTGTCATCCCTCCCACAGGTTGAATGGCTCTTATGAAGCTCTCACAGGAGGGTCCACTATGGAGGGCTTTGAGGATTTTACTGGAGGCATCTCTGAGTCCTATTTGCTGCGGAAGGCTCCTTCAAACCTGTACCAAATTATCAAGAAGGCTCTCAGAGCTGGGTCGCTGCTTGGCTGTTCCATTGATGTAAGAGACTGCCATCACTTTACACTCCTTGCTCCTCTTCTCAGGGCTCTGGTCTGTACTGTAACAATGTTAGACATTGGTAGGAAAGTCTGAGGTAAAAGCAAACTACAATTAATGGGGGACTTTTATTGATTTTAGTTCTAAAACCTTTGGATGAGCTTCTACATAACCAGGTCTCCCTTTTTATAAACCAGCCTGTGATAATACTTAGAGACTTGAACTGGAGTCTGGTCATCCCAAACTCTGTTTTCATTCTCTGGGTATCTTTTCTCATTCAAATAATGTCTAATTTCAGCTCTGGACACTTGACTGCCAGAAAGAAACTCTTTGAGACACTTTGTTGTAGCCTGTAGTCTGACTCCGGCTTTGGTTTTCAGTTCTAAAAGGTTATTGGCATCTGTAATACAAACTCTCTCAAGTTACAGATGATGTTTGCACATGTTTTGGAAACTTCAGGCCTTTCACATCCCATTTCATTATCTTGATTGAAATCCTGGTTCATGGCATACAGGATTACTGGAGTTCAAATTTTGATATGCTGGATCTCAACTGAGGCAGGCTAGAGATTAGTTCACATGAACATGTCTTTGCAGGTGACTAGGTCTGTTACCTGAGCCAGGAATTGGATTTAGGTTTAGATTTCATTGTACATTCTTGAACTTCTGCTGTGCTAGGATTGCATATTTAGGGGCATGAAACCGTGGAGGTGAACTTTTGCTGTGGATCTCACCTCTATTTAATATACTTTGCATCAAGAATATTGATATTCACTGTGCATACCACCTTGAATATCTTCCCCCATATTAATTTGCTCATGAAAGCTGAGTTCATACACAATATATAGTCCTAAATGTGTACACTTTTATTGCCCCAGATAACCACTGCAGGTGAAATAGAAGCAATCACAAGTCTGAAGCTGGTAAAGGGACATGCTTACTCTGTCACTGGAGCAGAAGAGGTAAGCCAGCCTCTCCAGGGCCATTGTACAAACCAGCTTGGAACTGCAACACTGCAGTACCTTCACCTTTCTGATGTCTTTCCGTGACTGCCCAAATAAAAATGTTGCTAACTTATGCACCCTCTCCCAGAAAAAACAAAGTACCTGTGGTTTAAAATCTTTGTCAGCGACGTGGATGGTGGCATTGAGTGTACCCTCAGCAAGATTGCTGACGACACTAAGCTGTGTGGTGCGGTGAACTCACTCGAGGGAAGGGAAGCCATCCAGAGGGACCTTGACAGGCTTGAGAAATGGGCCAATGCAAACTGCATGAGGTTCAACAAGTCAAAGTGCAAGGTCCTGCATGTGGATCGGGCCAATCCCAGGCACAGTTACAAACTGGGTATAGAGTTGGTTGAGGGTAGCCTTGAAGGGAAAGACTTGGGGATGTTGATTGATGAGAAGCTCAACATGAGCTGGCAGTGCGCTCATGCAGCCCAGAGAGCCAACCGTATCCTGGGCTGCATGAGCGCACTGCCAGCTCATG
>VZZY01001216.1:186176-245795 GCA_013400335.1 Eurystomus gularis
ATCTGTTGGAATGAGTCCAGAGGAGGGCTACAAAGATGATCCAGGGGCTGGAGCATCTCTGCTATGAGGATAGGCTGAGGGCACTGGGATTGTTAGCCTGGAGAAGAGAAGACTCCGGGTGACTTTATAACTGCCTTCCAGTACCTGAAGGGAGCCTACAGAAAGGCTGGCGAGAGACTTTTCACAAGAGTGTCCAGTGACAGGACAAGGGGAAAAGGTTTTAAGAAGGAGAGTAGGTTTAGACTAGATCTCAGGAAAAAGTTCTTCAGTACAAGGGTGGCGAGACTCTGGAATAGATTGCCTGGAGAGGTTGTGGCTGCCCCCTCCCTGGAGGTGTTCAAGGCCATATTGGATGAGGCCTTGAGCAACCTACTTTAGTTGAGAGGCGTCCCTGCCTGTGGCAGGGAGGTTGGATTAGATGATCTCTAAAGGTCCCTTCCAACCTAAGCCATTCTATGATACCCATAGTACTTAGCCAGGTTGGAAGCTCTGTACTGGTACAGAGTACACTGTGTAGTCTGCAACTTGTATTGTACCAACAGACAGGAATATAAAATGTAAGGGTGCACCAAGCTGTTACTGAAATGGAGGGCACAGAGAGAAGAAACAGGAGAGGAGGCAGCTGTTTCCTCATGTGTTTGTACTGCATGAGGTGGGAGTGTGAACTTTGTCAGTCAGGGCTAATGGAAAGGATTAAAAACCTCTTTCATGAGCTCTGTCAGTCTCACCTTCACAGTGAACCCTAGATACTCCTGCTCCTCTGAAACTGGAATCATTATGGAGGTGTCCATGCCAAATAACCTCTTTCCAACCTTGCTGTGTTGTATGACATCTCCTGCTTTCAAGGATGTAGATATTCTGCTGTTTTGTAGCCGGTATTTTTCCTTGCAGGTTGCTGTCATTACATGAAATGGTGAGTGCTGCAGCTAATGGCTCACTTGGTGGCACAGGATAATGCAAAACAAGGGTGGAAGGCATCTAGGTGCCTTTCACCTATTGCAAATTGTAATGGACTGCATCACTCAAGTATAAATTATGTTTTATCCTATGTGAAAGGCAATTGCCCTGTGATGATTGGAATAATGGAAGTGCTCAGGCTCTGTTGGTTGTGGATCTTTTAGGTATACTACCGAGGACAACCAGAGAAACTAGTGAGGCTTCGAAATCCCTGGGGTGCAGTGGAATGGACTGGAGCTTGGAGTGATAAGTAGGTTTTTATATGTCCCTGCTTCTCTCTCTTCAGTGTATTTTGGTATCTTTTAAAAATTAAATTGGGACTATGCAGTTAATCCAATCACAAAGCACATTTAGGGGAGATACTAAATCAGCTGGAGTAAAACACTATTAATTTATTAGCAAGGTTAGATATTGATCTGCTCTGCTCAGTGGACATTCTTCCCTGCATCAGGAAGAGGTTTCTAACAAGAGAAAAAAAGCCTATGTTTTAATTGTGAGCAGCCCAATGCAAGCCATTTCCACTTCATTTTGCAAGTTAATTTTTCTCAGATTGATCCTACTGATGGTGCCAGGACCTTAGCAGAATAGACAAACCAATCCAGTTCCAGGGAATTACAGCAGGGATAAACCATCATGCCTCAGCTTGAACTCTAAGGTTTCTCATCTCTGAGTCAGACTAGCATTTGGAGAATCTTGAAAAAATGGGATGTTGACTAAGCTAAGACCCAGAAGTTTGAAAAAATCACAGAAACTATCTGGGTTTCAACTATCTTGGAATCTCAGGAGACAGTGACAACACCTCTTTTATTTTTATATTTGGAATGGTATACATTTTACTTTCATTTGGGCCACAATATATTGCTTCATGCAACACTGCGAGATTTTAGTTTCCTGTCCTGACTGCATTCCTGCTGCCGATGTTGTATTATACTTAAGGATAGTTTAGGGGAGAACTTGTAGAGTAGAGCTGATGGTTGGACTCGATGATCCCAAGGGTCTTTTCCAACCTGAATGATTCTATGATAGAAAATAGAGATACATATTACAATTATTCTTACCTTTATCAGAGCTGCTTTGCTCAGCCCCAAGATAAGGTGCCTCAGGCATGCACACGTGCCATATCCTGATTTTGTTCCACCTGTTTTACCATGGGACAACACTGCTGAGGCAGGTGCAGAACTGCATTGTTATGTGGGAGCAGATCAGAGCAGAATCCAGCTTGCAGCACGGTCACATCAGAATGGGAAAGGAGCAAATGCTGTTTTCTGCGGTACTTTTTCTAATTCCACTTTTTTGCTTTCATGTTCTTTCGTGACCCCAACAGCAGAGCTTATATCATTTCCCTAGGGATACTATCAGGCATCCAAATAGATCTTGCAATGGAGAAGCTCTTTCAGACTGTGTGTTTCCTAATCCAGCCAATCTGCAATATTTGTACATTCTGGCACCTGGCAGTGCTGATTCAATGTAAGGCTTATTTGTTGCAAATACGGCTGAAGACTGATTCCAGCTCTGTATAGTCAGGTTGGAGTGTGTACTGCTGTTGGGAGGAGCAAAGGTCTAGTTGCTGAAGAAATAGATACTCCTTTATCAGCCATAACCAAAGAGAGAACCTAACTCTCTGACCTCATTGTAGAACAAAACACGAGAACCCAACAGTTTGCTTTTGTGCTTTGTCTGCAGTGCTCCTGAGTGGAATTACGTCGATCCCAAACAAAAACAGGCTCTGGATAAGCAAGTAGATGATGGAGAGTTTTGGTGAGGATTCTTCATTTAGCTTAATCTTTTCAACATTTTATGTACATGTATGCTCTTTAAGCAGTCCTTTCAGCTGGAGCCAGCACCAAGTGGGTTAATAATGATGTGCGTGCATTGTTAGCCTCTTGTTTATCTCCCTTCCCATTCAAATATTACCTTTTATTAGAGCTTGCATAACTCATTGCTTATCCAAAATATAGAGACCAGATGGTAATAAAATTAATGAGGTGGCAAGAATGAACCTCAGCTGCTCTACATTTTGAGGTTTGTTTTTTTGCCTAATGCTGCACACTAATGAAAAAGTATAGATTACCAGCCTGGGGAGAGCCTGTTTACCCAGGCCTAATGGCAAGCCCATCCCAGCTAGCTGATTATATGGATCAGTACTGAACCCACTGTCACTGTCAGTCTGTCGTAGACTGGAAAGATAAATGGCCACCATCCTCCAGTGCAACCAGCTATATGGGCCATAAGGAACTGAGAAATGAGAACAGACCTCTGCTTGTGGTATGAAGTGACTGAGGTCTGTCACTCATGCAAACCTACTAGGAACGGTAAAAACAGGTATCAAC
The DNA here is from genome assembly GCA_013400335.1 of Eurystomus gularis. Lineage (NCBI taxonomy): Eukaryota > Metazoa > Chordata > Aves > Coraciiformes > Coraciidae > Eurystomus > Eurystomus gularis. The sequence continues at coordinate 189,464 of VZZY01001216.1, forward strand.
GATAAAATTAAACCAAAACACCAAATTGAGACTATTTTTTACAGCATGATGCTTCAGTAAAGGCCAACTTTTACTCCCATTAAATGGTATCTCCTTGCACATTTTGTTCCTCCAGTTTTAGTGAATTTACTAATGAAGCATGATCCATAAGGGATTGCCCACAGCTGAGTATGACAGAAAATGGTATGACGGAGCCCATAACATGTAACAGCCATTGAGAACAACTGTCTCCAGGAGTTACAGCTCATTCAGGGAGTAGGAAATTTGGTTTCCCAAAAGCCAGTTCCAAGTTTCAGAATTCAATTAAATAGGGCTTTGGGCAGCTCTGTAGTACCGATGTTTGCTTCTCTGTTGGGAGAAACATCCATTTGCAGTCCCCTCAACTGTTGCAGGCTGATGGACTAACCCTGATCTTTTTGTGCGCCAGGATGTCATTTTCGGATTTTCAAAGACAGTTCACCTGTCTTGAGATCTGCAACCTGACTCCCGACACACTGACAAGCAATGAGGTCAACAAATGGGATCTGACTCTGTTTAATGGACAGTGGAGACGGGGTTCGACTGCTGGGGGCTGCCAGAACTACCAAGGTGGACACCCAGCCAAGTGGGCATTTGGTGAAATACTAAACAAAACAATCACAGAATAAATGCTTGTGGTCCAGAAGGGGCTTCAGTGGGAAGGGCCTGGAGGTGCAGCTCTTTCTGCAGGGTTTAGAGAGTAAGCAAAAGCTTGGCATTCTAAATGAAGGTCTAATTCACACTTACTTCCTTGTTGGGGACTACCAACCCACTAAGCAGTTAATTCATGGCTATAGTCCTTTTTTTTTCTCTGTCTGCTTTTCCTGCACACACGGCTTTTGCTCCTGTGTAGAGTAATCCTCCGAAGGGTTGAGTAGGCCAGGAAAGTGTCACAGTTCAGTGGCAGTGTTGTTTCCCATTCATTTTCAAGTTAGCCCTCTGGAGAGGCTGCCTGGCATTTGGCCCTCTTGCAACAATAACAGCCTTGGTCAAGGATATTTCCTGGATATAAATGACTGGCTGGAGTTAATGATATCAGCTCTTCCCTGTTGATCATTACTCCCCAGGAAATACCTTGGTCTTTGATTTGCCATGGCTCCAGTTGATACTCAGCATAGCTGCGAAAACATAAAACCATATAATGTAATGGAAAGGACTGGAAAACTCCAGGCAAAAGTCCTTCCGAAGAGATATTCTCTGTAATTCTAATGCCAGCAATCTTGGCTACAATGACAGCAAAATCTCCTCCTTTTTTGTCTTGCTTTGGGAATTCTTAGCAACATACTGGACCAATCCCCAGTTTAAAATCCGATTGGATGAACCAGATGATGACCATGAAGGGAGTTTGAATGAGCCATGCTGTACTATACTGGTGGGCTTGATGCAGAAGAACCGGAGGAGACAGAAGAAAATGGGAGAAGCTCTGCTTAGTATTGGTTATTCACTGTATCAGGTAAAGTTTGTTCCTGATTAAAGGCTTTATTCCCTGTTATGTTACACTGGAAAAAATTAGCAATGTGCTATATCTTGACATTCAGCACTCTACTTCAATAAGAACTGGATTTTGCATGATGATTCAAATCCTTCTCTTATTTCTTCCTGACTCACATTATACGGGAAGATTCAGATACATTTAGGCTCAGTTTTCATCCCATTTTAACAAGGGAGCAGTGTAAACTACAGGCAATAATTTAGCAACAGTCTCATTAAGAACCGCTCTTACAAAATCTGAATGGGGGCAGGCTCAGGGTGCCTGGCGATTCCGGAGAAGTATTTCTGATTGCAGCCTATCGTTAGTGCTCAGTAGCCACTTTCCTTTTTTTCTTTATTATTTTCCCTTGCATTTGAAAATTGTTTTGATTCATTGCCTACCATGCTGTCATTCTGGTTCAGTAATTTTGGTTTAGCTTTTTTTTTTTTTCCTTTTTCGGATCCTCCCAGAGTTGATCCTGTCTCTAAAAAATATAATGTAGGAAAATAAACTACAGTGCCACCTCTAATTTCTGAGATGTGAGGAGAAAGAAGCAAATATTAAAATTTCCAATCAGTACTATATTTTCCAGTACCATATCTGGAGAAAAGCAATTGATGTTGTATAGATTCCAGTGGATCAAGATCATTAACCAGCACAGGTGGGAGCAGATGGGAATGGCTGACTTTTGCTAGCTTGTGCAGGATGGTTCAAAACTAGGGAGAGGTTTTTCCCAGTGCCTAAGTGTCTGCATACACGAATGGTTCTCACTGAGTCCATTTCTGAGTTGCCGTCTACATGGTGCCAAGAACCCTGCCCTACAGGCACCCTGAATTTGCGTATCAAGGATGTTTGTCTGCTCATATCACTGCGTGCAGCCCTGGAGAAGTTAGCAGAGATTTTGTGCTTTGCATCCATTTCATCCCGTCTGCCTCCTCCGTGTTCTATGCCATAGTAGGGTAGACTTGGTGACTCTTAACAAGATGAAGACTTTATTTTGAAAGATATAGCTGCTAAGTCATCTCAGGTAGTCATTCAACTATGATCCAAGCTGGGTCACACGCTGTTGTAGATTTACATCATTGCAGCTGATGCTGTGGCTGAGAAGGTTCAGTTAGGACAGCGTGGATGGCGACCTAAAGCAGATCTCTGGGCAAGAGAAGGTGAAAAAATGTATTCTCAAGTTTAGTGGCCCTGCAGAGCTTTTCCAAGTCATGTAGCTCAAACTGCCTACTGACAATAACTGTAGGTGTGCCCATCACCACACCCTTGGCCTTCCAGTATGCTGGCTGTAAGGAGCAGGACCCGAGTTTCAAGGGGCCACCTCAGGCCCCAGAATCATTGTATGGGTGGTATTTTCAAAAGCTCATTTGGGACTTGGGAGGACACTCTCTTTGGCTGTCACTGGAATTTGTGCTCTCAAGATAACGAATTGCTTTTGGAAAAGCTACTTTATATTTGGAGGTACAAATTAACATAGCAATTTGGTTAATTTAGGAAGGGCCAAAACTTGAAATTTATTACTTGTTGTAATTGCCTTATGACAATCTCATCATTCTCAGGCTGATTGCTAGTGATGGTAGCCTTAAATTTTCATCATATTCCAGTAAAAATAGACTAGTAGATTTTAGGTCTGCTGTAACAAATTCTCTGGTTTTTGTTAGCAAAGCGGGACTAAGTAATTATGTGGCTGTAAATGAAAAAATTTTTAAAAACATCTGAAAGAGGCTTTATCTGATTCTTTTTTTTTTTTTTTCCTAATGATAGATGTGGGTATGTAGCCACCTTTTAAGATCAACTCTTTCTCTTCCTTTCAGATTCCTCAGGAGGTATGTAATCTCTGCTGAAGTCTTCTAGCCTCCAGATGGGCGCCTTCTGTTGCACTGGAGAATTTAGCTACCAGGAAGACTTCTTCCTTACTAATTAATTCTCTTCTGGAGGGCGTTGTTCTTGGATCACTGGACCAACACCTCAAGTTCTGAATAGCCATTTATTTCCAAGGGACTGGGGCACAAGACTTTGTGAAATTTGTGAATTTCACACATACAGACATCTGAGACACAATCTTGACTTCATTTATACTTGTTGAAATTTGGCTTCCACTAGTTTTCTATAACAGAGGTCAGAATTTGTCTATTTAGTACAGATGAAGGCAGAACAGGGCCTCTGCACTCTAAATCAGAGAAAATGTGGCTAATGTTTAGAAGAAATGCCAAACTCTGTGGATCTATCCCTTTTATAGTTCTGAGCTGGGACTCCTGGTAATGAGCAAACCCTGCTCAACCTTTCCTAATCCCCCCCAATGTCAATACTGAGGTAGAGAGACTTTTCATTCCTGAAGAAAGAGACCCCAGGGATGTCTGGCAGTAGGAATAGCCTATACTCATTACTGAGGTCCAGCAGCCTGCACTGCTAATTTTTCCTTGGCTTTTCAGCCCTCTTCTTCTCTCAGTAAATGAATGTGTGGTCTTGTAGCAATTAATTGTGTTCTTTTAACAGCCTTGTGATGCAAAAGGAAAATTAACTTTATATATTGAAAAAGCTATGGATCTGGCTTCTTCATCTTTGCCTTCCCACTTAGCTTAATATTGAGCGAGGAGAAAGGATGAGGCTGTTGAATAAATACCAAGTCCAATCTTGTCTTCAGAACAAAAGAGGAAAAAACTCCACATTTTCCTACCATTTACAACACAAAAACTGAATTATTACAAAACCTTTGGTAACATCTTTGTATGCTCTGATCTCAGACAGCCAGAAACCTCATCCTTATGCAATGCTCCTCACCTTGTGTCAACCATGCAGCACTTTTTGTGGATCATTGAGTCATAATTTTTGAAAGACATCTCTGTGGAGCAAAAGTGATGAATAAGAGGTTTATAGCAGAGACACTATTCTTACACTACTGTTTCTTCTTACATCAGTGTTTTGTTTTATAAGCTACACAATGTTTCACTTGCTTAAGAGTATATTGGTATTAAGGAAAAGTTAAGTACTATTTTCCACATAATCCAAAGGAATATCCTTAGTATTACTAGCAGAAGTTGAGTAAATGTGGCCCCAAAAGTCTCACCATTGTGACTGCTACTGTGTCCTGTTTACTATTCTTTTCTGTTTAAAGACATCAGAGACTACAATTCCTGTGCAATTAGGAGATTTATCTCATGCCATAAATAGCTCAAAAATATCTGGAAATTTAAATTTGTCCACAAGCAGCCTGAGACAGCAAAAAAAAGCTCAATACATGGACAACTTAAGTATAGCAGGTGCTAGTTTGACCAGGTATAAGCACACATTACAATCTTTTTATTTATTTTGTATCAGAGATTGTAAAGAGGCATGTGAAAAGATGATCTTTAGAGATAAAGATCCTTGTCCCTTCTAATTATCTACCTGACTGTTTCCTGTGACAGAACCCTGGTAGTTATTTTTTATGCCATCACACACAGATTTGTTATTTTATGCTAAGAAAAACTTGAGATGGCTTTAAAGTACTGAAATTGAAATAGGGTGGCTGGCTTAATGGTGAATTGTCAAATGGTTTCTAACAGAAACACATTTCCCACAGCTGGAAAATAACGCAGATATTTATGCGAACCGTGCTTTCTTCGCAAGGAATCAACCAGCAGCCCGGTCTGATCCTTATGTCAACCTGCGTGAAGTCTCCAGCCGCATGAAGCTGCCCCGGGGAGAGTATCTCCTTGTGCCATCCACTTTTGAGCCTTACAAAAATGGGGAGTTCTGCCTGCGAGTTTTTTCTGAGAAACACGCTAAAACACAGTGCGTATCTCCTCTGTAAAGCCTCCACTTCTGCTGGTGAGGCACATAAAGGACATGTTGTGCTCTGTCATTTCCCATAACCAGCAACATAGGCCCATTTCTAGGACCTATTTGTAGTCTATCATATGTGGCGCACACAACCACGGTAGGGAGTCATGGCTCTTCAGATGGCCTCCACAAAGCGCTCAAGTGGCAACTAGATCCCTCAGGTCATTGAAATAGAAGTTCCCACAATTAAAGAGTGGAGGATTTGGGAGTATGACAATGAGGAGATGACTTTAAAAAGGGTTGCATCTATAGCAGCCATTGAAAGAAAAAACAAGAGTTTAAATACAAGACAAGATCAACAAGGCTGGATTTCCCAAGGAAAGTGTCTTCAAAGAAGTTGGACAGATAAAGGTGGGATGGGGAGTATGAGAAGCAGGAAACCCAGGGGCTTGTTCTGTGCCTTCAGTAACACCTTAGATTAAAACAGCTTGTTTTGCTAATTATTTTAAAGACAAATGGCAGATTCATAATTTCTGGCTGGTGTTTTTTTTTCCCCTTAGGATGATTGGTGATGTCGTGTCTGCAAAACCGTATGAGGTAAATGTCTTAACTGAGCAGATCATTTGATCTTTTTTCCCTACCAGACTTTTTCTTCATAATGCGGGGGCAAAACAGAAGCAAGACTTTTATTTCTTCCCTGAGCTGGGATCACAGTGTGTGCTTGTGCCCAGGAGAAGTATGTTTTGGTTGTGGGGATTCTTTACATCTTTACATGTCTTGCTTTAATGTACATTTTCATGTACCTGGGCCCATGTGGTGCAGAAACTGTAGGCTGGAACGCGTTAAATTGTCCATCCATCTAGCACAGGTAGAAAAAGGTGGGAAGGGTACAGAATGATCCTTTCCATAGAAACAAATAGCCTTCTTGAAGCCCAAGAGAAATTACAAAAGCAGACATCCAAGGAACTGCTGAATTGCTATGGTCAGGTGCAGCAACATTTTCACTGCAGCTATTTTCTAAAACTATCTTGGTAGCAGAAGAAAACTTTTTCATCAGTCTTAGAAAGTATTTACTCCCAAATGAAGCCAGCCCCTGGCTGGCTGTGATTTAAGTAGTACCTCTGTTTTGCCACTGCTGCAGAGCAAGTGCTCATTTTCCATTGCTGTAAATAGTCCCCTGTAAAGCTGCTTTATGATATCCACAGCTTGCTTTCTAGAACCACCTTGTAAACCCCACTCTCGGTCATCTCTTCCCTCTAGCCTCATGTTGATAACAAAGATATAGATGATGAGTTCAAGACTCTGTTTCAAAAACTCTCCGGTGAGGTAAGTGGGTTAAAGTGAAAGAAAAAGACCTCTCTGTTACGATTATGCAAATACTTGACTTACTGATTCCTTTTAGCGTCTGGTCTTCAAGCAGTTCTCCCCTTTTATTAACTCACAGCTTCCGTTCAATTCATTTTACAATAGAGCAGTTTTACTACATTGTTCCTCGTATTGGTGCAAAATGTGATTTATTCCCTCAGTAATGCAGGGCATGGAACAGTTTTGAAAATGGGGGTGATAGGAGTGAGAACTGTGAAAATATTATCCCACAGTGAAATAAATTACCTGTGGAGTGAGCATATAATTCTGACAATTGCCTAGTTGGCCAATTCCTTCCTTTTTGTTTAGAACCCCCAGGAACTGCAAAACTGTCTCTCCTTATTGGATTTGACAAACCTCAGTATCTACAAAGCTGGCTGTGCTAGCCTGTGGCTCTCATATCAGATTTTCTCTTAATGAACAGGTTGCCATTGGCATCGGAAAGGGAAGACATCTTGTTAGTTAGAAAGACCTTTTTGAGTTTTGAGAGGGCAATTTTAGTATTGTTTGGTTGAACCTCTTCAGCTTAGAAAGAAGGCAGCCACTCAATTCAGTCAAACCTGTTAAAAAGCTAACATTTCCTGGATCACGCCACCATGGCACCTAACAAACCACTTACATTCCATTTGAAAGGCTAGAAAATATGGTTTCTGAGGATCCCCTTCATGTGACGTCTAATGGTAAATGCAGAGTATTCAAAAAAATTAAAGGTTTACATGCCTTAGATATGGAAGGAAAATAGTCTCTGGGTGTCTGACAGCAAATTAATATCGCTTGTTTCAAATAATTTTTGTGTTAACACCTGAAGTATGTTTTGGGTTCTGTCCAGGACTGTGAAGTGACGGCAACTGAACTTCAAACCATCCTAAACCGGGTTTTGGCGAAGAGTAAGTAACATTATGTAGTTGCCACTGAATGGAGCTGAGAGGCACATGCTGAAATGGCGAGACTGAAAAGTTGCCCTTTGGTCACAGCGAAAGTCTGTGCCTGGATCCATCAGCACACAGATGGGGTCTGTGCTAACAAAACCCAGCTCTATCAGCTAAGGATGATGAAAAACTGAGTTTGTGTCTGCTCGCAGCTGAGTTTCTCCTGGCTTGTTGAACCTCTAATATGGGGGGAAAAATACCAGCTGGTGCTCCCCTTCCAAGCACTGACAGCTGATGTTCCACTGAGGCACTGTATTTCCCATACCTTCTTGGGAGGACCACCATGGGAAGATATTATTATGCTGCTGCATAACTTCTGTGGACAAATAGAAGCTTGCCACTCCCAAAACCAATAGCATCCCTTGGCACTGTGCCAAAAAAAGACATGTTCATCTGCTGAAGGGAAATAGTGGAAGAAATGGCAGAGCATTTACGTTGCTAACAAGATTTTAAGGGGGCTGACATCTCCAAGGTTGTCTGCAGAAAAATATTTGTCTAAAAATATTTCCGACTTGGATTTTTCCTTCTTTTTTTGTATAGGAAGGGATATTAAAAGTGATGGATTCAACATTAACACTTGCAGGGACATGATCAGCCTTTTCGATGTATCCTTTGAATGTAATTTCATCACCTTTAAAGTTTCTGGATCTTCTTTGCAAAACTCCCTGACTAGACGGGCTAAGTTTACACTTCTATTGTCCAGGCACGTGACTGGAGGCATAAAATTCAGCCAAGCAGCTCCAGGTGGCAGAAACCTGAACCACTTAATCATCAGCTTGCGTCTCTCACCTGCTCTGCATTCCTCATTGCTTAAACTTTTCCTTAAAAATAGCAGGGAGAAGAAGCAGGGACCTTCTGCCTGGATGCACCTGGGCAGTTTTGGATGCATAAACAGCATGCTTGGCAGGAGGCAGGTTTTAAACACAATCTCAACTGCCCTCTCTGAGTCAGGTACTGCTTATGAAGTATAGATCTCAAAGCAGCAGAGACAAGTTGGAGAGCCTGTTTAAAGTGGGGAGGTTACAAGTACATGCTGTGCCTCCCTCCCTTCTGCACAGCTTGTAGGACACAGGGGACCTAATAAGCTTTGCATAGCCAAGGGAAAAGAAGAGGTCAGCACATCTACCCGGAACTCCTTTGACATGCTGGGAAGGTAGCCAGTGCACTGGGAGGGTCAAGAACCGTGCTGCCAGGATTACATTAATGTTGATCTCACGACATGGTTATGTTGTGGTCAGTGGGGATTAGCTATGGATCACTGGCTGTTAGGAGAAGTGATGCCTTTGCCCTACACGCCAGAGTCTCCCAAATTCAACATGGCAACTCAATAAGTAGAGCATCACAGGGGCCAACTCCCTGTTTCTGCATAATTTTCCATAGGAAAGAATATTCAAGGCCCTGAAGGACACAGGGGAATACTGTGTAGCCTACTATTGACTCTCTCTGTTCACTTGCAGTTCCTGCCTCTGGTTTCTAACACTTGTCTGCTGTGAGGCCAGCCCTTTTTTTTCCCTAAGGACTCTAATCCACTGTTAACTGAACAAAATGTGAATGGATCTAATCATGCTTATATATTTAGCAATCCCATATATCATTCCTTGAGAGTGCAGATAGCCTAGAAATTCTTGGCATGCCTTTAGCTAAGCAAATGTAAAGCTGTGAGCATGTCTGTGTGAGATGGAGATGCATTGCGAATGAGAACTAATATGGCATTAAGATGGCACTGCAATTGGGGATTTGTTTTTATCACAGAACTGGTTGCTCTCCAGTTTTGCTAAGGATAGGGGAATCCTGATTTTTGAACCATGCCTTAACATCCCCAGACCAATGGGACCGGCACCCTGGGACTTGTAGAATTCAAGACACTTTGGATGAAGATTCAAAACTATTTGGTAACATAATATTTCTGACTGTCTCCCCTTCCCTCTTAGCTCTCAAGTACAGATCCAGATCTGAAATAAGGTTAAGCCACCGCAGGTAGAAAGACTTGGAAGCCTTCCTTCTCATGGCTGTGATTTGTTATGGGCCTCAGAAACATCTCTGATTTAAAAGGGCACAAGCAGATCCTCTTTCACCTTGGCCCCACCACTCACCATAATTTGCAATACCTTATGGAAATCCAGATTAACCCTCTTTCATTGTTGGCAAAGACAGCCCTCTCTGTTGTCTGCTATATTGAAGCTCATATAAACACATCTCTGCAGTTGCAATATGTTACACTCTTAGCTTAGCACCAGCAAACACAAGAAACACATATTTTTAGGACCTGCAAAACCCTGGCTTTGTATTTTAAAAATCTTACAGATGTGCTGAATTATTTTCTGGCAGAGGATTCAATATCCCCAAAAGTTCACCCAGAATCGAGCAGTCTGAAGGAAGGTCAGATTTGGACCTCCTTTGTTTGACAACATCCCTTTCAGGCAAGTCTGCTGCTACCGTACTTGATGCTGGTCAGCAGAGAGCATCTGTCCTGGAGGTTTATGAAGAGTTGTGGGGTTCATGAGGCACCAGCTCTGTCCTAGGGCTGGTGTCAGCAGAGCAAGCCCTGTTAGCCAGTTCCAGTCTGAGCTGCACGTCTGGGTGGCATCTAACTCTGGATAATAAACCTGCTGGCAGTAGGAAGCATCTGTCATCGCGTGTGAAATATTAAGCAAAATGGACTTTATCTGTTGCAGTGTTTGCCAAATGATAGGATATTTTCCTCAATGGCCTGTCTGCCACCATGTAACAGGAAGGCAGGCAGGCTGCCAGCCCATGGGAATGTGTTTCCCAGTCTGCCTTGCTTGCCAGTAGCTACTTGAAACATTTCCCTTGCTCATTAGGGTTTCAAAGAACAGGAGCTTGGGCTGGTAGGGGCAGCCCTTGTCCCAGCCATCAGAAACCCGATGGGGGTTCCTGTGCACAGCACAGCAATGGTGTGGACACAGCAGAGGAAGGCATGATTGTCCTGGCATTAATCTAGCTACGTGAGGAGGGAGGATGGCAGGACACAGGCTACAGAGTGGACTAGCGAACTAAGGTTAAATGCTACAGGAGCCCTGATTATTTCATTCTGGCTGCTAACACCTGAGATTCATGATACCATGTCTTCACTACTGCTGTTGCCCAGCTATGAAAGCCAAAGCCCGCCTGCCTGTGCTTGCATCCCCACGTTGCTGTGTGGGCACACACTGAAAAGCCATCTCCACATTCCCTCGTTCCCCTCTGCTGCAGGCAATCTATAAGAAAGTGGACAGTGACTACTCCGGTACCATTGACTCCCATGAGATGCGAAATGCCCTCAGAGAGGCAGGTGAGTATCCCTCTCAGGGACACTGTTGGATCAACAAACATTGGAAGAACAGTGGAGCCTTTTAGTGGTTTTGCTTCCCTCCTGTCTCCTAGATCACAGCGTTGCCAATGCCATTCTCCCTTCCTGACAGTTGCATACTGCTACATCCTTTGGCTGTTCTATACATCAAAACCCATCCTCTGTTCTGCATTGTGAACCACTGATATTTTTGTCCATGCTGTGACCATTGCTTATCCATTTGATTATTACTTGCTCTATTTTTTGCCCTCATTATTCCCTAATCTAATTGTCCTCTTTCAGAGCTATGTCCAAATCCTCTTTTTCCTTCATTTCCTCCCACTACCTTTCTCTACGCTAGAGAAGGTGCAAGCCTGATCAAGGCGTGCCCCAGTGATACTGTCTCTAATGTGCTATTCATTTTGGGATCAGTGCTTGCCAGCTCAGGGACATCTAGAGAAGCACTGTTTCTTTGATTTGTCTTGTGCTTGGTGGAGTTCATGTGAATGATCCAGAGACAGAAATAGCACTAATATGGGCCTGAATAGAGCCCAATGTGTTATGTGAGCAACTGGCTTTACCGCAATCACTGCTATTCAGATGCAGCACCAGGACTCGCTAATTAGGGGTTTATCTGGGGAACATAGGACTGATTATGCTGTGAAACAATGTGAAATATGCAGTCTGACAAAATGCTGTGGGAGAACTTCATGCCTCTCTTCACCCAGCACAATGGGCTTTGGAAAGGACCCACAGGAGAGGTGGGTGATAGAGTCCAACTGACTTTGTGGGAGGAACAGTCCTTCGTTCAGGTCTGCGTGCACATCAAAGACAACTTATTAACCTGCTGTGTCAGTGATTCTTCTCCTTCCTATGTCTTCAGGTTTCATGCTCAATGATCAGGTGCAACATAGCATTGTCATCCGTTATGCCTGCAGCAAGCTGACTATTGATTTTGATGGCTTTGTGGCCTGCATGATCCGCTTGGAGACCCTGTTCAGTAAGTGCCTCCATTTGTCAGGGGAAGTCCTGAAAACCTCAGAGTTTTGTTAAGTATTTGGTGTCTCTTAACTATGAATGTAGCAAATTGAATGGAAATGTGAGGGTGCCAGCAAAATGGTGTCTGTTGGAGAAAGCAACAGAGAAACAGCAAAAACTTTTCTGTCTAGATGACTATGGAGAATGGGGGACATGTTTTCATAACCTACCATGCTCTTTTGCTTTACAGTTATGTGCACTTTATGGTCAGTGCTGTGGCCCCCAAGTTGTCCCAGCTTCTATAAATGGTACCATTTATCATTTGCCGTCCTTACTCAGACCTGATTTACAGGTTTGTCCCTGGACCATACCAGATGCTAATGCATCAAATTTATAGATGTCCTGCTGCCAACTCTCAGTTTGCTGCTGTAGAGCTGCCTATTATGCCCCATGTGGTGGCTTAGAAATTACTTGTAAGAGGAAAGAAGAACAGCTGCAGTATTATCTTACAGAACCAGTCTAGATTTCCAGTAGATCATGGCAAAAAGCGAGACCTCTACATTTTGCCAGACAGTGATTCTCTACAGGCCAAACTCTGTCATTTATACCCATTTCCCCCTCGCCTCTTCTACTTTTCAGAAGTGTTCCGTCTCCTGGACAAAGACAAGAATGGAGTCATCCAGCTGTCTCTGGCTGAGGTGAGGCTGGTCAGATTGAAATACCATCTGGTTAAGCTACAGCAATCAACTGCACTAAAATACATTTATTTAAAATTACTATTTTAAGTGGTAAACTCAATAGTGATTTAAAGGAAATGTTTGTTTATGTGAAAAAGTTCTTCGGCTCAGAAAGCCTGTCTGAATGAGTAGAATGAACATTTACTTTATATGAGCAAAAAGTCAAGATATATTCAAAACCCCTAAGGTTGCTTGAGAAGATGCTTGCGCAATGTGTTTCACTAACTACTTTTAGAGGGCAGTGGTCAATTCGTTAGAAAACACACAGCAGGAAACTGTTCTTGTCTGGCAGAGAATGTACTGATCAACCTGCCAGAATTAGAAGAGACCTTTTAAGATGTCAGGTCTTTTTTTTCCCCACATTGTTTTTAATGCAAATTTCTTCTGTTGAAGCTGTAATAGAAGCAATCAGCTTGAGTCTTCCCTTTGCAGAATACAAATTTATCTCAGGAAACAGCTGGAAGGGGCCCCAAGAGGTCCATCCAATTAGTCCTCTCAGCTGATGACTGGCTTGAAACGAGGAGGATGGCCAGAAAGCCCTGTGACCCTCAGTTACAGTTAGTTAAACCCAGCTGAAATTGTACATTGCATACCCTGACCCTAGAATTTTCCAAAGGTCATGCAGCTTGTCCTGGAGAACTGGTCTTCCCTTGGAAGACACTCCACTTGCAATGCCTGAGGCTGGTCCTGGCAATGTTTCCCTGAAGTTCCACAGTAGATGGATCCTACACATGCAACAAATTAAAACAGCTCCAGCCTTTCCCATCTTGTTTTCCCAGAGCTGTGCTAGAGTGTCCCAGTGGCATCCTGTGGACCTTCCAGATGATCTAACTTCTTGTTCTGTTTCTCCCTCAGTGGCTGTGCTGCACACTGGTTTGAACTACAGTCAATTAATTCAGCTGAGACCTCTGAGGGTCCTCTGAACCTGGAACCACTTGTTCAGCTTCTCCTTGTTATAAAAAGCAGAGAGAGAAAATTGTTTTTATTACTGGCAAGTTACTTTAAATGCACTAAATGTGAAGTGATCTCCTGTCAGTTATTAAATAAATGCACTCTTGAATAAAAAAATATGAACAAATAAACCCAAATTCAACTTCTTTACTTTTGCTGCCCAAAGAGTATTTCTATGTGTCGTGCTGAAGTGTCATAAATTTTGACTTACCACAGATGGGCACAGGTACCTTTGGTTTGACTTCTGACTGTGCATAAAAGTTCAGCATTGCTCAAAATCCTGGAAGGGATTTCCATTGCTTGCAACATCCAGCATATGCTTCACAGAGAGAAACCCATGCTCAGAGTTCAGGCAAATTTGTGTTGCTGCTCTGGCAGCAACCTCCCTTCCCAGCCAATTGTCCACTTTGGCTGTGCCAAGCACCGCAGAAGCTGCGGGTAAGGAGCCTGGAGGCAGACGATGAGCTGCTGATAGCACAGGGAAACTGGGCATGGGCACAGCCCTGAGGATGAACAGGGAATCAGGGAAAAATGATGGCAGTGTGCCAAGAGCCTTGGAAGAGGAGGGAGCATGGGAGGCCATAGGAAAGTTGCTGCAGTTATTTTAGCTGAGGTCTTCTCCTACGAATGCTTGTCCATATGCATATTTGAGCACCCAAAGATGGGGTTTGGAGTTTTAGGAGGTGCGTGAGCTCAGAAATTCACAAAGGCAAATGTGAGAGCAGGAACAGAAAATGTGCATGTAGGAGCTCTAGGAGCTTGAGTGTGTGAGGTACGTGCCACTGTGGATCTTGATTTAAAGAAGAAACTGAGACTAATAGTCACTTGGCTAAGATCTTTGTCCTTTGAAAAATCTCTCTGCATTAAATTTCATAGTATTATAAAGAGTGATAACATGGAAATGCAGGCAAGATAATATAACAGCCTTTTTTTAGCAATTGGAAAAATATTTCTGTAACTCACAGTAATGATCTGACATGTCTTTGACGCTTCTCCCTGGGAGCAGAGGGAGTGCAGGCAGACATCTGTGTCTCCAGGGCAGACCTGGAGCCAAGGCTCCATCCCCCTCTCTCTTCAGTGCTGTGTTTGAGAGGGGTCTTTCCCCACGCCTACTTGTTCCTAAGCTCTTTAAGTAAGAATAAAGTTGTTGTTTGGTTCCCATCTCCAAACACAGAATGCCTCCACTTGACATCCCCCAGCATTTCTTGGTGCTGGCTACAGCTGTCTGGCTAAAAGGGATGTATGATCTGTTTCAGTGCATGGCTCTGCCTTTCTAATAAATGGTATTCACTGCTCTCATTTAGAGGTCCTCCTCCAGTGAAAGAGAAATAAATGCTTAGTTCAGGTTGGAGGATAAAAACAGCCAGTGGTGGAACCATAGGCTTTCTCCTGTTGTCCCTGCGCACCTATCACCATTCATGGCATGCATGCAGCTGTCTGAGGTTGCCACCAGTTTCTCATGGTAGATATTTGCCTGCTCACCAACAATAGACATCTAAGTAGCTCCACCTGCTTGGAAGACAGAGTTACACGGGGCAAGCCAAGGTCTCCAAAACCTTGGGAACTTTCTAGTGAATGCTCTGCCTGTTCAGTAAGATGAATGTGTTCTTCCCTGCCCCACATCTTGAGTATGCAACATGTCTCCTTACTAACCATACAGCAGGGTGAGCTAACTGCTTGCAGCTTCAGATTTGCTTTCTGCTCACATGCGCTATTCATGAGTTCAATCCAATTATGATCACAGAGAGGCCTCTCTTCATAGGACTAGAACAACTCAAAAATATGCAGAAATCCATTGCATGCTCCCTGTTTTTTTTTCCCTTTGCATCAAGCAAGATGCCCCCACCACCATAATTCTCATAGTTATCTCAACGACTCTCACCCTCCTGTACAGGATGGGCAGAGTGCTGCACTCCATCTTCTTTTATCTTTGGGAAGCAGGCAGCTCCAGAGGAGCCACCTCCTCTTTCATTTTTTCTTTAAGCACAGCACTTGCTATCAGGTCTCAGAGAACAACTGCTCAAAAATAAGCTTTTTCATGGCATAGAATGCACTTCTCCTTTTTACTTGAAGCATCTGCAAAAAGATGATTAATGTCCACTTTATTTTCCTTCCTTGTGCTGCGAGCTGAATAAATGTCTTGTGCTCATCAGTTCTCCCAGTTAGTTATGGTGGGGCTAAAATGCCTTTTGACTAAAACACCTGCAGCAGCTCCTGTGGAAGCAGTGGAGCATGGTGGGCTGAGCCAGGGCTTGGGCATCTGGACTCTGTGCACTCTCATACATGGCATGTTGGCCGTGCTTCATTTTCGGAGCTGTGAAGCATGCTCTGCAGCTCCCGTTAGATTTGAGTAGCTCAGCCACAGGGAATTATAATGCAGACAAGGCACTAAGGTTCATGAATTTGTGATACGTTCCCTGTCATTATGAAAACCGCGCTGCATGACATTCTTAGCACTTTATAAATAAGGTGGGGCAAAAGAGACTCCCATAGAAACTCTGCAGTGGTTCTTCACTTCTTTCCTTTCTCTCTCCACTTTCCCATAGAAATGTCTTCATTTGACTTCAGCCTTGTGAACTGAAAGCTTGAACTCTGTATATTGCTTCTGTAAAATGTGATTCGCGTTAGACCATGTTCGGAGTTCCAAACCCCTTGTGCACTAATTGTCTTGTGGTTACCTATAGAGGAACTTCCTGTGGGTACAAATCCTACCACATCAGCATCTGACACCAGCATTGCACCGGAGTAAATGTCTGCATGAGGTGCAAGACAATCACGGGGATTTAGGATTCTAACTGGGATGATAAAAAGAATCAACCTCATACAAGCAATTATCTATCACCTGCTCATCCTCCCAGAATGGGAGATTTACAGAAGAATCTCTCCTTTCCATCACTGCAAGCTAATGATCTGATCCATGGCTTTAGAGTAAGCACAGAAGGAGCAGTCTTTTTCAACCTCCTTTCCGTTCTTTACTTTAGACAATCCTGCTGAACCTGACTCAGTGGTATGTTTTAGTTCTTCATTTCCATACAATTCAGACAACCTGGCAGGCCTAGAAGCACTGAGATACTGTGAGCATGTTTTTCTTTTCCATCTTATTCAGAATGCATCCAATATCCCAGCCTGCTGTTGTTATCCCAGCCTAAGCTTATAGACTGGAGACTCAAATAAAGTCCGTGAAAGCAAGTGAGATTCTGGGTGCAAAAGGAACCCAAATTCCAAAGCTTTTGAAGTTTCTCCACCACTAATGATGTCCCCAGCGATAGTTAATCTTAAAGTAGTGCCCTGCTACTGCTTGACAAGCTTGTTGCCATGGTGTTCTGTCTCTCTCTGTACAACTGGCACGTACAGCATAAAATCCTCTCTTTCTTTAATAGAGCAAATTACTTCACTTGTTACTGTTGGCCGCTAATTAACTCCTTCCTCCACCTTTGAAATCTTTGATGCAGCTTTCACCTGAAGCGCAGGCCCCCATCAGTGCAGCATCACCTGCGTGTGTGGGTGGGAGAGCTTGGCCGGTGTGGGTCTTAGGTAGGGTTGTGTTGGAAGAGTGTGAAGCAGAAAATAACTGGTAGGAATCATATAATGAATCTGGGAGACGGACTAAAGAAGCACCTGAACAAACAATGGGATAATGGCCGGGAAGAAGTTGAATAAATCAGCTTTTCATCCATATGGGAGCTGAACACTGTCAGGAACAGGAGAAAAAGGCTTCTTCTTTGACTCTTGCTTGCTCTTTTGACTTAAAAACAAATGCTCTTCTATTATTTGGAAAACTTTGTAAAACAATGCTGGTTTTGTCTATTCACTCACCTCTAAATGTGTGAAAACTACATTGATTGTTGAAGGGGAGCAATGTATTTCATATAAGCCCCTTCCATTCATTCATACAAAAAAACCGAAACCCAAACTGGTGATGCTCTCTTTAAGTTCAAGCTAGCTGGTCTGCTCCTCAGTATGATCTCATCAAATAAGGTTTGCTTAGGCTACTTTAAATGGAATAGCTTGATCTAGCTCTTCTACAGAAGATAACAGTGAGGGACTTCTTCCAATGTCTTAAAGCATTTCAGGGTTCCCTAAATTCCCACATCATTTTTGATATAGTCCCTCTTATTCTCCTAACTGCACAGATGGCCACATTTTTATCTCTGCTGCATGCTTCTTGTCAGCTGACATGGTAAAATGTTTCAATGTTCCTCTGTTAGATGTAAAAAAAAAACACTGAAGCTGGTTTTGAAGGGGAATTTCCATTATCCTCCTCAACTGTTCACTCCCTGACAGCGAAGACACAAGCCATATCCAGATAACAAGGTCTATACAAGTGCTCCAGACCTGGAACATCCCCATCAATTGCTGAGGGGGAGCAGATACAATTGTTGGCAAGGGGACCATCACCCAGGTGCTCTGCTGAAGCCACATACCAGTTTGAAGCAACTCAAGTAACACAGGTATGTGAGGCACAGAGTCCCCAAGAAAACTACTAGGCACCACAAGCCTTCCCAAAGATGTGTCTTCATTGTGTTGTAAACACACGAGTATACTAAACTAATTTCAAAGTCAGTGGATGTTTTCTCTGTGTCTTGACTCAACCCTGTAGCTCCATGGAAATACTACTGAACTTCCCACCATGAATATCACTGCCCCAGCAGTGGCATCACAGACTATGAAGAGGAAGTAAGCAACTGACCTCCATGCCACTGAGGGCCTGCATTTAGACACAAAAGCAAAAAACCTGATTTATTACTAGGTACCCATAACTCTCATTGCCTTTCACACCTCTGAAAGACGTCAGGCTACTTCTTTGTTTGCTGAAGCTGTTTAAAGGAAAAAGAGAGTAGATCAGGGTGCTGTGACATTGCTTTGATTATAAAATCATCAGTGCTTTCTTTAATAATGAATGAAATCCTTTTCCACAGCTTAGCTACAGATAGCACAGGATTTGGGGTTTCCAGAGATTTTTCATTTCTGTGTCTTATTTTTTCTGCACACCTTAACTGCTTAATCAGCCAGCACTCCTAGGCCAGCTCTTGGGTACAGCTCTCTGGATACCTGGACTTTAATGTCACCTGTTTTTAATGTCACCCAGGTAGGCTTGACTGGAAAAGAAAATCTTTCCTTTTATTGAAAGAGATTTATTCGATAATTGATATCAGTAAGATATCTGGCACAGTCACAGAGCTAGCTAGCTTAAAACGGAATGTTTGTAAAACTGTGTGTATTTTCCCAAGCTGTAATCACACTCTTAGGCTGCTGTGTAAATTTACCCAGCACACATGCTGAAGCAGGTATGATCTCTCGGGAGTTCAAAGGGGCTTTGTGACCAACACATTTTATGGCAAATAGCATTTTGTTACATTTTGAAAGCTCATCATATTTGCTCATTAATTTGCAGGGCATAGGAGCTCAGGAAATGTGGTGCTCATCAAACACAGTATTGATGACTGTTGGATGCCAGTGTGGTGGCAAGCAGTGGGGCATCCTGCGGGTGTTCTGTGCTGGAGGGCAACGGCATCCCCAGGGGCTCTTCCAGCATGCAGGTTGTGTCATATGAAGGATGCCCCCCTCTGCCTTAGGTAGCATCTTCTGCTGGGGAAGCCTTGCCTGGGAGATGGTAACTGTGAGTACAGAAAACTAGGAAACTGTTTTCAGTTTCAGAAAGAATCAGCATGGAGTTAATTAAACAGAAGAAAGGAGATTAAAGGAAAAATGAGAAAATTATAAAGTACCAGCCTGACCTCTAATTTGTAAAGCACCTTAAGACAAAATCCTGAGAGAAGGAGCTATCTGAAGCAGCAGTTGTGAACTTAATAATAATGAAGTTGATTCCAGCAGAGAGTGCCAGCCTTCTACATGTTAATTTAATTTGAACTTGCCTCAGTTTTGGGTTGGGATTTTTTTTGTGTGTGTGTGCTTTTAAACATGCTAATAATGTTTGAATTTCAGACATGTTGGTCTAGTGCATGAAATCTTGAATGAGAAATTATCTAACCAAATTTTAGTCTCCAAGCTGACTGGAGTACAAACAATGAACAAGCTTCACGGACAGAGAAAATAAAATGAAATTCACAGTGCATGCCTTGCATTGTATGGTGATACCAGCACCATGAGGAACAAGAAAAAATTACGACTTCAAAAATGATGTGGATCACACCAAGGATTTCCTGTGTGTTCTGTCAGGTTAGTAGAAAGGTTAAGTGCAGCCTTCTGAATTAGGAGCTTGAGGTTCAGTTATCTTCTCTGGTGACTTCTAAGGTATGCTTGGGGCATTCATTTAAACTGCCCCCACCTGTATTTAGACCCTGACTCCAAAGTTGCTATGCTCAGACTACGCTACCTACTTGTGGAAATACCTATATTCAGAGGTGCTGCAGATTTTGTTCTCGAGTTGCTGAGGTCCCTGAAAGCAGTGTTTCTCTAATGTGCAGAAATATTTAAGTTTTGACAGTTTTCAGGTTTTGGCATGTAGTTCAGACTCAAGGCTAAGTAGGTTCCAAGTATGGGATGTTTCTCTAGGAAAGAGTCCTCTGAGAGACAGTCCAAGAGGCATCTCTGAGGATGCCTAAAGCATCTCAGGAGGATCCAGATTTTTTGGAAACACAACAATAAGACTGCTTTAGTCTGAAATATGTCTACAGAGGAGCTGTTTCCCTGCCACTTTCACTCTTCTCCTGCCTCCTATAGTGGTTTAAGCGCTTAACTGATGAATGTGAGAAGCTCTGCTTCAAACTCCACTTCTTTTTAGATGATGGAAGTCATCATCTCCTGTCCTCAGGAGAGGCTCTATCACCTACCCCATGGGTGATACTAGAGGAGAGGTACGTCTCTGTCCTTGCTCTGGAGATTATGCCACTATACAAAATAAATTCAAATATTTACATGCCAGGAATACAGAAAATCTGAGTGAGACACAACACTCTGAGGGGTAGACCTCCATGGAGCAGTGTAGCCTGAGGTCTGAGCCCCAAAAGAAGTGCTGCTCATGTATGAGAGCTCAACATAGATGACTCATTGGCAAAGGTCTATGACATCTCAGGGGGTGCCTGTGACCCTGGTACAGAGAGACTTATTTTTGCCTGTCCTCATAAGAATCTCTGAGCCAACTCTCTCCAATATTATTCTAGCTATAGGATATGTCTCTTGAGTACCTGATGCCCTATCACCATCCTGTGGTGTTAATGTAACTATGTAACAGTGATGTTCTATTGTCAATAGGGATATAAAATTTTTATTAAGACAAGGTACATTTTGGGAACAGCATATCCATGAGCATGTCTTGAAAAATCACAGTATTTGTCAAATCAGGATATTGTTTCTCTGACTTCCTACACATAGAACAGATGAAATTTCATCAAATACCAGGGTAATTATTTTTGTTTGTTTGTTTCAACTTTATTTTACTCGAAATGAACACTTCTGATCTAGGATTCCTGGAAAAAAGGTAAGTAAAATACTGTTGGCCAGATCTCCTTTATTTCATTTTAAAGTAGCTGGCAACACAGTGATAATTGTTTTGAGGATACTTGGTGAGGAAATGTTTCCATCCCTAAATTCAGGATGATTGCATGCATAGATGGAGACAGCTAGATTGGAAATTAGCTAGAAGATGAATGAACCTGGCTGGACCAAAGAGGTTCACTGCATTGAGCAAAAGGTGGACAGCCTGTTTTGCTATTGGTTTTGTTAGGCTGAAGTATTCTGATATACGCAGCAAATTAAGCTCCATGCCACTGGAGTGGTCAATAGAGAGGTCTGGGAATACAGGTAATCCAGAGACACTGTAAAACCAATTATACCACCAGTAGATCTTAAAAGCACCACGGAGCTAGACAAGACTGTTTTGCAACCCATCTTCAACCTCCACTCCCTGAACGTTTACTTCTAATTAATTTTCTTAATTGCATAACAGTGCACTTCCTAATTACACTGGGGAACCACTCTTGGATTGTAACTGAGTCTTTATCTACTGCTCAGATTATTCTGGCTGTTGCTCTACCAGCATACTCCCTGGCCTAATTTTGCGCTAGCCCATATGTCTACGAGCACAGACTGCTTGGGGAATGCTTGACAGATCCTTCAACTGATGCAGCTACATCTCCGAGGACCAGATGGATACCCTTATTCACATTGAGTTACTACTTGAGTAGTGCCATTGAAATCAATGGGACTACTGTGGAGACACTTACTGCTTGATGTAAGGGGTTTGTTAAGAGCTCCTATAAACAACAGCCAGAGGAAGCCATTTGCAGTGCACATCCACAGTTTTATTGGTCCTACAACACCCAGGAGCTACACTCTGTGCTCTTGAGTGCCATCTAATTTGAGGAGTAACTAAGTCCTTATCAACAGATGGCATACTCCTGAAACAAGGAGCACAATCAGTCCCCAAATTAGTCATTTTCACATGATGCTGACAGAAATGAGGAACCCATACCCCCAGATACCGCCATTTATTCCATCATTGTAACCGGCATATGCAACAGTATAGACAGGTCTATAATATAACCATGCAAGAGCAATTACAATCAAGCAGTAAAAAGACAGGCAAAACAAAATCCCAGTGTGAGGAGTCTGGTTTTAAAGGAACACACACCTCAGTGCTGCTAAATACATCTACCAGGCACTACTGCACTTTTTGTTTCACTTGGCTACACACGTGACTGATGTTAAATACCACACCTTGACAGGCTGAGAGAGTTGGGGCTGTTCATCCTGGAGAAGAGAAGGCTCTAGGGGGACCTTATAGCGACATTCCAATACCTGAAAGGGGCCTATAGGAAGACAGGGGAAGATCTGTTCACAAGGGTTTGTAGCAATAGGACGACAGGTAATGGTTTTAAACTAGAAAAGGGTAGATTTAGGTTGGACATTAGGAAAAAGTTCGTGAATCTGAGAGTGGAACAGGTTGCCCAGAGAGTTTGGTGGAGGCCCCATCCCTGGAGACATTCAAGGTTAGGCTTGATGGGGCTCTGAGCAACCTGACCTAGTTAGAGATGTCCCTTCTTATTGTAGGGGGGTTGGACTAGATGGCCTTTAGAGGTCCCTTCCAACCCAACACATTCTATGGTTCTATGATTCTATAAGTGTATTCCACATTTTGCAATGGCACCGATATACTTTAACACAGTGTTGGTGCCTCTGGGTTTCCACCACTACTGGGTAGTAGCGGTGGTCTGGATCCTTTTTGTCCTGTTCCCTTACTTTGATGAGAACAACCAAAAAATTCATATTAATACTTGGTAGATTTTATATCTCTTTACCTCCTTTGTTTTCAAATTCTGTAAAACCTGACTTCTTAGCCAGTGGGTTTACCATGAGCTCTCCCTAAAAACATCTGCTCCACTTCAGGAGAACATGTACAATATAATAGTGAAAGAATACATTTAGGCCTGATCACAAGAGATAAGTTTTACAAAATGGTAACTAAAATGCAGAGCTTATTGTCACTGAATGTTGTTGGTCTACAGTATTTGGAAAAATGGGAAAAGGGATCAGACTTCTGTAGGGATAAAAAGAGTAATCAGTGTTTTAATAATTAATGAATAATAGTTCTTTATTAAATTATTTAATAATTATTGCTAAAGCAT
This sequence comes from Eurystomus gularis, assembly GCA_013400335.1. Lineage (NCBI taxonomy): Eukaryota > Metazoa > Chordata > Aves > Coraciiformes > Coraciidae > Eurystomus > Eurystomus gularis. Next base: position 212,554 of record VZZY01001216.1, read on the forward strand.
CTTTTAGAAAATTATAAAACATGATTTCAGGCTTTGAGCTGACCTCTAATATTAGAGATTATATTATATTATATTATATTATATTATATCCTTCCATCTCTGTGGCTACTCTAAAACACTCAATCTTGGACACTTTGAGACAGGGTGGATCATTGGACGGGCCACCGATCACTTTCAGGAGACCAGTGTTTGCTTCACGTGTTATCAAATGAAATTGTACTAATTTGCTGAGCAATAGCCGCCAGTGCTTCGTACTTCAACCCTATGCATTGCCAGAAGCCTAATGTCAGCTTCTGCTCTGCTGAGCGGAGAGGAGTTGACATGTCACAGAGCAGAAGGAACTTGTGCCCTCTCAGAAAGATTTCACTTTTCCTCCTTCTTCTTTTGTTGCTTGTACTATATCCTAAATAAATGTAGCTGAGTAGTAAGTTATATGTTTATACTTTATAGAATTATAAGGCAATGGAGAGTGTGAAAGGAATTTGCAAAGCACAATTCTAGCAAATTATTGAACTGGCTAAAATATGTTTGACCAGTCACATTTACTCTAAAGCAGAGGACAACCTATAAAAGAGTAATTGCCTTTTTCTATAAAAGTAACTTACGATGTGTGGGCTTGAGTGTACTAAGACATGTATTTAAAATATTTCACATAATCCTGATCTCTGCCAATCATGGAAAACCTCTCTGAGTTCCCAGGGCTCCTCCTGGAAGCATAGCATGGGGACAGCCCACAGCTCTGATGTCCAGAGCTGATGATAGTGGTGTCTGTAGTCCCTGGATCACCTGAAAACATCCCTTCATGACTCGTCTTTTCTAACAGCTCTAGAAAATTGCTTGTGGGATTGAATAAAAACCTGATAAAATTTTAACTAGCTGTCCTGATAGAGATCAGTCCCCAAAGGGGAAGCATCTGGGTACCCAAAGGGACAAATATTTCTGTCTGCAAACATGCTTCTTAGTGATGATGATGATACATAAGCTGTAATGCTTCCTTTTCATCTAGCCCTTTTAACTCAATTGCAGCAACACATGGCTTCAGTCTGTTTTTTCCTGTCATCCATTCCAGCGACCAAGATCTGTGAGACAGATCTGCTTTCAAATTGGGTAAGACGTGTGCCAGGTGCCACATCCATGAGCACTGCACAAACAATGAAATCCAAAAATTGCCTTTCAGTGTGACCTGATTAGAACCAGTACAAAACAGCAGTGAGGGCCGCCTGAGCCTCGGGATCCATCTTACCGCTTGCCTTCTGCAATGCACTTCAGACTGCACAGCTGGTGGCTTTCCCAACACGGTGCTTTCCAAGAGTATAAATGGAGGATGGCAGGCTGTGAAAGCAAGGTATGGTTGTGTGGTTGCTATTAGGCTGAGACTCCGGAGATTTGTGTTGAACTTTCGGTTGTGTCACAAATGATTTGTGGAATTTTGAGAAAGTAATTTCATCTCTCTTTGGTCTCCATCTCCCATATTTGCTGTCCTTTTTTCAATGAGTCAACTCTTCTATCCACATGAATGAGACATAAACTTCTTCTCAGCCCACATTTCTGCACTAGCACCATGATTCAATCATCATGTTGGGACCTCTCTCTATGAGTGATGGTCTGCTATACTGGAAATGTAACAACATGCCAACCATGCAAGGCCTCTTTTAAAAATGAAAAGTTTCTCTGCATGCAGACTGGCGGAGGCCTGGGTCTTCTGTCACCTATGATATTCATACAAAATTATATGTTCCGTTTCCTATCAGAAGAGTTAACTTTCTCAGTGACAGCCATCAACCTGGGCAGACGGCCCAGACCATCATGATGAATGCAAGTTCCACCAAGCAAAATAGGCCCTGATATTTTTTTCAGCCTGGACCCTGAGCAGCATCTTTGCTTTAAGTGAATTTGTGAAGTTGTAAATGTTTGGGAACTCAGTACATGATTCCCCTGGTGATAAAGAAGGGAAATAAAATCTGGACCACACTTTTCAGGGTTTATAGGAGTTACAGAAATAAAAGCAAATAAAACATGAGTTATCACTGAAGTTGCAAGTTTGAATAAAAGGCAATAAAACACGAATTATCACTGAAGTCACAAGTTTGACTCTAATACCAGCAAAGGTCAGACCAGCTAATAAAACAGTTCATTCTTTCCAGCTCAGATTAGGAGGGTGCTTTAATCCTCAAAATATCCTTGTTGAATGTACTTACATATGCCAGTGCCTGTGGCTATCTCTAAAAATAATAATGATTCATTTCAGTTTTGGACATGAGTTGAACTACGAGGATCATGACTCACAACATGGGGAAAAGTCAAGGGGATATCATCAGTTCATACTCAGATGAAGGTGTTAGTATCATTTGCTTTCAAAAGCAATTTCCAGGCTGGAACTGTTTAACTGCAGAGATCCAGTGAGGACTTGTGCATGGTAGGACTTTTGAAATGATAATGTGCCAGCTCCTTTTGGCAGGGCATGGACATTTTCAAGCAGAGCTCTTCTGGAGGTTTAATTCCAGCTCAGTTGCTCACAAGTAGAGGAAAACTTCGGGTCCTCTTGGGCTTTGCCATAATGTGCTTCTGCATGCTCTTGGCTGACTGGTGCATGATGACACTGGAGAGATATGGGCTGCCTTGGAGTTCAGAACAAGCTGTATTAGAGGAGAATCAAGGTGAAAGACTCTTACAGGAATGTTCACCCCATTTTTAAAGGTCCTCTGCTGAGAAGCCTTTTTAAGAAACATGAGCCAAAGATGAATCAATGATGGAGAAGTGTTGCAAGTATCTCCTCTCCCAGAGAGACTTCTGAGTGACTCAGTCTGATCTAACCTTGCTGAAATGATCTCAGTTTCGTTGTTGAAATTCTAATTATCTCTATTTCTTTTTTACATGTGGAATTTATTATGTCCATTTCTATCCTGAATGCTGTATTTTCTCTCTCTAAAGAGACATGGACAGATTACAAAAGCTACTAGGTATTGATTTTGTTGACGCTGAACTTTAAATTAGAGCTAATTTCTGAGCATGTGTAAAGAATGTTGTGAGTTTGTCTTAAAAAGAAGTCCACTGAAACATACTAAAATTGGTAGGTAACACTTATAATAATAACATAAACCTTATGATAACCAAATTTGAATATTATAGAGATGCCTATCTTCTCCTCTTTAGAAAAAAGATACGTGGAGTGACAGAGGGATCAATGATACCTGAAAAGACAATTAGAGTAAAGCATTGCCCCTGGCTTTTCAGGTGTCCACATCCTTTATTTTCAGCTAGAAAGGAGTGTCCCTAACTTTACATTCAATGCAGCAGTGCTGTCAGTGACTTCTACCTGTGCCTGCTTGTTCAAACTATCTTACAGAGACACTTCAGGGCAGCATCAAACTGTTACCACAGGACTGATCCCAAGCTTGAGCCCAATGCCAGCTTGCATCAATTGCTTTGATGCAAACCTGTGCCCAGGCATGGGCTTTGGGTGAGCCCTCACGCCTGGCTGGGGGTGAGGAAGCATGGGCTGAGCCTGTGTGTCCTCCTGCCTGTGGTGTGGGCAATGTTGGTCTCCCAGCCGGGTCCTCCAGGTCTACATCCTGTGGCAGGGAGCCAGAGTCTGAGAATGTTAGTCAAGGTCCTTCTTGGATGGACCTGCCATCCTATAGGACAAAGTACCATGGGGCATGGAGATGGACAAGCCACTAGAAATGCAGAAATTCAAGGCGAGTGAGTACCAAGGAGTATCATTAGATTAACTCTCAGGAAGGTAGTGTTGTTTTATAAACAACTGAATGTCACTATGAAAAATATTTACATTTTGAAGAATAAACAGAACCTTTTTTATTGCAGATTCAAATCCCTCTCTATGCCTTTGCAGTGCCCCAAGGCTGATATTTCATGTCCTTACTATATTCATTTCTTAGCCTGTTTTTATTTGGGGTTCGTTTGGGGCTTTTTTTCTTTTCTTTATTTGATAAACGTTCTGTGTATGTGACCTGAAAATCACAAGATAAAGTTCAGTTGGGTAATTTTAATGAAATCTGGGAGGCTGGGAGAGAAAATCAGGAGGTGTTTGAAGAAAGTGCTTGTATTTCACACTGTGTTGCTGCAGCTGAAATTAAATTTGATTAATACTGCTCACAAGCAGTAGTAAGTGACTGTACTGACCTTTGACTGTCAGTAGTTTTTAAATATATGCCAGAGGTCAAACAAGTAAAAGACCAAGGAGGTCTGGCGAGAAAACAGGGAGGGGGTATTAATGTGTTAGACATGGCATGTACACGCCTGCTATTTAACTACAGTTCTTTCCTACTTCACACCCTCAGGCAGCCCAAAGCTAATAACTCTGTCATCTGGAGAGATAACACAACACTGATCATCACAATTTCACTAAGTAATTTTAAATTAATTATATCGCATCCTAATAAGACCAGCTCTGGTTGACTCCTTGCTTATCTTAGATTACTTTGTCAGGACTGAATACATTAATTTTACAGATAAAGCTGTGTGTGCTTCCACACCAGCTGATGCTGAGTGTCTCTCTGTGTCATCTGCTCTCCGACCCCCTGAAATCCTGATGAACAAGACTCACCATGCTGGGAAAGCCAGAGAATTTTTCCCTTCTCATTTAGCATTGGCATGATGCCATCCTGCAGCTGTGCACACTTCCCATTGATGCTGTTGTTACAGCCACCTCAGCTACCCCAGTTTATCTCAAAGCTGAAAGACCTGCAATCCAAATGCAAGCCTGGAGCTGGTGACTCGGCTCTCCTACATGTAACTATGCTCCGAAACAGCTTCCTTGACTATTTTGATAAATGAGGAGTCTGCTGGTTGATAAAGTAGCCCCTTGGTTTTGATTTCTCAATGATATCATAGAATCATAGGGTGGTTTGGGTTGGAAAGATCATCTAGTTCCAACCCCTCTGCCATGGACAGGGACATCTCCCGCTCTAGATAAGGTTGCTCAAAGCCCCATCCAACCTGGTCTTGAATACCTCCAGGGATGGAGCTTCCACAACCTCCCTGGGCAACCTGATCGAGGGCAAACTGTTCCAGCGCCTCACCACCCTCACAGCAAAGAACTTCTTCTTAATTTCTAATCCAAATCTACCCTCTTCCAGTTTGAACCTATTACTTCTCATCCTATCACTACAAGCCCTTATAAAAAGTGCCTCCCTAGCTTTTTTGTAGGCCCCCTTCAGATACTGGAAGTCCACAATGAGGTCTCCCTGGAGCCTTCTCTTCTCCAGGCTGAACAACCTCAGCTGTCTCAGTGTGTCCTCACAGGAGAGGTGTTCCAGCCCTTGGATCATCTTTGTGGCCTTCCTCTGGACCAGCTCTAACAGGTCTATGTCCTTCTTGTGTTGGAGGCTTCAGAGCTGGACACAGTACTCCAGGTGGGGTCTCATGAGACACCTCCTTTGACCTGCTGGCCACGCTTCTTTTGATGCAGCCCAGGTTGCAACTGGCTTTTGTATTTATGCTTGGGATTGCCCTGACCCAGGTGCAGTACCTTACACTTGGTCTTGTTGAACCTTATGAGGTTGGCATGGGCCCACCTCTCAGGCCTGTCAAGGTCCCTCTGGATGGCATCCCTTTCCTCCAGCTCATTGATGGCATCACACAGCTTGGTGTTGTCCACAAACTTACTGAGGGTGCACTCAATCCCACTGTCCATGTCACTGACAAAGATGTTTAACAGCACCAGTCCCAGTACTGATCCCTGAGGAACACCACTTGTCATTGGTCTCCACTTGGACATTGAGCCATTGACCACAATTCTTTGAGTGTGACCATCCAGCCAATTCTTTATCCACTGAGTGGTTCATCCATGAAATCCATGTCTTTCCAATTTAGGGACCAGGATGTCATACGGGACAGTATTAAATGCTTTGCACAAGTCTGGGTAGATGATGATAGTTGTTCTTCTCTTATCCACCGACACTATAACTCCACTGTAAAAGGCTACCAGATTTGTAAGGCACAGTTTGCCCTTGGTGAAACCTTGTTGGTTGCCACCAATAACCTCCTCATTTCCCATGTGCCTTAGCAGAGCCTTCAGGAGGATCTGCTCCATGATCTTGCTGGGCACAGAGGTGAGACTGTCTGGCCTGTAGTTTCCCAGGTCTTCCTTCTTTCCCTTTTTGAGAATGGGGGTTATGTCTCCCTTTTCCAGACAGTGGGAATTTCACCAGACTGCCCTGACTTTTAAAATATGATGCAAAGTGGCTTAGCAACTTCATCCGTCAGTTACCTCAGGACCTGCAGATGGATTTCATCAGGTCCCATGGACTTGTACACCTTCAAGTTCTTTAGATGGTCTTGAACCTCATCTTCACTTACGGTGGGTGGATCTTCCTTCTGTGNGGTTGCCACCAATAACGTCCTCATTTCCCATGTGCCTTAGCAGAGCCTTCAGGAGGATCTGCTCCATGATCTTGCTGGGCACAGAGGTGAGACTGTCTGGCCTGTAGTTTCCCAGGTCTTCCTTCTTTCCCTTTTTGAGAATGGGGGTTATGTCTCCCTTTTCCAGACAGTGGGAATTTCACCAGACTGCCCTGACTTTTAAAATATGATGCAAAGTGGCTTAGCAACTTCATCCGTCAGTTACCTCAGGACCTGCAGATGGATTTCATCAGGTCCCATGGACTTGTACACCTTCAAGTTCTTTAGATGGTCTTGAACCTCATCTTCACTTACGGTGGGTGGATCTTCCTTCTGTGAAGGAGTAGTTTAGTAAGACCTGGGGAGAGTGATACTTAGAGGGTGAATCTGGGATTACTAAGTATGCTGCAAATTTCACTTTAGTCAACCTGTGTTTGGGAAGATGAATGGCAGGTAAATAAGAAGCTGCATTCCTAAGAAGGAAAAAGACAAGCCCATGAAGTCAAGCCCAAGAAAGCAAAAAGCTGGGCTGAGAATCCACAGCTGTTAGGTGGGAGATGAGGAGCGTGCATAAGAGCACATCATATTCCTACAAGTGGTCTAACCAGGCTGCCATGGCTAAGCCTCCTGAGTTAGACAAGCACTTGCCTTCTCTGGGGGAATTACAAAGAGCCACTCACCAGCAGACACAGCATAGCAGGATTTTCTCCCCCAATATATACATTGTTCTCTAAGGTAATGTGTTCTGCACACAGTCAAGAAGAAAAGACAATCCTTAAATGCTCTGTGAGGTGCTGAAACTATGCTGTTATGAAAAAAAATGACCAGTCTTAAGCTACTGTTGAAAATACACCTGTGAGTACAAATGTGAGCAGGTAGATGCCATCACAAACTGTGGGTAAGACACTACATTATAGCAATCATTCAGATCCATGTTGAGAGGGATTTTCTCCCTTCAGACCATTAACCAAAACTGCTAATGAGCCCTTAAGAGAAACACAAGGTTAACTAATGTTGCTGCCCCTTTGCAGATATTTTTCTTTGAAGAGGAGAGTGGCAAAGCTCAAGAGACACAGTAGCTCAGAAGAAGCTGCAGGAATCACCCCCAAGTTCCTTAGGATTTATATCCTCCCAGCAGTCTTATTTTCACCCTAGGAAAATGAAACACTGCTCAATAGGCAATATTTTATCACTTGTAGTATAAGAGATCTCCCTCTCAACAGCTGTTTACTCTATAGTTGTCCCAGTAAGATTTGCATCTATTTAAGATAACGGAGCCTAATGATTTAATTGGCAACTGCTATTAGATGTTCTCAAGAAGTCGGATCTGAATTCACGGTTGATAGTAGCAGGAGTGAATTACAGACTTGAGTCTCTAGCTGAAGGAAATAGGTTTCAGTGTCCCCCCAGAAGGAATTTGGTTATGATTAATGTGAACAGGACAAGGAATGGTTACTTACCATCAGAACTAAATTGTAATCTTTATTGCCTAGACCAAGTATGAGAACTTCGTGTCTTACACAAACATAATAGAGAGACATACGTTGTTTCATGACAAGGAAGTATTGGTAAAAGGAAGGGTTTCTTTTTAATAAGACTGACTTTCTCCAGGCAAGGTCACTTTACACTTATTTCACCTCTGTATTTTGCCTTCGTTAAAGAGACACATCCACAGAGGCATTGCACGGTTGGCTAAGCCTGCACTGTAATAAAGACTACTTCTACTTCAAGGTTGGGGAATGATTTTCAAGATAAGGTGCTTTTACCTAAGCCCCTGAAGTTGTGCAAATCAACAAACTTGCAACACTTATATCACATTGATTTTGAGTTCATAGGAGGCCCAAAGACTCTGACTTGGAAACTGAAATGGTGCTAGGAGCTGCTCTCACTTTGTTCTACCTCATGTAATCCCACTGGTTTTCTGCACCAGGAAAAGAACTGAAACAGAAAGATGCTGGGACCCTCAGCCCTGACTTCTTCCCTCTAGCTGATAACATGTGTTTGGGACATTTGTCAAATGGCTTTTTACAGAGTGTCTTGAGGAACTTTGGGGTCTAGGCTAATGTTTTGTGTCCTGTGCAGCAGGACTGAACAAGAACCGTACATGCTGCACAGGGAAGTGGTGGATAATTCAGCATCCCTGGAGGTGTTCAACAAGTGTGTAGACAGGGCATTTTGGGACATGGTTTAGTGGTCATGGTAGTGTTGGGATGACAGTTGGACCTGATGATCTTAGAGATCTTTTCCAACCTTAATGATTCTATGATTTGCCAGAGACTAATTTAATATTTATGTTTTCTCTCAGACACTCCACACAGGCACTGTAGTCTTGTCTGTAGCATTACGGAGGTCCTTTCCCTTTCTTCTCCTCCCTAGACCACATAGTTTTCATGTACTTTTATCATTTTTCATAGGGGGTTTTTTGCCATATAATCCTCAGCTGAGACAGATCTACCCAGGCAAGCAGAAAAAGTTTCAGCCTAGCATCTTGGATCTGGAGTCTGTAATTAAATCTCCATGGGCTTACAAACGGTCTGAGGGTAAGATGTGCACCACCGTTGCTGGTGGCATGAGGTAGTGCCTCGCAGTGAGACTTGAAGCACCTCACAGTTGATGCCTGTATCTTTGGTTCTTTTCAGCAAAATGAGTTTTCTTTCCCCATTATGTACCAGACTGTTGTGTGCAACAGTGCTAGCTAGCCCCATGTGCTCATTGGGAAGTCCTGCTATGCTGGCGAGAACTGTGGCATGTCATAGAGCCTTGTGTATGGAACTGACTTCAACCTACCCTCAAGCTAAACAACATACAGGTGGAGGAAGCTGTCTATTCTAATGTTTGTATGCAAAATGCTGCGTGCAACCTCTTAGGGTTCGTGAGCTGGTCTGAAAATAGTGACTGTATTTGTATCTTCTTGTAACAAAGACAGGCATTTGTGGCTAGATTAAGGAAGAAGTGTGGTCCTAAACCTCCGTGGAATTTACTTTGGCTCAGAGGAGATATCCTGGCTGCTCCAAGGTGGGTAGTGTCATAAATAAATGACAGTTAAATTGAGTAGGAGAAAGAGGAGATGAGAAAGTGTGAGGAATGATAATCAGAAGTTAAAAATCCCTAGGGAGAATATAAACTACAGTGTATCTGAAGTACAGCACAATGTTTAAGGACAGAGTAATTCTATTTTCAAGCCATATCATTGCCAGTATTAAAAATAATAAGAAGGAATAATCTAAATAGTCTTTACACTGTGCTTTCATTTCAGACTTGGTACAAATACTTCCGATATAATTGTCATTCAAGTCCCTCCTGTTTAGACCAGACCCACCTTTTCCACATTGTTTCCATGCTTTTGCTATTTCCACCACACCAGTCTCCTCTGACCTTGTGCATATCTCCCCCTGTATCTCTCTTTCCTTTCTATAAAATATGGGTGATAGTACAGCAAGCCTGCAAGGCAAAAAAATGCCCTGGATGAACATTTTCATAGTGAATGCTGTGAACATAGCCTAAGGAAGTATGCTCTCAAACACAAGGTGAATTCAGATTTTAAATGACTACAATGCCAGGTTAACCTAAAATTTCTGTTCCACGTTGCCCTGCACTTTTTGGGGGCTTTCAAAATCAGATTCCAATGAAGGCAACTGCAGCAATATGCAATGCAATGTGTCTGAGGATTTGCACGTGCTGGTTCATGCCAGTGCTCTTTAGTATGTAGGGCTGGCTGCAAGTCAAAGGCTTCGTTCATCCAAGCTCGACTTAACTTCATGTCATTCAGCAGTGCCCGCTCTGCACGCATCTGCTGCTTCTCCACCTCCCTTGTTTAGACTAATGAGGACAGAGCCCACACATTTTGTTACATGTTTGCTGTAGTGTTCACAGTCACATTCCTGAAGAGGCTTGAAAGAATCCCCAGATAAATTAAGGCCAAGCACACAAGCATTTCCACAACAGTTTTAGATATGACCTGAACTTATTATTCTATTAAATAATAAGCCACATCTGGAGCACTGTGTCCAGTTCTGGGCTCCCCAGTTCAAGAGAGACAGGGAACTACTGGAGAGAGTCCAGCGGAGGGCTACAAGGATGAAGAAGGGACTGGCTCATCTCTCTTAGGAGGAAAGGCTGAGAGACCTGGGGCTGTTTAGCCTGCAGAAGGAAGGCTGCGAGGGGATCTGATCCCTGTTCATAAATATCTGAAGGGTGGGTGTCAAGAGGATGGGGCCAGTCTCTTTTCAGTGGTGTCCAGTGACAGGACAAGGGTCAACAGGCACAAACTGGAACACAGGAAGTTCCACCTCAACATCAGGTAAAACATCTTTACTGTGAGGGTGATGGAGCACTGGAACAGGCTGCCCAGAGAGGTTGTGGGATCTCCGTCTCTGGAGAATTTCAAAACCTGCCTGGATGCATTCCTGTGTAACCTTCCCTAGGCAAACCTGCTTTGGCAGGAGGGTTGTTCTAGATGATCCTCAGGGGTCCCTTCCAACTCCTACCATTCTGTGATTCTATGACTCTGTGAAATAAGGGTATCCTGTGTTCATGGAGGTGCTGGGAATGCCATAACCTATCCTGGAAACATGAAGGACATGAAGGTGATTTGAATCAGGAGTCAGGAGTCAACCCTGCTTCCCAACCTGTTAACCTTATATGGTGAAATGACTGGCCTGGGACATGAGGGGATTGCAGTGGCCATTGTCCAACTAGACCTGAGGAAGGCTTTCTGCATTGTCTTCCAGAATAGTTGCATGGAGCAGCTGAAGAAGCAGGGGCTGGCTTAGCAGACAGGGAGGTGGATGGACAACTGGCTGAAAGACCTGGCCCAGAGAGTGTTGCTTTGATCAGGTGGCAGAGGATGAGATTAGGCAACACCTAAGCAAAGTGGAGTTACACGAGTACCTGATGAGCCCTAATGGTGTGCACCTTCAAGTGCTGAGGGAGCTGGCAGATGGGTTTGTGAGGCCGCTATAAAAGGGAGATGTGCCCGAGGACTGGAAGAAAGCAAATACCACATGGGCTGATAAGTAGTGCACTGGAAGAAAAACTGGCTGAGTGGCTGGGCCCAGAAGATGGTGGGCAGTGGCACCAAGTCTAACAGGGGGCCAGGAAGCAGTGGTGAAACCCAAGGCAAGGAGCACTGCTAGCAGGTGGAGGGAGAAGATCCTTCCGCAGGATCCACAGGATGGTGGAGGCTGGATGGGACCTCTGAAGGTGTGACTGTTCACTCAGCTCCTGCTCAGATTTTGGCTAACGCATAGCTCATTCTAAAGCCTATGCTGGGAGTAGTGCCATGAGGTCAGAACGAGGGCAAGACATAGGCAGGGCCGGGTGGCCAGGAAGGCTTACAAGTCCTCATGTAGCCACTGTCACCTGCAGCTTGCTTTCCCCTGGGGCTGTCATCTTTGCATATGGATTGTCAGGCAGTTTCTTTAGAATCCTCTCACTCATGGCAATGGTAAAAAACAAGCTTCCATGCTGGGCAGTGTAAATACTCCCCCAAAATGATGCATCCCCTATTGATCACACAGAACTGCAACAGAAGATTTCACTCAGTATACACAGAATGGCTTAACTAAATGTTCTGTTGTCTACAGAAATATCATTTTTTAAAAAAGACCTTAAAAAAATGGGCTTTTTAGAACTGCACTAGGTCCTTTCTCCTTGACAAGAACAGCAATGCTCCCCGCTTGAAATGAACCACTGTCAGGGTGAGCTGTTAATTGTCCTAGACACTGGACATCAGAAACAAAGCACTGTAAATATCACTTCTTCCCTGCCTTTGAGAACTTACAAATGCAGATATGGCAAGAGCGAAAAAAGCGTGTGAAGGGAATAGAACTATGAGGGTGCTGAGAGGTGGGGACATCAAAACTCCAGGCTTATGCTTTTGCATAGCTGCTCAAGCTAGTGCCAGGTGAATACAAAATATGGGTGCTCTGATTTTCTGTCATTTCCTACCCATTGTGCAATTTGTTTGAGGGTCTTCAAAAACAAGAAGCAAGGGAGAGAGTCTCTGGCATGAAGGTGGAAAATGGATGTATGAATACAGCTTCCCCTTGAGAAAGAAAAAAATCCTGTTACCCTTGGCAAGCAATCAGGAGGATGCTTCTGGTACATTATTAGGAGATGGGTACATGAGATAAAACAAGACTAGATACAGGTGAGACTTTGAATGAGATGGAGAAGCCAGTGATGGGTGGAGCAGTTGCAAACTGACACCTTCGTAGCAGCATTTTGCACAATGTTTTGTGTAAAGACAAGGAGAAAGAGGGGATAGGGTTGTTCTTCTCTTTCTGTTAGATCTGAGGGTTTTGGGTTCTTTTTGGTCTTCGTATCTGGGGGTCTGCTGAAACCTCTGTGTCTGAATGTGGAGAGGTTTTCATTGAAATGCTGTACCTTTTGAAGGCAACCCAAAGCATAGCCTTACAGATCTGGTACAAAGCACAGAAATAACAGACTTTGAGAATGGCCACAGTAACCAGACAAGATGCAAGGAGTTTCTAAATCCCAGTAGCCCAAGGGATAATAATGCTGGAGGCGGGTTCATGTTGTAATTTGTATTCAAAGCCTAAACCCTACAGAGAGACCATGTCTTGTACCTGGAATTCAAAACAGGCCTACTATAAAGATACGGCTGGAAGTTAACAAATAGGTGCGATTTCTTATCACCTCAATATTTGAGATGAGTCAGTTCAAGGTTTAATTTTCTCCAACTAATATACAGCAATCTACAGAAGGAAGTGAAAATTGCCAAAATGACTAAGGAAAGATCATTTGCTCTTTCTTATAACACAGGAATTAGCAGGGAACACATGAAATTATTAATCATAATAAATGAAAGGAAGAACATCTGCACACAATGCATAATTAAATTGTGAACCTCCTTGCCACAGGATGTTTTCGATATCACAAGTATGAATGGGCTGAAGAAGCAATTAGGCACAGTCAGGGAAGAAAGGCCTCTCATGGGCCATTAAGCTCTGGGAAGCAGGAACAGCCTCCAGAAATCCCTGAACTAGTGACTGTCAGCAGGTAGAGGGTACAGCAGGGGAAGGAGCATCCCGTGCTTATCCTGTTTCTTACGCTTTTTTCCTACGCATCTTTCACTGTTCAGACTCAGAGACAGGATGCTGAGCTAAACGAACCTTTGGTATGACCCCGTGTGGCTATTCTCATGAATTATACAAGGCACAGTTCCATACATACTATGGATGCAATTCACATTCACGCAGAGCATCAGCTTGTGGCCTTGCAAATTCTGCTGAATATTTACAGTGAGAATTTAAGCAGAACCTAAGTGGCTGAGTTCATGCATTCACATGATCCCATTTCACCCTATCTGAAATTACATCCTGCCTCTTCTGCGACTGGTTTTTGGCTTGGGTGCAATTTGATACGCAATTAGTCAAACATCCTCTCCCGCGATATCTGTCCTGTTGTGAACAATTAGCGTTGCATAAGGGAATATGTACTGAGGCTCGAATTCCCGGGATTCCTGTCAATTTACATTGACAGCATGCTTACAAGAAAGGAGCTGACAGGTCCAGCTGGAATTGAGTGTTGGCAGCCACAGAAACAGCCACACACCAGCCCACAGATGGTCCACTTCTTGCTCACATTCTTAGCTTTGCCTGCCTTGAGTGTCCTTTTGTTTTTATATAAATGTTATGCAAGTTACTGAATGTATTTGAATGTTCAGAAATGTTCCAGCTATGGACTAACACCACAAGCAGAGTTCTTAGATATTTTAACGTGCATCCCATGGGAAGGAAATCATCGAGTTCTTAGTTATACATAGGACAGTTTCTTCTTGAAAGAGGGGACCAGCTGGTAGGAGGTTGACCTGATGCTGCTCCTAGGGTGGCCAGATTGCCTGAGTGCAAACTCCACTTGAAGAAGGGTCAACTTGACTTTGCAAGGAAGATGAGTTTATTTCAAATAGAGGTTCTCAAAAAAAAATCCCGCTTCACGGTGGTGAGTTTTTCTCCACATTAAAGCCTGCTCGTGAGTAACAGGGTATCTTACAAGCCCTTGCATAAATTATTTATTTTTTAAAATTTCAAAACCCCTCCCAAATCTTACCTCATCCAGAACTAAATTTTCTGGGCAAGGGCAAGAAAAGGTCATTTTTTTTTAGTGATCAGAGCTCATGTGTTGGAAAAGCTATCAGATGCTCTCCTTTCTTAGTTTTGTAAAGCCATTTAGCTGTGTTCTGGAAGTAATTGGCTTTTAGTACTCTGACTAATCAGATCCCTTCTTGGTTTACCCTGAACTAATTAACTCTCATCTCTTCAAATTATTCCCAGTGCAGCTGATCACCTAAAGACCTCCTGTCCCTGTGCAGCAGCTGTTGTCCATCCCTGATGAGACATTCTCCATCACAAGATGTCTTCCCAGACAGAACCAGATCAAAATACTAAGCAGTGCCAGAATATTGTATCAAATAACAGCCTTTTCTCTAGCTGCAAATTTTTGCTTTCCAGGAGACACAGCCTACAGTTCTGGATGCTGTTTTTCTGTTATATGGACTGTAACGTGTTACCAGGAAACAAGACTCCATGCACATGGGGCAGCTCAGCTTGATCAAGTGTCTTTGCCCTTCAGTAGCTAATGACCTCTGTGTGACAAAAGACTACAGTCCTACGTGGGTTATGGGGTGCAGAATGCCACATCATCTCCAAGCATGAACAGCATCCGTGGGTTATATGTCATTGTGCTCCTCTGCACCTCTTAGGTAATGACCTGGATGCAAAGAAGGGTTAAATTAGTTGAGGTGGTAAGAGGAAGTCAAAGCTACACACCAATATTAAAGCACAGGATTTGCTCTTTCTGAGACCTTTACAAATGCCAGGCACAAGCAAACACCAGTTTTTTTAATGCTAAAAAATATAATGAAGTGGGATGTTCTTTGAAAAAGAGAGAGCTGAGACCATTGGAGGAGTTTGAGTTAGGCATGCTTATGAATGCTATCCCAGGGGTTATGTATTTCCAGTGTCATAGCTGTGACTGTATCATCAGCAATTCCCCAAAAACATTCCAAAGAGTCACAGAGAAACTGCAGAAGTTCATTGTCCAGGAAGCTTTTGCTAATCTTTCTCTGATGGTAGAAGAGAAGGTGTAACCTGTCTGCGTTATTACTTGTACCTGAATTCCAAGCCTGAGGCTCAGCATCATGTAAGGGAAGATGGTTAGCAAATATTGGCTGAAACTGTTTGCTTGTCAAAGTGGCCTCCAGTGGTATCCATCCAGGGGACTCAGTTTCTCTCTCCATCCAGATGGCCCCAGAGAATCCCTTGTTATCCTTTAATATTATCCTTGGTTATTATTTATGTGTCCAGCATTAGAGTCATCAACATTCGCATCTCCAGCTAATGTTGATGGAGAACAGTTCCCGGAATCAGTCTCTTGACACCGAACCCAAACTTTCAGAAGGGGCTCTTTCTCTGCAAACCATCCCAAAATGTAGATCTGAACAGCTGCTGCAATCAGAAGTGTGTGAAATTCATCTTCGGATCTGAGTGTTGCAGCATGGCCTGCAAATCTGTCCGTTATTAACCTTCCAGATGGCAAGCTGAGGAGACATCCTTCAAAAGATGGGTGTACAGTGAAATCTTAATTAATGTTCACTGACCTTTAGGAGTGAGGCATAGCGATATATGTACTATGCCAGATATAGGTATCTTAGGAAACTACTGGAGTGTTGGAAAATACCTTTTTCTGAGGTGGGACATTTTTCTGATTAGAGTTTGGTGATCTAATTCAGATTTGAAATGCTTTTAATCTGCTTTTCTCTCAAGGATCTTAGCACCTTCTCAAACCACATCCAGATACTTAGATTGTCCCCAGTATAAATTGATCAGTGTCTCCGAATCTGTCCTCTAGCCTTACTTGTCCCAGAACACACATGGGAAGTTAATCAACTAATTAAGGTTCAACAGAGAGGAATCTGAGGGGACAGATAATCAGGAGGAAGTTTTTAATCTTATGGTTTTTTATTGCATCCTTCTACTTTGTGTCATCTAAAATTTTAGTCACAAAAATTACTCTTCTGCATTGAGCTTCATGAAGTCATTAGATTTGAATGATGGTCTTGCTAATACTCTACTGTTCCCATATGCCTGTGTATCTTGGATATGAGAACAAAATAACTTTGCAGACAAAGTTAGCAAGCCACACCTTCAGCTCCTCTTCTGAAGATGTTTATTTCATTTTGTCACGATCTCTTGTCATTATATGTCCAACTAAAGAACAATTCTTGGCTACTTCTTGAGTCAGACTCCTAGTGAAAGCCCAAATGTCCAGGAAACTACCATTAGTTTCTGTGGAAAACAGTTGGTTGCTCAAGTTGCTCAAGGTCCTTGTTCAGAAGGTGTTAGCATTTTCCTCACCTGTGATGTGGCCAGAGCATCTACCTGTTCTTGTGTGGGTGGGCATGAGATAACTTGTTTGGTGTTCAGACCTGTTTGGAAGCCTGGGTTAAAGAAATAGGCCTGTATTATTAAATTCTGCCGAGAGATAACATCATGCCTCTATGCTGGCTTGGCGCATGAGTAGAGTAGGTTTACTCCTGCCTAATCGGGGACTGCAAAGATGTACTGTACAGACCTCTCCCAGTACACCAGGGCATTCCCTAGAGCTGCTGGTGCTCCACTCTGCTCTTTCGTGTGACAGAGGCAGGATCCAGGCTGCTGGGCTAAGTGGTGTGACCCAAGACCCTTGAAGATGCAGACACACTATTTTGATAGTTTTAAGTACATGATCCTTCTTGGCTGCAAATTTCTTGGACAAAGCAGACATAATTTGCATGATGCCACGATGTAAAAAGGATGCCTGTTCAGATTACATCCAGTTACTTCAAAATTGCAGGAGGCGATGTGAAAACGTGAGCTTGGCACCATGACTTGATCCCTAGAGCAGCAAGCAGCTAGAAGGATCTGAATGGATAAGGTTCCACCATAATTTAGTCATACTCACCAACCTTTGCCCAGCAAGACTTGATCTATGGTGAGGGCCAGGGGATAATTAGATTCCTGTCTGCTCAACTTTCGAATTGTTATGGCTCAGCATGGCCAGATCGGCTGAACTGAGTTCCTCTGCTCTTTAGGGATTCAACTAAAGAAAGCTCAGGCTCATTATATAAAGTTAAAGTAAAAATCATTATTAATTGATACACTAGGCTTTTCCACAACGAAAAGGAATTACTAACATGCAAGTTCATCCAGTTATATTACTATTGAAAAGGTTGTTACAAACAACGCTCCTGTTATAAAAACAAATTCATTTCACCATGCCGCTGCGACATTCCTGGTTTACTCTGCTTAAATAGAAAAGATTTGTTCTCTGCCATATAATTTAGCCATACAGATGTTGAAAGGAAATGAATGGTCCGAGTCTTGAGTTATTCAGATTTTCTGCTACACCACGGCAAAATATTGATGTACGCAGTGGGTGTCCTCATAGCAGTGGGAACAGTGATACACACCACAAGAGGCTGGAGACTTCTGTCCCAGTCCAGCAAATCTGGAGAAGACCAAGATCTCAGCACTTGGGAGGATAAGATCTTCATTGTTTACTG
The DNA here is from genome assembly GCA_013400335.1 of Eurystomus gularis. NCBI lineage: Eukaryota > Metazoa > Chordata > Aves > Coraciiformes > Coraciidae > Eurystomus > Eurystomus gularis. The sequence goes on from VZZY01001216.1 coordinate 230,483, forward strand.
CAGACAAAATTAATTAAAGATGAAGAGGGAAAAAGTTAAAATCTTCCAAGATGCCTAATGACTCTGTATGGATTTAAATTTTGGATATTCTGCCCAAGATACCTAGAAAATACCTTATTCTCTTCAAGCCCAAGTAGGTGAGGTTGTTAAGACATATATATATATATGAAGTAACTTTTTTGCTCTTTGTGCTGACATTCACAGTAGAATGTGGGGCCATACTTTCAGAAGTTATTTAAGTGTTATTGAACTGCACATGCATAAAGGCATCCTTTTGTACTTGAATGTGAGTTATGATTTCTTTCTTATGTGTTTTCCGCTTTAAGCATTATAGTGCTGCTGGCTATGACAGCTTGTAAGTTTTTAAACAAATCCTTATTTAAGTTAAATGTAGAACTCTGTTTGTGTCTGGTTTAGTTTTGGGATTTGGGTTGGAGTTTTTTGCTATTATGTGTTTTAGACAGTGGTGAGAGAGTGGAGAGAGAGAATCAGCATCTTGCTGGCTTCTTCCTCGCAATGAATGCATGTCAGACTGCTTCGTAGAGGATGACATATCCACTTTGCTTTGATAGATCACATTCTTCAGTGGCTGCACCCTGAATAAGACATAAACACAAATATTGCCACAAAAAGATGCTGTTCCATACCTCGTTGAGATTTCAGTATCAGACTTACCATTCCACAATCGAGTTTGTCGATTTTCCCAAGAGGTTAAAGAACTTTCAGATTTATCTCAAGACTTATGTATTTGTAGAAGAAAATTGGTGTAGTGAGCTGATGTCAGAGCTGGTATCTTTCAAGTAGGCTTCTGTGTTGTTTTCATCAGAAACCAGTGGACCATTTCTATGAAAATAAGCAAATAATCATTCCTCCCACAGCCTTCCTTCTCATCAGAGTCAAATTTTACAGAGAGCAAGACATAAGCATAAACACTATCATATGATTTGTTTTTAATGGATTTCCTCCTCCTGCAGTTTGAATGGGATTGAAGATTATGTCTTCTACAAATACTGTACAATGGTCAAGTATTTCTTCTGCTATGTATAGAAACTTTTATTTCACTGGTGGCTATGCACAACCTTTATTTTTCAATCTGTAATTCTAGGCAACTGAGCATGGCATGAAGCCTTGGATTTTAGATGTGCTTTACATGGAAATGCTCACTTAGGGATTCTCTGAGCAGGAAGCCGACTCTCAGACTTCCTTGGTGCCCACAATGGCAATGCCCACTGTGGGTCTGCTTTTCTCTTCACAGCTGGAGTCTTCCCTCAGATCCTTAAATAGGTTAATCCAGTGTCACAGGAAAGTAACAGGAAATTAATTATTGCCATCTCTAATAAGCAAATCTAGCAGCAAACTTGCCAGTAGAGAGCAGGGCCAGCCTAAATAACAAAGAGAATTCAGCCAAAAGGAGAGACACAGTCTCAGGGCATTAACCAGTTTAGCTTCACAGAGTACAGGAACTCTTCTGTTTTAGAATTAATGACAAAAATTGCATCTGAAAACCAAGATATAAGAGCTTGCGATCACTCCAGTAGTGTGTAATTAGCTACTACTTCCCATTTTAGGAGTTAGCTTAATGGTAGTTTTCCACTGAAATAATTCTAACCACTTATGGGGAGATTCCTGATTTGCTCTGCTACTAGGAAGATCAGAAGCAACTTTGTATTTCTCCTTATTTACAGTCACTCAAGGTGCTGCTTGATCAGAGTCAAAGTGAAATTAGTGCTAAGGTGAGTGAGCAGCTCTATGGATGCTGCTTAGGAAAGCTCTAGGGCTATGAACATCTTTTTTCTTAAAGAACCAACGTAGAGGCCAAATTCAGCAGCAGCTGAAATCTCTCTGTTGTACAGTTGAAATTACAGATCTGTGGGCAGTGCTAAATGGAGGTATCATTCCTCAACAGTTTTAAACAGCATAGTGCAACCATGACAATGATGAGATAAGAGGCAGATATGGGTGACAGTTTAGGAACTAAATCTGCTCTAATCTACTTGAGTGTAAAGCCACTTACTTCAGCTGCATAGCTCCAGAGAGTGATTCCAGGGTGAGAAAACAGAATTTTGCCCTATTGTACTCCCTTTTTTTGTTGTCATATCTTTTTCTTTATGATTTGTTACCTCGTAGTCACAGCAGAACGCAGATAAAGTGAAATTGTAAATTATATATTCTCGTCCGGGACTTTTCTGTTTGCAGTGATGGTGTGTGTACTTACCTGTGACCAGGCACAGGAGGTAGAATCATCATGACCTGTGCAAGTACAAACAGGAGCAAGCAGAGAGCCTAAAAATTTCAATAACAATCCTGTAACTACTGAGGTCAAAGGCAAATCCCCATGATTTACAAAGCACCTGTGATCTCCTTTTCCAACACATCCCTAAAGCTGTTGTGGCAAACCTGCCTTTGCTTGAGCAGCTGTGAGAATAAAGACTTCTGCAGACATCAGGACAGCCTCTCTCTACATCAGCCTCTCTCTACCAGGACAATTAACCAGTTGTTTCTTCTTTTGGGCCTGCTGGTTTTACACGTAGAACCTGTTGCAGGTTTTGTGTGGCACCAGCAGCAATGGCTGGAATGTTTGTGGCTCTGCCTCAGCCACAGCCAGGGGATGCTGAAGAAGGCAGAGAGAAGGGATGCCTGGGATGGGAGGAGGCTTGAGGGACACAGACCGAACATCAGTCCCCCTGCTCACAGAACAGCTTGTCAGATAATTACAATCATCGTTTGGGATATATTCTGAGTAGCCCATAAATTTTTATGAATGAAATTGCCCTAGTCAGCACTGCAGCATGTTAGCATTAAATCACCATGGTATATAATCCACAAGGTAAAACCTCTAAATCTTTTGAAAGGTTTGTTCTTCTGACTAGCAATTTAACAATCTTGTAAGAAGCTGAGATATAAGAGCTTTCTGGCAGAGAAATAAAGAAGAGACAATAAAAAAGTGTCATGTACTCTTCTGAATCAATTGTACTGTCTAACTTACATTTCTAATGAATTATGAAAGGTGAGATGACTTCTCTCTTTTTCCTTGAAGCTAACCTAGGACCAGACACTGTGATTAAATCTGGAGAGAGCCCTGTTCCCTTACATGTACTTTTTGTGGGATATGCAGATTTTTTGGTAGGATAAAATATATGTAATCAGGATTTGCATGCAATGCATGTGCTTTGTTGCATTTGTTTTCCATGTCCTGTGCACGCTTATGGAGATGACTCAATGATTATCAGTATTTGATGAGCAACTTGTTTTCAATGCTCCCTTCCATATCTCTCAGGCTTTGCTCAGTTTGGGTTTCTCACTGTTTTCGCAGATCATAACCTAAAAGCTTAACCCAAAGCTCAGAGAAAAAAATACAGATATTTGGCCCTGAATAACTGAAGGACTAGACAACAGGCTAACTCAGTACAGCTCCTGGGTCAGGCAGCTTTTAGTTTTCCTTTTCCTGTGCTGATATTTTTCCTCTGGGAATTCAGTAAATGTTGCCTAGAAACACCTGTGCCTCAGAAACATCTGAAGCACAGCAAAATAGCCACAGAATCAGGTATGTGAAAAAGCCCATCTGTTCCCACCAAACAGAACCGGAGGATACAATTCCCATAAATTTATTTGCACTAATCAAAATGCTGTTTGACCATTCTTCTCCTCAAAGCTTTTTGACCATGGCTTGCACCACCCACAAATTTACTAGTCAGCCTTAAAATTTCAATAAGTGCAGTGCATGAATATAATATTCTGCTCGCTCGTGAATCAGTATAAATAAAGGTTTTAATTATAAAATTATGCAGTTATAAAAATAATTTAATGAAATTATTCTTCCCATTTGCATTCATGGGCTGCCTGTATTCAGGCATTATGAGACATGGTAAATTGCACCAAACGATGGTGGAATAATTCTCAGTGCTCTAAGCCTGCCCAAGGACTGTGCACCTTAATGGTTTCAGTTCCCAGCAAAATCAAACCGCAGGGAAGCGCACTTGTATTGTAAGGAGGATTAAACATAGCGTCTGGCTTTTCAAATCACTATCTTCTATGTTCTTTTGATGGACCTATGACCTAGACATAGGTAAAATTATTTCACTGTCATAATCAAAGAGGGCTGGTTTCTGCTTTCAGTGAAGTCCTTTGCGTAACATCTTTGCCACCACTGGTGCAGAATGTGTGCCTTGCAGATGAAGCTTTCTGGATGGTGCCTTAATTAAAGCGCATCCTCTCTAATCTGAAATGATGTCTGTTTATTTCAAAACTAATTACTTCATTATGCTTTCCTCTGCTAAAAACTCTTTGGTGCCTGAATGAGGCTGCAAACTCTTTGGGGCAAAGACCACATATAATGAGATAATGTTGTGTTTGCTAAATAATATATTAGGAAGGAAGCTTGTGAATAAAATACGGGCTGAAGTTTTGTGATTCAATTTTGGGTATAGGTAAAATTTTTACAATCTATCCCACATTTGCAGTCATAAACAATCTTTTTCCTCAGCTTCATAAATAAATCGTCAGCTGAAATGCAACCTGCTACCCAAACAGCCTCAAATTTTAGAAAAATAATTTCTGACTTGACTATGATGGACCGAACAAGAACTCCTGGGTTCAAATCAGTTGCAACAAAATTTCACATACACAATTCCTCTTTTCTTTGCAAGCTTTGTGTATGGAAGGAACTGCAATATCCTCTGAGACCAGTTTGAAGAATTTTTTCTAAAATTACAAGGGTAACTTCCTAACCTAGAACACCCACCCTGCACCAAATCAATTCTGGACCCGTCTGTGACAAAAAAGCTAAGTGGCCAACCAGGGAATGGTATTCACTGCTTGCTAATGTTCAAAATGGGCAAAAAGAGAAAAGAGTTTTACACATTTTTAGTGCTTCAGAAGGACTAGTTTCCTAAAGATGAAGAAAAAACGGTGAGACTGAAAGTGAGTTAAAAAATATCAGAAGGGGCAAATGTGATGGAGAACTGCGAGCTCTTTCAAGAAGAGCTCATTAAATAGCCAAAAAGCTGTGATTCCAGTGCCAAGAAACATGACAGTGTTGCCTGAAAGGCCATCCAGACTCTGTGAAAAAATGAAAGCAGCAATTAGGAATAAGCAGCGATGTACAATCAATAGAAAAGTGTAACATATAACAATCAATTATAGATGAGAATTTGTGAAGTGTGGTGAATGGAGAGGGGACAAAAAGACATGACAGTGAATCCTTTCAGTTTCTTTCTGGCTGGGCACAAGGCAGTTTGGGCTTTTCATTAAGAACTTTGTAGGGAGCTACCACTGTCCCTACAAAGCCTGCACTGGGGTTGCTGGTTGTCATCACCTAGCATGGAGTAATCCCTTTGAAAAGGGTCATAGGCTACTGTGAGCTTCTCAACAGTGAAGCAAGCCTGATGTTTGTTGCTCCAAAGAAGAGAAGGAACCACCTTTCAGGAAAAGACTGTCCATTACTCCCTGCCCTGCCCTTTCTCCCAAGACCAAGCAAAGCCTTTTCCACCCCAGCACAGGCTTCTCCCTTCCTTGCATAGGAGCTCAGCAGAGATGGGCTGGTGGCAGTGGCTGGCAAAGCTGGGGACTCCGTGTTCCTGCCATCTGAGGGTGTTGCCCCTACTCAGCCTCCTCATGTGCCGGATGGCCCTGGAACTTCTTAAACAAGCTCCTCTTTAACACTCCTGGAGTGACAAATGTAGAGAGCTCGGTCTGCAGAGCTTACCTTAAAGAATCGTGTGAAATGGTTTGAATGCGGTATTGAAGTATTTTCATGGGAAAAAGTACACTTGTGAAGGGACTTTTAAGTCCAGATGAAAAAGGCTTTGAGAAATCATTGTTTGGGAGCTGAAGTTGACAAATTCAAGTTGGATAGTTGGGGGAATCTTATTTTCACATGCAAAGTAAGTAACTGAACAAACTGCCACAAGACAACTGGATGCCGTTCTGGACACTTAGGTTTAACCAAACACTAATATGCTTCAGCGTACAGAATACACTGCGGCAACTGAGAAATGTAATGGTCAGGGACATATAAAAGGTCTGACAGACGGAGATCTAATTAGTATTAGATTTTGAAAGCCTGTCACCTGAAGCTCTTGCTATCATCATCACCATACATGGTCCATATACCATACATGTATATAATAGCTGATGCTTTACACACCAAAAACATGTTGACATCGCTACACCAGAGAAATTAGTTTATGTTTCAGTTTGTGTTCTACAGTTTAAAGAAAGCAATCGCCTCATACAAATAATATAACCTTAGCACCTAATTACAAGGAAGGGCAAAGCTTTTAAATGGCACTAAACTTAATAAAAAGGAATAATTAATATTATAACAATTAACCTGTTGATGAAAACTAGACCTAGATGGGCTCACTTTTCATTAGCAGGCATGAAGAATTAGACTACTCCCATGGGGTTTCAAATACCTGAAAGTCACCTTGCTCAGAAAAAAAGCCGAAGTAGCTAAGTAGAGTTTCAGCCCTTGCTCTGGGGAACAGTTGTCCCTCGAGAGGGCAGCAGCCCTTGTGTAGAGAAGGCAGAAACCTGAAGACAAGAGGAAGCCAGCATCATTTCGGAGGCTTTTCCAATCCATGCTGCTGCCACATGCAAACTGTCATTGGCAGACTGCTGTCCTCTCCTTCTCCAGGCTAGAGAGGGCTTGCTCTCCCTCTAGTGCCTTCTGTTCCAAAACAGATTATTCCAGCGTAACTCACCCCAATTCCAACCCTGCCCTTTTTTCTCACCTCCTTCTCCTGCCTTCAGTAGCCCAAAGGCTCTTGACCCACAGCTTCCCCTCTATGGACTACAGTGGGGAGGGACTCCCACCAAAGTCACACACCCCGACACATACCAACAGGGCTGGCTTGGACTTATCCTGACCTTCTTGCACTGTCCCCCTTTTAAGAACTGCTGATGTTCTTTTTGTTTAGGGTTGGGGTTTTTTTGCTAAAGGAGAATACCTAATCCAACCTAATCTAGTTTAGCCTTCTCTTCAGTTCAAGATAATGCTGTTGTCACTATGAATTTCAGGGTGGCAACAGTATGCAGTAATGGTGATCATGCTTTTTCTAGACAGCTTTGGATTTGTTATCATCTCATCCGATAAGAGCTGAGAGATATTCAACTACAAAAATGCAGTTCCAAAAAGAATAAAACGATCACATGCAAGGAGAAACCTGAACTGTTGCCTGTACTAAGAGCCAAATAAATAGTTGATACAACGGGCACAATTCAGGGGTAACGTCGCTATAGCTAAATCGAGTTATTTTTGTGGCTACATGAGAAAAGTAGAAAACAAACATGGAAATTAGAGATAAGAACAGCTCAGATGTCGATCTCTGCTTTTTCAAAGTCTGCTAAGGCTGAGCACTGTCTAGTAGGTTTTTCTTTCTGGTCCTTTTCTTCTGCCTGCACTAATTCACACTATATGGCTGGTGCTTTATGTTGTGGATTTTTCTAAAAGTTTTGCAACTTGATACTGTGGTTTTCAATATGCGCATCAGAATGGATGCCAAAGCAAGTTACAAAAATTCTCTCCTTCAGTAGCTTTTGCATGGCTTTGCTGTGAAATGAAGTTAACACAAACTGCTGTATCTCTATCAAGAAACATAAAAATGCATAGATATGGGATATATAAGATGCATGTAAATCAGTTCTTACTGAATTCATATGTGATCATGTGTTATAAAGTTAAGGTTTTGCATTATATTTGGTTAGGACCCAATATAAAGATATCTACTCAACTTAGAGAGATGTTATGTAGTGCTATAAAATGGTGACATTTTACCTTTTTCTGCTACTCTGCTTTCAGGATTGTAAAGGTATGGGTATTTGCACTGGAAGGCTCTCAAACAGCAGCTCTACTCATGCCATAGCCTTTCAAAGAATATGTGTGAAGGCACCTGCTTCAGCTCTTTCATTGTCCTCTCTCATGGGGACTCCACTCCGATTCCTCCTTCTTCTTTCCTTGTATCCTGAAGGAATATATAAAGCTGCTCTTTATGCCAGGAAAAAGGTAGTGCATGTATTTTTTATTTTCTACATGGTTAATTAAATGCTTCCAGGCAAACACACTGTGTCTACACAAACCCTGCAGAGACATGAGATGCAAGGGCCTGGATCCCCCTGAGCCGTAGAAGCAGATTTCTTCTGCACCTGGGTGGAAAGCTCAGCTGCTCAGTCTGGATAAGGGAAGGCACATCCCTTCTGGTTTGAATGACACTCTTCTTACTGGCAGCATCTTGCTAGCTTACATGTCTCTGTCGACCCAGCACATGGAGGTACACCACTTCCCAGGCAAGCACAAGATCCCTGCCACTGAGGCAGAGCTCACACCCTGAAACACACCCCAAAACTCCTCAGAATTTTTGCTAAGAAATAGTGCAGTGCCTTTGAGTTAAATCACAGCTGAGCTGAGGTCTGGAGATGGCAATTTTGAATTCAAATACCCTTTGGTGGAGTTGAGTCCCAGGGACCTGCTGGTAGCTGTAAGTTCAGGCAGCAGTAGGAAGGAAGGGGTTTGTGTCTTGCTGTCCCTGTGCGGTTCCCTGTGTAATGGGCTCTGCTGCCCACCCCGAAGGTCTGGTGGCAGTCGGATGTGTGCCTCCTCATTCTCCTCCTGGCTGCCTCTGCTGGACTGCTGAAAAGAGACAGGAGGTGTGAGGTGGAAATTTAACCAGCAGGAAAATGGATGGAGCTGAACACCTTAATTTACACAGACCAGCCTTCAGTGAGTAATGAATTTGTTGAGCTGGAGGTGAGAGACACTGGGTTCTCTTATGCAGAACCTCAGGTATTGTAATAGAAAGAAAATTAACTGTGTCAAGTGTGCTGTGGGCATAGAAAAATTAATCATGAGTTTACACTTCAGGATGATGAGTACCATTCATGCCGAGAATGGTGCTGCAAATCAAACACCACATATTGCATTTGGTATTTGCTACCTTCTTCTTGTCCAAGGGGATGAAAAGAAAAGCATTCATAACTGATTTAATTTGTTTCAGGTCCTGGAATTTTTTCGCCTCACATTCTTCTACTGGATATCACTGTCTAATGGAAAGCAAGGGCCAAATGTAGTCACAGGACTAGTGGCAAGTACAATTTGGCTATAACCAGAAAAGTAAAAAATCTCCTTGTGTTCATGTGTTCATCTAAAGAGAAGACCTCCCAGTAAGTGCGATGTAGTCCAATTCTCCAATTAGCCAGGTATCATTTTTTTTTCTGTAATCTTCTCTAAACTATGTTGATGAAAATAAAAATAAAGTATAGTTTTCTGTTAATTAAAACTTTTCATTAGTTATGTAGGTCAGTAGGAAACAAAAAAGTAGCTTAAGCTCCACCCTCCCTACGCTGCCAGTTTTTCTAGCGAAATACAATTAGCACTAATTGGTAAAACTACACTGATGGCTGGTTATTAATGTTTGTGTATTGGTCCCAGATGTGGTTTTACGGCTGTCAGTGCTAATGGCTCGGTGGAGGAAAAAGAATTCTCCTTTCATATTCCTGTCATCTTCTTCAGGGTGCTCCCCCCTCCACCCTGCTTTCAAACAGGAGTGATTATGTTTAGGGAAGGAAAAGCTTCTTCTTAAATCCTGAATTTGTGAAAAATGGAATGGCTTCAACTCTCATTTGGATTCGGTGGGAGTTAAAAGCAGCCAGCACTTAGCATCTGCAGAATCAGGACTCCACAATTTTAGGGCTGCTTTTCTTGAGCCACAATAATTGTTAGTGGTTCTGAATTTATCAAAATAATTATCCTCCTAATTGCATACCTGTTCTTGAAAGCACACTTATGAGGCAAGCCTCTCTTCTAAGCAATCACCTTAAAGCATTCCGTTTAGAATAATTGCTTTTCTGCAATCCCTGCAATTACTGAGTGGATGGCAATCACCTTTTTCAGGCAGACGTAGGTGAGAAAGCTGGCCTTTTTAGACAGGGATGAAATGAAGTGATGAAATCAAGATTTCCAATACAGATCTATCGAGAGAGGTCTGGGGGGTAGCCTCTTGCAGAGCCAAGCAAAGGCAATCTCACGGTGAAGAGGAGAGTCTCCAGGCATGCTCTGGCAGGGACATGAGCACACTTGGCAATAGATTGGAAAATACTCAGGAACTCATTCGCTCCTTTATATAACAGTAAGAGATCAACATTGACACCTAAGAAGATAAAAACCTTTCTCTGAAAATCATTGGTATACATAAGAATATACATCTGTATATTCTTATACCTCCTCAGGTCACTCATGCACACCTTATTTTTGTGACATCTCAGCTGATTAATATTCCCAAATTAAAACAGAAATATAGCATACTCCAGGTATGAAGAAATTGCCTGAATGTCTTATCTGATTTATAAAGGGGTTTAACAAAGGAGTAAAATCAGCAGTGATGAGTTTATTTGAAAATGCTTGAAAACTTGAGCCTGGTAAGAATGCAAGAAAGGCCCCAGATCTTGGGCTACTACCTGTCAAAAGGACACAAGGTCATTACCAAATCTTAGCCCTTAATAGTTTTGTGCCTTACAAGGCACTCACCCCCCTGCATTTTGTTGGATGATGCATGAATTATTTTTCTTAATTTTACATCCTGAATTCTGTTCAACAATGTGACACCTGCGGACTGGGGAGCAATAGTTCTTCCTTGCGGCCGCTGGAAATGGAAGCTGGTCTGTGGCCAGGAGGTCTGGAGGATGTATTGCAACCATATGTACTTACAGCCTAGGATGATGTTCTGCCAGCCAAATCCTAATGCTAGTCATTGCCATTTTATATTTAAAAATAATTAATTGCAGACTTCTGCGTTAAGCTGTTCTTTTCCCCATGGACTGACCACCGCTATTACTCATGCAACTTCAACTGACCTGCCCTGGTGTCTTTTTTACAGTCTCATACTGCCACAAATAAATTCTCTTGTTAGCTTCTGCTATAATCATGGCTACATCCTTTTCACCCTTCCCGGAATCTAACTAAAGGATGAAACTTACCTACCCAACAGCCGTATCACTAGGACAATTCCTTCTGACCTTGCTTTTGAGCAGGTAAAACATGGAGAAGGAACATTTTACTGGGATACATAAATAAATCCAAACACTTAATTGCACAAAGACACATTACCCCACATTTTGGGTTCATTTCTGCTAGCAAATGAAAGGTGGTCACAAACACTCTCATGCACTGAGGCCAAGTGGAGTGTTAGGTAGCCCGAGCTAATGTTGTAATAACAATTAAACAACACAGAGAAATGAGAGTTGGTGTCCCAGAACTGTTTAATGCACTTATTATGTAGATGTAGCTTCAGTGTCTATAGTGTCCTTACACTGACAAAAGCAAAGAGATACATGCTTGAGCTCCTTCAGACCAAGGAATTTGGTTTCTGGCTCCTGGATGAGAGCTCTAACTGTTATGTTGTCCAGCAAATGTGGGCAGAAGCACATTACTCTGACCTAGTTTGCACAGTTTGCTCTGTGGAAAGCCAGAGCTGGTTGGCATCAAGGAGTGCCCTGATGGTGCAGGTCACACACAGCCCCATGTGCATCTCCTCATCCTGGGCAGGCTCAGGCTCTTCAGCTGCCGAGTGTGGGACACTGCTGGAATAAAGACAATAGTGGATGTCCACAGGCTTCAGGTAAAAAGGGAAGGACCAAATGAATTTGGGAATATCCCAGGCTAAGAAAGTTCTGTTTCAGTTATGGGTGGAAAGCCGTATAGCAAATCTGGACTTAAAAGCCTCCCTTCCACCTGACTCCAGCTGAGCAGCTCTTTGGGTGTGTCTGTCCTATTTTCACTCACAGTTCTTGGTCCCGCATTGTCCACTCTGCACTCATGTTAATTTGCTTCCTAGCTCTTTATTGGAGGGAATGAATTCGTTCCTTTTGAAATAACACCTGTCTGCAATTTTGGAAAGAATTTAGTCCAGGCATCTTCCCAATAAACAATGTGAATGAGACCACAACAAGTTTGGCTCCTCTGTCCCCCTTTTGTCCTGGCATCCTCAAGCACCTTCCCATGCCACGGCATCAGCTGCAAAACACTGACCATCAGACTGATGCTGTAAAAGCATCACTCGGACTGGCGATGCCACAGGCTCTCACATTGCCTTGGATGCTTTGAACGGCACTTCTTATACCTTCACGCACAGACAAAATGATTATATTGTATTAAGGACTCAGGGCCAAATGCTGTGTAGGATGGGCATGGTCTTCATGTTCTCTAGACCTGAGCAGAGTCAACATTACTGCTCTTGTCACTTGGCTTGGAGCGAGGGACCACTTTTTGGGTTGGATGTATTTAGCTGCATTGTTCTATCTAGCCTTTTATCCAGTACGGATCTCAGAATAAGATAAATAAATGAGTGTGCATGGCAAGATGAAAAGAAAATCCTGTGACTTCAAATATATGCACAATGTTTTACTCATGAAGAAGGTTAAAAAGCTTCAGGAGAAGATAAGCTGTAAGCCCACAAACAGCCAGAATCTAGCTGGGATGCCCACCCTGCACTTGCTAGAAGCAGCCAGGAGCCTGCTGTGTGCACCAGCTGGAGGGGAGCTGAGGTCCTCTCCCTCTGAAGGGGGTGAAGCTGGCCAGAAGCACCTCTCACCACATGGCAGCACCCACGACCTGCTGTGACGAAGCAGAGATCTCCCCCCCACCATCGGCAGCACTGTTTCGATCCTTTCGTGCCTGAACAACAGGAATCTGCTTCTGGTGGGCACCGATGAGAGCTGGGGCTTTTCATCTTCATTCTGGGAGATGGCTGCTAACAAGAGGCATTTTTAGCTACGGTGGCAGTGCAGAGAGATGTAGGCAGCTCTGTGAGGACATATGGAGAAAAAAAAGTCATGTCATCTCTCTGAATTGTTTCCAACCCGTCTGCGCCAGTGCTAGTGAGGGGTTATCCCCACCGGAGGCAATTCAGGGCTAGTCCCTACAGGTCTGAGAAACGGCTGTAAACTCGCTTAAAATAAATAGCAGAGGGGCAACCAAGTGTGGGAAGGCACAAAAATCACAAAATCTGTGACTGTGAAACACTGAGGGGATAGTCAAGGGACAAATCTTCTTGTATTTTACAGTCTGTGCTGTGGTAACAGCAGCTCAGAGCTTCAGGTCCAGTCTGTTGATTGCTGCTCTGGCCCCACTTCAGCTCAGGAGGATGCACTAAAATTGATTATGGATGTCAGTTTGGTCACTGAGCTGTTGCAGCCCTTCAGGCAACCTACCCCTTCCAGAAAAGTCCAGGCATGAAGCAGAGCAGCTCCCTCCCCTCTGCCTCTCTGTGGCTGGGCTTGCCCCAGGCTCCATCCTCCTTCACTTCTTGCTGCTCCTCACTGAGCTTGGCCTTTCCTGGGCTGCAGAAGCCCTTCTCTGCTCTTGGCTGGCAGGGAAGCCCGCCAAACTCCTTTGCCTGCTGGGAGCCAGCTCCCCCAGCCCTTTAGCCACCATCACCATCTCACATCCTACATCCACACACTGCTCAGCCAAGAGGTGAATTGTTACAATTAAGATTTTGAAGAAGAGCCGCTGCACAAGCAAATGCTGATTTCCTGGTGCTGCTTGGGGCGGTGGTACTCCCACTCACTTGGGGTGGCTGATGGATGCCCAGAGCACTTGGTTGTCCTTCCTCAGCCCAAATGGCATCAGGAGCACAGCTGCACGCATGTGGGGATGCGAGCAGATGGTAGAAACACGGGTTAAGTAGTCCCTATCAACGCTGACAGACATTATTTCATGCCTCCTCAGAAGGCCGGTATGTGTCCGGGTGTAATGCCCCCACTCATGCAAAAGGTAGACTTTGCAGCTAGCACTTTTAACGGGTGCAAAACAGGAATAGGGACATTATCTTTTGGTATTTTGATACCTAAAATTAAAGCTATCGAACCAGCGGCACATAAATAAAACTCCTCCTATTACAGATAATAGGAATTGCTGCATTATTGCTCTGTCCTGCCACTTGCAGTAGCCAACAGCTAGTAGCCTCTGAAGAACCATCTCTATCATGTAATTGTGCCTATGTTGTATTTGTTTGGCTTAAGAGAGCTATTACTATTACTAACCTGTACCACCTCTCTGGGGAGGTGAAAACCCACCTGGTCAGGAAATGATGCTTGGGTGAAAAGGCTCTGCAGTTTCCAAATTTTCCTGTTTAAAAGGAGCAGCAAAGGTATCTCAGAGAGAAAACACTCTCTTAAGATGAAAATTGGCCGCACACTTTTCATTTCTTAATGGAAGACCTGTATTTCCCTGCGAGATGCCCATTTTCTCCAGGGAAGGGTAAAGAGATAAAAAACTACACTTCTTACGCTGCTCTTTGAACTGATATGTGATGCACTGATTTGAGCTAAAATCCCTCTTGAATAGCCTTAAATTTTAACACAGAGGAGGCAGCATCAGGTAGCTGAGACACTTGAAAGCAGCTCCAGCTGTACGTACACTTTAACCAGCGTTGTCTACCAACTTCGAAGGATCAGGATGTGCTATTTCTGCATGCTGATAGCAGGAACCCAAGTATCTTTGGGTTCGGGTTTGCACGGAGCCCAGGTATGTTTTGTCACTGATGTGTCTTATCTCGTTCCCAGTCTTCATCCCCACCCTTGCCGTGTCCCAGGAGCGTGCCACACACCTTAATCTGCTTCTCAAACACCGTCTCTGCAACCTCCTCAGCTAGAGGACACCTTCCTCTACCTCTGAGCAAGGGAAGGCCTGCAATGCCCAGCTGAGGGCAACATGCCCAGCTCAGCGCACTGTGGCTGTCACCAGGAAACACGGAGCTATACCACAGCTGTTTAGGCCACCAGTGTCTCCAACAGTGATTCACGGCAACAAATTCCACAGACTGACTAAATCCAGGCGGCTGCTGCTTCCTAACAGGTAAGCTGCTTCAGCCGGCAGGCCCAGGCATACAGCCCTTCCCCAATGGCAGCTGATGGACAGTGCTCCCTAGTACACCTTCTCGTGCCGTAGTACACCTTCTCCTTCCCTAGTACACCTTCTCGTGCCGTAGTACACCTTCTCGTGCCGTAGTACACCTTCTCCTTCCCTAGTACACCTTCTTGCTCTGTAGTACACCTTCTTGTTCCGTAGTACACCTTCTCGTTCCCTAATACACCTTCTCGTTCCCACAAGTGACGTGGCGTTGGCACCCGCTCCTAGCTGACGTGATGCCTACCTGAGGAAGCACAGGCCACCACCCGGCTGGGAGCTGCCCACCTTTTTTGAAGCGAAAACGACCAGAAACTACCAAGCCTGAACTTTGCGTTTCTCTGCCCTTGGAAGTGTCTGGGCACCCCCGGGGCTGGGGGGGGCCGTTGAGAACCACCCCTCCCTCTGACC
>VZZY01001216.1:246482-335042 GCA_013400335.1 Eurystomus gularis
CTTCCTCCCCCGGCGCCCTGCCAGGGGAGCGGAGCGCCGCTGCCTTCCCGCATCCCCCCGCCGGCATCCCTCGGGGGGACTCACCCCGGCCCCTGCTGGGGAGCGGTGGCTCTCGGGGGAGTACTGCATGATTTTTCGAAACGCTGTGGCTTATTCATCTATTTTATTATTTATTAATTAAAAAAAAAAAAAAAAAAGAAGCAATAACGGAGCATCTCTGCCTCTCCCCCGCCGCGGTCCGCTCGGGCATCTCTCAGGTGACTCTTAGCACCAGATCCCCGCGCAGCCGGGGAGAGCTGAGATTTCGGGGAGGCAGCAGGCGATGGTGAGTCTGGAAATGCAACGTCCTTCAGCAGTCTCCTCCTGGAGGAGCGGCCCGGCCTTTTTTTTTTTTTTTTGGCCCTTTTCATTTTAATTACATTTTTACACTGTCGTTTTAAATTATTGAGCCCGTGAGATATTTTCGGCAGGTACGTTTAATTACCAGATTGCTTGAAATTAATTCCGTGATTAGACTTGGGTTGCTGGAAAAGTCTTGAAGTAAACTGCTTTGCTGTAAAATGAACTTAGCAGTGGTGATGAGAGCAGCTTCACGTTTCTGCTCCGGCATGGCATTATATATTCCTGTTGGGGGAATAAGCCATTTTATGATTGAATCGCCTCACTAATGGCAGACAGAGTCCAATATAAAAATTGCCAGGGCTTCTTCTCACGCCAAAGACTTACGCCAAAATTTTCTAACTTGAATGCCTGAGCCCAGGCAGCTCCGATCCAGATGTGTTTTCTGTCACTGAACATAGAGAAATACAGCTGAAGAAGACCTCCAAAGGTCGTCTTGGCCATCCTTCTCCTGATTTTCTATGTGGAGACGATAATGCTATTTTCCAATAGAAATCCCGTGACTGCAAATGTGATTCCAGCTAAACAAGCTTTTAAACTGTTGCAGGCTCTACCAATCCCTCTTTAGAAATCAATGGCTTTTTTTTTTTTTTTTTTTTTGCAACTGCGTTACCCTTGGTTTCCTGCCCAGCTCGCATTTCAGTGTGGTGATGCCATTCTGCCTGTCCTGTGCCTTCCTTGCAATTGGAGTTGTGTGAGCTCTTGTCCTTCTCTAACCTCCTTCTTATGGCTCGATTGGTAAAAATGAGACTGTTCCGAGGCCCCCGCCTCCCTGAGGCCGTGTATATCCTGCAGTTTGATTGTTGGCATTTATTTAGCTGATTAGTGCAAGAGGTTCTTCAAAATATGGTTTATGTCTCCCTTGAATGTAGTAGTTTTCATCACAGCCTGCAATAAATTCTTGTGTGATGCTGATCGTTATTAATACCGCTGCCTTTCACCTTGGTAGTGTAGCTAATTCTATATCAAATTCCATTTGTCAGGCATTTTAGGATCTTTCAAGAATTATTTTCTTTTGGTCCAGGGTCTGGGAAAAGGCAGTACACTGAACGATTGTGCATGGGTAAAATAACCGCTGAAAAATAGTCATTGCTGTGCTGAAGTTACTGTTGCTATTATTTTCCAGTATGGCTGTGCTCAGAAGTTAGGCACTATATAAATACTGGTAAATGTACAGATTCTTCATATGGTAGAATATGTGGTGGTTATTGTGGTTTTTTTCACCCTGAGTCATTCGACTGGCAAAAATAATGAGCTTTGTAATTAGAACAGAGGACTGTAGGATCCTTCCTATTTTAGGGTTAGTTGTATCTGTGAGCGAGTTTACGGTGCTTACAGAGCTTCCTGTGAAGGCTCAGCTTCTGGCTCTCCAGCCTGTGACCCAGAGTTTGAGAACTTGTAAGCAACCGTTGACATCGACCAGAGTTGTGGTTTCCCGGGACCTTTGAATATTTTGTTTCTGTAGGACTCTCGTTTTATAAATTTGTGCATCCAGACAGAAGGCACCCGGCGTTACTGATGGCTTTGGAAAATGTAGCTCCAATCTCTTTCCATCTTCTCATTATCTGTTAAATAAGGATAATCGTACTTCTCTCAGAGGTTTGAAAAGAGCTTTGATGACATTTAATGAAAATACTATGGAGGTGGAAAGAATTTGTTTCAAAAGCTTTAGAAAAACAGCATTGACAATATGCTGAAATAAAAACTATCTCTGATATCAAAAAATGAAAATGAATGTTTAGGGTTATTTTTTCTTATAAAGCAATCCACAGCTTACATTTTGGATCCCATTTAGAGCTTCCTCCTTTCCTTAGCTGGTACCGGGATTTGGCTCCTGTAATAATCCTGTCATGACTTGTGTGACTCCTTCTATTTTATATCTGGCTAAACTCTATTGATTGTCACGTTCTACCATTTCACCCCAAATCAATACTACTCATAACTCTTCTTTTTCTTGTCAATAACCCTACAGAGAATAACTCTGTTTATTACACTCTGACTTTCTCAAAAGTGGATCTAGCAGAAAATTTGCTGTAGACGTGAACTCAGGTGAACAAATCTTTCAGCTATCAATATACCTCATTCCTCCCTGATGTATTTAACTCTGCTGATACCAAATCTCTCATATTTCAGCTTGTGGCTTTCATCTGGCATCTTTGTTTATCTTGCTTTTTGCTATAATTGTGTAGTGTAGGGGAAACAAAAAGAGAAAATAAGAAATTAGGAGCAAGACAGGAAGGCTAGCAAAAGGAAAAGTGAAATGCACAACTGGATGGAGCTGATGACAACTTATTTCGGAGCTTTAAGGCATTCTAGAGAGTTCATTGTTACATCCATAGGAGGTAATAGCTGTAAGAATATATTTATATATACTTCAAATTCCTGGAATTATATTAAAACTGGGGAGAAGGGAGGGAAATCTAAAAGGAGAGGGAGAAAAATTCAGTAAGCTTCTGGTTTTGAGGTTTGCCATATGGCCTTAGAATTTTGTCATTGTACCCAGACATATTCTGGACACATGTCTGTTTCATTGTCCTAGGTCAGCTGGGCGAGCTATGTTCTTCTGCAGCATCTTCTGCATGGCCGCATGGAGAGGCTCAGGGTTGCAACACACATCTCCATAGGTTTGGACAGGGCTATGGACTGTCACCTTGTCTTGCCTCCTGGTGTCAAGCAGGGTCAGGTGTACTCATGTTCTTCTTGCAAAATGTTTGTTTAATCATCTTAAAAAAGTTTTCCACCTCTCCTTTAAGCACCCTCTGCCAGTGCTTCGTCAGCATTTACATTAGAACATTTTTCCTCAGGTCTAAGCTGAAGCATCCTTGCTGCTGTTTAAGCCTGCTATTTCCCATCTTGTTCATGGCAGATGTTCAGCAGAGCTGCTTCTCCTCAGCTTTTCAGCTGCCTTTTGTGTTCTGTTCCATCTCTTCATTCTTCTGTTGCAGGAATGAGGATTCCAGTTTCTCCAAAGACTGCATGGCTCCAGTTTCTCCAAACTTTTCCTAAGTCTTGATTGCTGGTCATTCAGACCATGAGTTTGCTCCCCTGGAGCCCTGTCCCTGTGGAATATGGTGCTCAGCAACCTCCCAGCACTGAACGGAGCTGAGGGATAGCTGCCTGTACCCGAGAGGCTCTGCTCCTGTTCAGACATCCTGACATTATATGACGTCTGGTTTATATTCAGCTTCCGATTCCTTGTAGCTCCCAGGCATGTTCCTGCAGGGCCAGTTGTTCCCATCCCATCTTACTCCTGTTTCTGGTATTGCAATCCTTTTCCTGGGTTTCCTTGGTCACACATCCTGCAGGCAGCATCCCATCACGTCGGTGGGTGCTTTTAAGGTGGGAAGTACTATACATCATGCATGGCAGTAAAGAAATCTGGCATGTTGTGAAGCCTTCAAACATTATATGCAATGCAGAATAGTGGTAGGTTTTTTTCTAGACCAAAGCTGAATTTCTACTGCTCTGTGATTTTATTGCATTTGTTTAAAGTCTTGGTTATACCTTGGTTATAGTATCTAACCGCTGCCTTTGGATGTAGTGGCTACCAGAAACACATCCCTCAGGTTTCTGAGGATGGTGAACTTGTTTCCTGGGGGTAATAAAAGTTTGTGTGCTGATGATGCAGGCTCACCATAGGGCTGACTTTTTGTCAGCTTGCAGTTGTTTTTGGCAGAAGAAGCCGGTCAAAGATTCCCCCTAACTGCCTTGCATACACTTTCGAGATTATAGAGAAGGTTTTCTGAAAAAGCAGAATGTCTTCTGATACCCTCTCGCTAAGTCTGTAGTTAAGGTGTTTTACTCACTCCCTCTCAGTGCGTCTGCTTTGCTTGTCAAGCAAAATAGACATTTCAGCCTTGTGTTCTCTGTATATTTGATGAAATCAGTTATTTTTGCAGGATCGCTTTTAACCTCCATCTTACCGGAGAAGCTCAGTATTTTGGAAGGAACAGATTTTTCCCACCATGACACAATCGTATTCTCAATCCCAGACCTGCCTCATACAACCTCCATTCATCTCTCTGCAGCCTCAAGTTAGCAGTTAAGTACCATTTTGTAGCTGTTCTGACTACAAGTGGCAAGGCCAGCGATGTTGTAGGGTGGCAGCCCATCATAGAATCGTAGAATCACAGGATGTTAGGGGTTGGAAGGGACCTCTGGAGATCATCGAGTCCAACGCCCCTGCCAAGCAGGATCATAGAATCTAGGGCAGGTTACACAGGAACGCACTCAGACGGGTCTTGAAAGTCTCCAGAGAAGGAGACTCCACAACCTCCCTGGGGAGCCCGTTCCAGTGCTCTGTAACCCTCACAGTAAAGAAGTTCCTCCTCATGTTGAGGTGGAACTTCCTGTGCTCTAGCTTGCATCCATGCAAGCTAACGATGACCATTGTTAGTCTTAGTTGCACATCTGTCTGCCTACAGCCTTCCGAGAGGTGGGCATATGTGATAGATAATCTTAAATCAGTTTCTTAGCACCCTGCAAGAAGAGGTTTTTCTGTGATTTACTGTGGGATTCGGAGACTGAGGTTAACTTGCTTCTCTGTTTTACTCCCTTACTCCCAGAATTACAGTAGAGTATCTTTGATCTCTGTATTAGGGATGATTACAACTTTAGAAGAATGAATTAATTATGCTTTGCTTGATTTTCTCATCAGTAAAGTAGATTAGCGATATATTTCATGGGCATGTTATGCGGTAGTTTGAGAACCTCCCAAAGAAAACATTACAGGAGTAAGAATTAGGGATTTTAACAAAGTATTATGATATAAAAAAAAAAAAGGATAAATTATAAGTATAACGTATAAGTTTACCAAATTAGAAGGTTCTTTAACATCCATGATTTTTGTTGTTGTTGCTGTGTGGATTAGTAATTAAATATTCTTACCAATATTAGGAAGATGTTATCTTTTTTGACTTTTATAACTTCTTATGGATTTTTTTCTATGGTGTTGGTCACGTACTCCAGTTTTTCCAAATATTGTCTACCTCTGATTGCGATTAAATTTTTTTTACAACAAAATACACATTATTAAAAGTAGGAAACCTTGCACTTGTGCTGTGCAGTTCAGTGAGGTTTTAGGCATGAAAAGGACAACAAAGTGCAGCCCAAATTCGTATTTGCTATATGCTGGTGCGAATGTGAAGGAAAAACTGTGCTGCACTTAGCGGTGAACATAACGTAGTCAGAAAATGAGCTCGAGGGTTAAAGCAATGTAGTGTGTACAATCTGATTCACAAAGTGTAAAAATTTGCTTTGCTAACGTATTAAGGGGACTGAAGGTACATGTATCTTACCAAATTCGGCAATTTAACTGTGAAACCAACATCTCCTCACTGGGTTTTACATCTTCTCGGCTACTTGCTTTGACGTGGCACAAGCATAGCATTATGAAACCAATTACAGGCTGTACATCTACTAGATTTTACAGTGGAACAGTTTATAGCAGCAGCTTAGATGTTCGTAACTTACCTTCTGGCTATCTTAGCCCATCGCTTCTGTCCACACCGAGTCTGGCTGCCTGTTTTTCAGAGAGGGCTCCCGGTGGCTTTTCCTGAACAGCTGCGCTGCTGATGGGATTTATCCAGATCGGGGTGTTTCTTTCTCTGCCTACTGAAAACAGTGGAAGCGGTTGTTGGTGCCATCTGTGCTCACTGAGCTCCTGCGGGGAAAATGTGTTGGACGTGTTTTCGCACTCGTGGTGGGTGACCCCTGAATTCTATCAACTTTTAAATTGGGTGGTGTCCATCCTGGGTTGCTCATCTGCTTGTTATTAAGAGATTTTACAAAGCTTTTGCTCTGTAGGGAAGTTCCAGAATTTATCAGGAACATTGCTGTATTAAAGAAGCCTTGTTTTTGTCAGTATGACCAACTTTAGAAAGCAATATATGGGGCTTTTCTTTCGCGGAGCGTATCACATGGAAAGAAAAAAACTCCATAATTTGACAATAATTTGCTTGTGTTAACAGTAACAATTGTGATTAAAAGGTGACTTTTTAAAATACAGCCCTTCTCATCCATAGAGTTCAAAGCACTTTATAAAGGAAAGTAAGTTTTATTATGTCCCTTTGTAGATGGGGAAATGACTGTAGAAAGATTGAATGTCTTAAAGGCACATTTCACGTGAGAGAAGGATCTTGCCATAGACTGGGAAGAAATACTCTGGATCTTTGTCCAGCACTTTCTTCTGTAAATAGAATTCAGGGAAATTCCTAATCCATATTTGTATGATACGGCCTTTGTGATGGGATTTTTTGGCTGTGACTCTCTTCTAACTGAAATGAGCAGCAGATTTCCTATTCACATAAATTGCTACTTAAGCAAATCACAGAGGGAGTTTTTCCAGTGTGGTTTATTTGCCCGACTCCTTTATGTCTGAGATGGTACGCGGCATTTTTCCAGACACTGAAAACATCTTCTTCTGAATGATAAAAAATAAGAGAACATTATAAGTTAGGCTTGAGCACTGAAAAACAGTATCATGCAGTTTCTCGTCGTGCAAAGCGCCTATTAATAGGAATGATATTTCTGCCTTGCTCGATCATGTGGTTGGTGATCATAGTTTACATAAAAGGGCAACATTAGAAAAGCATTGCATGAGATCTTAAAATATTTCTAACATACTTGAGCAGTAGAGAGGAGAAGAGCATTGCATGACTAGGTAGCTCCATGCAGGCTGTGGCAGAAGTACCATTGCCTTCTACCACCCTTCGCAGTTTAGAAATCACTGGATGTATGATTCACTCCTGTAAAAAATGAGTTCAGCTTGCAACTGGCTGCTAATGAAAACATAAGGCGTAACATAAAGGATGTAGAGGGATGAAAAAGGTGTAGTACCTGGTCCCTCGCTATTTCTTTTGCTTGCTGCAGTTGGCGACGCTGTGCAGAGCTGGGAAGCACACCAGGGCTAAGGGTGCAGCAGAGTTTCTGTGTAAAGCCAAATTCTGCACTTAGTAAAAATTTACAAAATCTGGGGGAAAAAAAAGAAAAAAAGTTTGCTTGGAAACTGAAAAGAAGACAGGGAAGAGGAAAACAGGTTAGGTTACTAAGGGTTAGATTATGTAGAAGTTGGGTTATCAAGGGTATCGTGAGATAGTATCCTAAAAATAAACTCCCTTGTACACTGCTGCAGGGAAAGCAGGATACAGCACCCACAGGAATCAGGAGATTTGTTGTATGACTGGACTCCCATTCTGGAGACCTAGAGAATACGCTAAAAAGAAGAGGTTGTCTTTGAAAATGCAAAGCCATCAGATCTTCTCTTTTGGTACTGCTGAAAGGCAGCAGCACGCATAGTTGTTGATCTGTCAGGAGACTGGAGAACACCATACAGATTCAAGTGAAAAGCTCACATATGTGCTGGGAGGGAGGAGAAGATGCTCAGAAGTGGAAGCATCCTATTCTCACTTCTGTCATTAGCACCAGTGAATGTGTACACTAAAAAAACTATGGTATGAAAAATTTGTTTCCATCTTTCTGGAGGTGGGACAATAGACTTGAGAGCAGAGTTACAGAAATACGACTGGAAGAAGCCTCAGAAGCACCTGTAGTTCATCCTCCTGCCCAGAACAGGACCCACGTACATACATCACTGAAGACTTTATGTTGTAAACTCTACAATCTCCCTGAGTATCTATCCCATTGCTTCACTCTCTTAAACATTAAGATTTTTTTTCTGAAGTCTAATTTGAATCTTCTTGGGTGTAACATAGGACTCCCTGAGGAGTCTCTGGTATGGGATTCCCAAGTGTTATTTCCTCCACTGTGGAAATCCACCAGTGCTGTGTCTTCAGCCATCCTGACTGCTGCTACCACTTCCCGGGGTCAAGGCGGGAAGATTCCTGACTGCTCCAGCCTAGCAGTGTGTCTCTGGAAAGTTAGATGTTAGTTAACAGTCTGGGAGCTAAGGTTTAGCTGCCACTGCAACTGCCCTATGTTCATATGTTGCTACCAGTGTAGAAGGAGACATTGTGATTCTTCATGGTGGAACTTAACATTTTTCTAGTGTAGTTAAGGTCGCAGCTAAGTTTGTATTTAACATGAGGCCAGGCATCTTACCAGCAGCTATCAAAAAGGTCAGCTTTGCCATGCTAGCTTGGAAGGGCTTGCAAGGATTTTCCAAAGTCACAACTGGAAAGAATCAGGAATAAATCTCAGAGCCCTCCTATAAAAGATGCTTATTTACACAGTCTGCTCTCCTCGGGGATATTAGACCAACTCTTTGTACTTGATCGTGATGTAAACGGTATGGTTATTGCCACACTAAATTGCGCCCAAGTGAATTTGTATTTTATTTCTGTAGACTGAGTGAAGTTGTATATACTGAATGGCCCCGTGGTAATAGATTAGATCCACACAAAAGCCAGTCACTGGCTTAAGACTTCCATGTGTGCTTGCAAATAAACAATTTTAACTGAAATTTTTAGGAGCAGCTACTTACAGCTGTCACCTCTAGTGCCTGAGTTCCTGTTCCCAGGAAAATGGGTGCTGATGGTGGGCATCCAGAAAGGTTGTGTCATTCGGGAATCTGGAGAGGCACAGGGAGAGGTGGGGGATATTAGGGAGTGTGTGGGGAGGAATTGCTTTTTTAGGCTAAAATGCAAGTTTGAGAGATTTACAGCATCACTAAGAGGTGAATTAGCAAGAGGAGGACTGCGATCATGTGGGGATTGAAGTCAACAAGACTACCTGCTTGAGTAAATCTTTTAGCTGAAGAACTTCACGGCACAGAGTATGTCTTTTATCTATTTCTAATACTCTGTGCATGCCATTCCTGTGTTTGTGTAATGGTGATTTGTATTCTGAAAGCCATGGGTACTTATGAGAGAGGCAGTCATTTTTCTGTATCTCTCCATTTAGTTGTCATTTCTAGGGATATTTTGTACATATCATATTACTCAGAGAAAACACAAATGATCCACTTAGAACTGAAAATAAATAATAAATAATTTGGTCTCCTGTAAATTGGACCTATAAAATAGCTTGATTGCAATTACCAGCTCTGCAGTAATCTTGAAGGAATTAAGATAAAATGATGTTATCATGAGCAATGGTAAAAATGAGAATACACAGATGTTTGTGTTGCTCTTGTAAAATGCAGAACATCTCTCTCTTCTCTGAATGGGGACCATGACCCCCCAAAAGTATAGTCACAGCCATTCTGGGGGAGCACCACACTGCTGCGACTGCAACACTGACTCCTGCTCTGTCCCTCCTTATCTTCAGAGGTAATCATCCTGGGCAGTTCTTCCCATTGCTGACATGCTCTCCTTTTGGCACTCCTTTTTCACTCTCTTCTCTGAGACCTGAGGTTCTTCTGTGAGGCCAGGGAAGAAGTATAGGTGATACACCCTCTCTTCTTGTTAAATGTCACTCCAGGTTAATACCACCTGGAGATACATGGGTGAGCTGGAGTGTATGACATGCTTGTGACAGCACAGCTCTCTCACCCCCCATGGCTGCAGCTAGCCCAGCTGCTGTCATCTGATGTCCTACCTCCCTTTGAGCTCCTCAGCAAGTCACAGCAGCAGGCAAGAAACAAAACAAATAAGCTGTACTTCTGTCTAGAAGCATCAATGGCATAGATTTTTCAGAAGTAACAAAATCCTTAATTAACACGCCTTATTGTGATTACACCCCTCCTATGTCTTGTGTGTAAATTGTACTGCTGTAGCAGACCAGAGTCTTTGGACAGCCTTCATATGCCTCTCTCAGCACAGTACCCACATTTTAAAACTCTCTCTTCTCATTCTGCTACATGATTCATGTCCCAGAGAGCAGGGTTGTTGTTTCAGGCTTTAGCCCCTTCTCTTTCTGAATAATGATACTCAGAAATGGTTGCCCAGGTAGAAGAATCCATTTTTCAGACCCATTCACTGCTGATAGCCTGTGCGTCACGTGTCACAGTTGCCCTTATCCAGACCATCTGTCTTATGAGACCAGCACAAGAAAGGTACAGTCTATGACTGATTTTGTCAGGACTAGGCTGGTTTTCAGAGGCTAGGATATTTTAGTCCAAAGGGAATATCCCAGTGAAAATATTTACAAAAAAGCCCCACCAGATTATTGCAAAATGTGCGTAGATGAACCCCACCTCCATTATGCCTGTGGTCTCTTTGAAATTGGGTCATGATGGGACACAGAACTGCCCATCAGCTGCAAGAGGTGCAGTGGAAAAAATGGCAGGAATGGACACATGGACTAGCAGGGGCATCAGGTTATAAAAGAGGGATGGAGGAGGGGTACCTAACTGTCTTTGTATGCACCCATGCATTAATGCCCTTAAGCGTGCCCTTATTAATCTTATGTGGAGATAGATAGATAGATAGATAGATGTGTACACAGATGCTGGAAGAAACTAAAAAAAGCCCCAGCAATGAAATTGTAAAAAATACACTACTCTCATTGACAGTCATTTCAAGGTTCTTATGCTTGTTCTTAACATTTACAAGGTTGCTTTTTACACTGCAAAATGGATGAGTGTTGCCTCTAATGCTTCTCTTTGGGTGCAAGAATGATATTGGATTCATGTGAGGGATGGTGAGCAGAATAGTGTTGGGTATATTTAGATTCTGTTTCATTTTTATTTCATATACCATAACATTACAGAGAAGGACTTCATTCCTCATTTCAAAGAGAAATCCATCAGATAAATTGCATTCACTGTGGGGAGAAGAATTTTGTCAAAACCAGGATGAAAGATGCCTTTTTGCAGCAGCCTTGATGTGATAGGAGGTGTGTTTCCTGGATGCTACTAATGGGTGCATTTTTTAACTCTGGGTTCTGCCTGTATTAGAGTTTTCTTGGTTTTTCCAAGAGGCTGCCTGAGAAACCTTGCACTTAGAGCAAGTAGATATAGGCAGTTCAGAAAGTTAGTGTGTTGGCCAGGCCAAGTCTATGGGGGGTCTAACTTAATAAAGCAGACTGAAAAATACTGGTTTGAAAACATTTTTGTTGAATGCCAGCATTGTTAGAATATAAAAAAAATATAAGGGGGCACTCATTTCAAGTAGCTCAGGATTATGTCAAGTAAAGAGATTTTGCTGCAGTGCATTAGTATCACAGATAAGTCATCCATTATGTTTGCCATTCTGGCCTTTTTAAAGCCATGATTTAAAAATGAAAACTTTCAGAGGCAATAGTTACAAATCTGATCTGAACCCTGATAATTATTTTTTCCAATGAAACAAGGTAACAGCTCCCATTTGCAGCTGTGTAGTCGTCTTAGCATTTGCTGTTTATGGTCACTTTTTGCCGTATTTAATCCCAGTTTAATTCTTCAGTTGTTTTGATGGAGAGGAAAAAGTCCTTTGATAATGTGTCTATACATATATTGTTAGAAAGAAATGTTTGCCATATGTCGATTTTTTTCTGTCTGCAGCGAAGTAATTCTGTTATCATAAAATCTCCTCTGAAGTACAAAACCAAAGCAGAACAGGGAGCTGCAGCAGTGTTTCGGGAGCCAATGAGACTGGTGGCTTGCTGTGAATGTTAACACGATACTGCTGTTTGTTAGCTTGGAAATACCATTTGCTGTTTTTTCCCTGATCTGAATGTCTTTGGAAATAGGATGATGTAGGGATTTTCCTATTCATCAGCTTTCCATTTCTTCTGTGAATTTTCCTTCTCGCTCTGAGGCAGTTATTCAGGCCATGGGTGCTCTGGTTGCCAGCAGCGCTGCCAAATTTCCTACTAGAGGAAATTTGGATCCTCTGTTCTATCTCCTACACTTGACCTTGGGAATGAAGAAGGTAGGAGTGAGTGGAGGTTGTATGAGATGAAAAGATTTGACCTTATGAAACAGTTCTAAAACAACGCCTCACCTTAGTTTCTATGCAGGGATGAAGAAAATCTCATATTTCTAGAACACGGGATGATGCTGGTCCTTCGATATAGAGCCTCTTCTTTCAGCATCTGAAGACGGCTTATTATTGCTCCCATACAGCCTTGTCAGTCCACATTTATCTCCTCCTCTGCCATATTTTCTAAAGTACTTACCTGAAAATAAAGCAAACAGGTGGACTGGTGCCTTTTCTTGGAGATTCTCTGGGAAGCTACAAGACACTTTAAAAATGTTCAGTATGTTTCTTTTGTAATTTTGGTCCTGTGCAGCCTTCTACAGATCATCTGGTCTATCTATCTAGATCAGCTAGCTTTAAAAAAAATTCTTCACAAACACTTTATAACCATTTGCCTTCATCTGAAATACGAAAAAAAAGACAGAAAAACAGAGACAGAGATGTACTAGATGGAGAAAAAAGGGATTGAGGGATGTACTGTTCAGAGGTTTATGTGTAGCTTCCCTTTTCTTCCTAGTTCTAATGGTGAATTCAGTCTTGACTCTCTTATTGAACTTGACTGTATTAATTTTGTTTGCTCCTGAACTATCCTACTGAGATTTGAAACCAAAGGCTGGTCAGTGCCCAGTTCCTGAGTGCTCGTATCCTTACTATCGTTTCATGATCCATGGTAGGAAGGGAATGATTCTGTACATCTAAGCCTAATGACCTGAATTTGTACAGCTAAATAGCAACACTGCTATTGGCATGACTCACGATTATTTTTAGCTCTGAAGGGGAGACAGTGGGGCAAAGGTTCCTCTTTCCATACCAGCTGTGTCTTTTGTTGAACAACCTGATATTGCTCAGAGGTTTCACCTTCACGTTTCTGTTTTTAGTCAGACTTCTACAAGATGTTATGCATCTGTTTGGTTTCTTTTCATAATAGGCTCACTCCTTGAGAGAATATTTCTGCTCTTCTTGTATGGTATGTGTCCTTGCTTAGTATGTCTACGGACGGAGACTTTGCAACTTGAACTGTTGCTAGAAACAGCTGAAATAGAGAAGGTGACCAATTTAACCGAAACAGCAATACAGAAGTCTTCAGTTTGTGCTACTCAAAGCATAAATATTTTCTCCATTTCCCTTCAGAATGCTAATTATTTTATGTTTAAATAATAATTTTCAGAGGTGAAACGTTCAGTAGTACTGTTACAATAAGGGAAGAATCACATTTTCCTGTGGGATAACTGATCCAGATTCAGTTTGGAAAATTACACTGATTTCTGAAAGCTTTTGCTCCTAGAGTGCTGCAAGCCTGGCAGGTTGTATGGCCTCTGCGTTCCTGCCAAGGTTACCTGGGAAATTAACTGGTCGTTAAAATCCCCCGTGGCACCCAATCAGTTCCAGTTTCTAACACTGAATTTCTAAGTAAAGGTGCTGTCAGATTTGGAAGAAAAAAACCGTGTTTACATCTTAATAAAAGCAGTTAAGTGACTTTGGAGGTTAAGAACTGCTTTAGAACTGGCTTAGGCACTGAAGTAAACTTAAAGTCTGTAAACTTTCAGTGAAACAAAGGCCCTGAGCTACTGTGAGGGTACAGGACAGAGCAGAAAGGTGCTGCTGCTTTTGAGATGCTTGCTAAGAGTATGACCAAAGCAAAAACCTGCATTCAGATTACATGGGGTTTAGGTCTTAGATGGTAGCTTATGATGGTGGTGCAGCATATTTGATAAGGAGATTGCTGCTTGTATGATAAGTTCAAGAAAAGATATATTTTTTTAATCACAATGGGAAACTGCACATACAGAGACCTTTTCCTGGTTAAAAAAACATACCAGTATTTAAATCTAATTTGCATTATTCTTCGAGAAGGACATATGATGGTGAATGTCAACTGTGCCATCCTAATACGGTCTCTGTAATCAAGCCTCATTCTGCTACATATGGAAGATTTATCTGAGCCAAAAAGGGAAGTAAGGGCAGGAAATAAGGAACATTTTAGGTTACTGTGCGTTGCGTTATCAGAGGATTGCAAACTCCGATACAGTAAGATACAGACATTTTGTCGAAGAAGTCGAGTATCTAAGTTTAAAGCTTGCTGTAGGCAGTTTTAACTTAGCCAGCATTTCCAGCAGCTGATAACCTAAAGTGACACTGACCTTGGCAGAATTACAAGGGTAAGCTTTGCACAGGGATGAATTATTTCTTGGTCAAGAATATGAAACACAGTCCAGCATTCCTTCCGTATTGATTATGGATGTTTGTTTTATCCCAGAACAAACATACTGATTGCAGAAAGTGGAAGTAGAATCAGTCTCTCTATATATTTGAGTCTTCTGTATCCATTATATGATATCCTGGGGCACAGGGATGCCATGGAGCTTAGGCTATGCCTCCCTTTCATTGCTTTCTGGACTCATTCCTGTTTGAAGTTGTAATGCATGGAATAGGAAATAGTGGTTTTGTTCAGTAACTACCTGCAGAATCAGGCTTTTTTTGCTGGGTTGTCTTTTTCCTGGCCTTGTCGCATTCATGTCCAGGGGATGCTTCATGACCTTTGCTTGTGGACACGCAATTGCACAGGTAGTTTTCAAGTATCATAAGTGGCTGCTTTGAGGTTGTCGGTGTTTAGAGACACAGTGGAGGCAAGTTAGCCACAACGTCACTATTTTTAATCCATCCTCTGTGTACTGAATCACTCTACCTCTTGCTAAATCTGTCAGGGTCCGTGGGTGTTAAATGCTGCCAGGATGTAAATCCTTTTTCTTCTAAGGAGCCACCCAGACTCAGGAAATAAAGTGCCATGGTGGAAGCAGAGCTCAGTTGTACCTTCCCCATGCTTATTGTAGTGGTTTCTATTACCAGAATTGGGCAGCTCTGGAGTCACACCATAATCCAAGCCCTTTTCTGGAAGGTCATAAATTGTGACCCAGTGGACAGAGCCTTTTGGTTTCTTGGACTAACAGAACGCTGTCAATGCCAAGAGTCCCATAGTTATTGTAATTTTAGGCTTAATATATTAAAATGCCTGTCATTAAAAAAAAAGAAATTAAAAAAAACAGGAACAAAAAAATGGGACAAAAAATGTTATCTGATACCTTAGGGAATGTGACAGCTGAAGTGTCCCTTCTAGGTCTTCTGTTGAGTGGCTTACTGGGTTCAGAAATAGTTTTGCACATGCTACTTTGCCCATCTGTTCTCCCTGCTTTCTCAGATCCCCTGAGCAGGCAGGGAAGCAAAACTCAGAAGACTTCTGTTCTCTCTGCTCCTCAGAGAAAAGAAATTGTGTCAACTGCAATACACTGCTTGGACGCAAAAAAAAACCTGAGCTGGCAGGAAAAAAACCCCACCCAGATAGTATCTCTGATGTGTGTGAGGCTGGTTGATGAAAGGCTCCCAGCCACCTTGGTTTTAGCAGTGGTCATTTAGTTACAGACCTGGATGTTAACATTTTTTGACAGCTGCAGATTTTGTTTGTTTGTTCCTCTATTAGACATTTAAATAAAGGATGTAATACTGTGGTGACATATGGCTTAATTTATATAATTTTCTTTTAACAGCATGGCCTTTAAGGCAATAACGTGTTGTAAGACTCAAGCTCTTTGTGAGCTAAATGTCTGTTGACAGCACGTGATTGATTCAGTTTTGCAGATGGGACAGATTCCTTGTTGTGTCTCAACCTGTCTTTTGATTACTTGCACACAGACCTAGCCACTGACAAACCAAAAATGTTAATATGGATGAATGCTCGCACATACGCCTTACACACACATGAACACCCACTCCTTTGTGCGTTGCTTGAGGAAAAAAATACACTTGTACACAATAATCCTGTTCTTGATCCGTGTGTAATACAGAATGCAAAGTTATGCAGCCAGAAATAGGAGCAGGGCTTTGAAAAGCTGACCTGTAAAAAACCTGAAAATGAATATTGAATGGTTGTCTATTCAAGAGGGCTGAGCGCAACGGGGATTTGTACTTGATCATCGATCCTTCTTCCTTCAATAGGTCATCACTTGTTAGCTCTAAATCTGAAGTTGCTTTCAGCTGAATGCCTTCTCTTAATGTACTCTTATGGGATATCTATCTATCTCATAGCCCTAGGTCACTTGGCACTAATTTCTAATAATTGCTGTCAGTTTTGAAGGAAAAGCCAGTACTGAACAGGCGCAGAGAGTGAGTTGTTCTTCTGTCCCTCAAAGTTTTACATTTAGCAGCCAGTTGTCACACAAGGCTGCTGCTGAGGCCTCTTCTATGTGTTTTCTGAATGTTACCTGATTCAGTGAAGATCACAGGAGCTATGCTTTGGATTGCATCAGAAGTAAAATGTCACAATTAGTAGAGCAATTCACTTTCCAAATTTTCCTTGGAGGACTGTACTTCTAAAGATACTGTATAGACATTGAAAGCATTTTAAAATATCAAATTTAGCTCACTTTTAAATTTTCTTTGTCTTAATCCTGTTGCCAGTTTAGAAATGGATATATCTGTTCACTAGAGTTCTGTTGTAACAGGCTAATGCCTACACAGCAAAAGTTTTCTGTCCTACCTGATCCTGTAGTTTATAAAACTGAGGACAGGAGACCTTTGGTCTCTCTGAAGACTGTATTGTGACTACAGTTTATTTGGACAACTGATGGCCTGTATTTCTTTTAGGTTCCAGAGTTTGTCCTCAAAGCATTTATTTTCCCATTTAATTTAAGATCTTGGTCTGGAGCTGAGCCTTAACACATGAGGTGGCATCCTAAGATCAAATGTTATTAACATAAAAGAAGCACTGGAGACAACCGGTTTAATCAAAGGACTTCATTTTTAGAGGTAGCCCACTCCAAATTTCTAGTAAAAGTCCCTGAAAGTTGTAATTTTGTACCAACTTTCGAAACTGGATCCTGACCTAAGACACCTTAATTATATGGCATCATTAGTGGGGAATGACTTCTGGCCATCATACTGAAATCTCTAAAACATGACCATCTGCCCAGTGTTCTACAAAGGCAAGAAATCTTAATTACAGAATATTCCGACAGCTCTGGATGTAAAACACAGCTGAATTTGGCCTGTTATGTTTACAAAATTGATGTTGATCGGAGTTATGTAGATGAAAAACTACATCGCTAAAGAGCCCTTTGTTTTTTGAGCTGTTTTACTTTGTATAAGAATATTAGACGAAAGGAGTGTATTTTAAACAGGCATTCAGTACAAACTTGCATGAAAATGGTACTGTTGCTACAGGGTGTATTACGAACTGTTGTATAAATAATCTGCTTTTAAACAGACTCTAAATATCTATTTATGCAATTTAGTGGTTAGAAATGTTAGTAGGTATTTTAAGACTGTCAGTAGCTTACTGTGTTC
Source organism: Eurystomus gularis (assembly GCA_013400335.1). NCBI lineage: Eukaryota > Metazoa > Chordata > Aves > Coraciiformes > Coraciidae > Eurystomus > Eurystomus gularis. Next base: position 264,017 of record VZZY01001216.1, read on the forward strand.
AACATCTTTGGTTTGTATGCAGAACATTTTTCACTTAACAACATATTTTAAAAAACAAAGCTATTTCCAAGAGACATACTGTGCGCACACACTGTATTTAAATCTAAAGATCAAGCTGCATAATGAGTCAGCTACAACCAGGAAAATATTAAATCTGATAGGTTGTTAGTACACATTCCTCTATACCTATATGCTTTAAAGGTTACCTGTCAATAGATAATGCTGTATATGAGTTGAATGAAAAGGTTTCTAGACGGAGAAATAAGACCTGGAACTACAAATCAGACCTACAATCTGATCCCCTTAGCTAAGCCCATGGGAGCACTCATGTTCTCTTCAGCCACACTGTTCAGTTCCGCTTACTCTGTCTGCAGAACTTCTCACAGACATGGGTGCCTACTGAACAAGGGCAGTACCTATGTCATCTTGTTCTTTTAATAGTAGTGGCTCTTAATATTGTCATCTTGCTTTTGGGTCCAGCTCCTAACTCTTGGCTTTGTCCTCTGGGTGCTGACTCTGAACTGAGAACCTCCACCACAGCCTCTGGCTGAGGTCATGTATCCCTTGCTACCAAAAACAAATGCACCATATGAGTGGATTCACCTCTAGTTCAACCATTAATGAACCTTGCTCCAAATGCTAAGTCTAAGAGAAAAATTGCAGGCTCTAGTAGGCAGTGAAATAATCTTAACATTGTACTTTTGGAATGGAGTGGAATATTCTATTCTACCTACTCATTCTTCAGTTCTTCATGTAAATATATACTCAAGTGTTTGCTGGAGGCAGTGATTTCTTAAGTCAAACAAGTTGTATTTATTTAAGTATGGATCTTCTACCCACTCCACCAGAGCAGGTGACAGTTCTTAAGACTGATTATTCAGGATGAACACTTCTCCCTTATTCAAAGCCTACGTGAGTGTCTTCTGTACGTGCAGGAAAGCATTCCTCTCATTCTGAAGTGGTCCACTCTCGCTCACAGATACTGTCCCTGCTGTGGCCTCGCTGCTTGGCTTCTTCAGGCACTGCTTGTGCCAACAGGTACACTTGGAATCAGTAGCTGTAGTGTTGACTTTGTCTTCTACAGCTTGTATGACCACATCAAAAAGCTGCTGTGTGAAATAAAGGCAGTGTGTGTCTGTAGCCAACCTCAAATGAGCAGAACCACTGCACTTCTACTACATGTTGGACTTGTCATACAGAAGCAGCTGAGATATGTCTGTGCACCTTGGTTCACTGGAACACAGTGGCGAGAACCCCACCAATATCCTGCCTGCAGGGTGAGTTTATTTCAAGAGTGGAAAGCTGTGGCTTCATATTTGAATTGTGGAGGAATAAATGGCTGAAGTAATTGTTACCAAATTGTATTTCTATTCAGTTTTGAAATGGATATATGATTTTTCAGTGATGTGTTAGCATTGCCAGCTGGGAAGACTCCTTAGGCAAAATATCTGACTGCTTCAAAATTATAATGGAACAGAACAGATATGACATGTAGAAGATGATAGTTTCGTCCTTTGGGCATGTGTCTGTGTAGGCTCAAGAAATTGGTGGAGCTGGTCTTCTGCCTCAGTTTCCTTAATGCCCTGTATGTATATTTTACAACATTTTAGGTTTATAAATGATCATTCATACAGCTGGTTTCTTTCACTTCCGTTTCTGACTCTGGAAAGTTCTGCCTTGTGTAATGGGTCTGGAGTTGATGAGATACTGAAGTCAAAGATTTAAATTGTGACATACCTGAAATAAAGCACATTTTTCTTTAGAAACATCTTCAAAACTTAAGACTCAAGCTATTTGTTTTGAGTGCTTCTTGAAGACTAACCCTCTCTATATCACTGTTTTCTAAATCTCCTGGAAGGAGGATCTGATCACTTGTAGCTTCCAGTCTGTCCTTGTACTAGATAGAGTCCTTTGAAATGCATTGAGGTCATCGGTAATCAATCCTGCATTCATTTTTCAACAAAAGAATTAATCTGGCTGATTTTCAGTAGAATTTTACATTGAGAGAGAGCTACAGAAGTAATGTGAACCATGCACTTTGTCTTTCACATTTTTAACCTCAGTTTGCCCTTGTGCATCTGTCTAATCTGTAAACATGTCCAACGCTGGAGCTGTCTGTGGAAAAAAAGTTGAGAAGGCAATCACTGACCATATATATTCCCCCTTTCCTCAGCAGTGCATTACTCAAGAGTGCAACATAGCTAGTTTTTTTCTGGACACATTTTCCACTTGTTCTCATTGAGAAAATTCCTATTGAAAAAACCTAGATTGTGACATCAGTCTTTTGTTTCATTCAGGTAACGGGTACGTTTTGAGATCACAATCATATTCCTTACATGAGAGCTCTTCAGAAGCGGTGAAATTCTGACACCCTTTGTCGCCCACATCTGTTGCAGTTGGAGGTCTTTTCTTTGGCATCTCAGTCCTGGGAAGAGATTGCAGCTGCTGTTGCCATAAAGGGGCAGTTGCAGGAGAGGGTGGAACCTTCTCATTTCGAGATTTGGAAGATCAATTTGATTTTGGGTCCTGAAACAAATACGGCATGCAGGGTCACTGGGAATGTGTTCTTCTTTCCCGTCGTTATAAACTCTATAGCTTCTTAGACTGTCTCCCGTGTATAGTGTGATAGGGTTGTTGAGTCAGAAGATGAGAAAGATGTAGTGTGCTCTGGCCATGACTTCAAGTCATGAGTGACTTAACAATGGAAGAAGTATTTATAACTACAGGAGCCATGTGGGTATCGAGTAAAGAATCCAGAAGACACTCCAGACTGCAACAGACTACCTATGTCTTGCCTTTCGTTGAAAGCAATCTTCACGATGTAGCAAATTCTTTAAAATATTTTTCTTTTCAAAGATTCACTCCTTCCTTGGCCAGATCTGGGAATCAAGATAGCTCAGTGAAAGTTTCATTTGTGTGTTTGACATGATGGATGTAAAAAGTAGAGGATCGGTTGTATTTCATAGGAGACATAAAACCTTGCGGCGTTCACTGGAAATTTATCTTCTTTTATTGTACAGGAGGGAATTGAATCTTATCAAACTACACCAGGGAGACAGTTTCAAAGCAGAAGACTAGCTGCATGTTCCGATGCTATGTGCATGTCTGAGAGGAGTGTTTTAAGTCAGGGTAGTGCAAGCAGAACTCTCCACTTTTAAGCCTTATGTTTGACTTATCAACACTTCATAGTCAGCTGCAACAAATTCCACTGCCTGGCCTAGTCTAGAGTAACTTTTTTTGCTATTTGTGCATCTACATCCAAGTCTGGTTTTATATAGGCACACATTTTAAAGGGGAGTTCTTTTTCAGATACTTATAAATCCTGTTAGTCAGCATGGGGCCTACTGGATGGAAAGTAGCTCTGCAGAAAAGAAGCTTGGCATCCTGGTGGACAACAAGCTGCCCATGAGGCAGCAATGTGCCCTTGCAGCAAAGAAGGCCAACAGCATCCTGGGCTGCCCTAAGAAGAGAGGGAGAGACAGGGGCATGTTCTATGTGAGGAGAGGCTGAGAGAGCTGAGATTGTTCAGCCTGGAGAAGAGAAGGCTCAGGGGAGGTCTTACTGATGTATAAAGATAACCTGATGGGGGAGCGCAAAGAAGACAGAGCCAGGCTCTTTTCAGTGGTGCCTAGTGGCAGCATGAGAAGTAATGAACACATACTGAAACACCTGGAAAGACTTTTTCACCAGGAGGGTGACTGAGCACTGGTTGCCCAGAGAGGCAATGGAATCTCTGTAGAGATAATACTAAACATGACTGAGCTGGGCAGCCTGCTCTAGCTGAACTTGCTTGGGCAGAGGCATTGGACGAGATCATCAGAAGGTCCCTTCCAACCTCAGCAGTTCCATTATTTTTCGATATACCACATATCAACACACATCAGAGGAAGCCTCCCTATCAGCCTTGTCTGTCAGTCCTGTCAAGAGCACGGAAAGCGTGTGAGACACACTCCGTTATACAGACATCATATAGTTGCGGAGTGACTGAATATGATGCACAGGTCATGTCCAAAGCACACGGACTTGCAGCAAGGTGAGTGCAAGGCTGAGCTGTGTTCTTAACAGAAAGAAGCAGCTGAAGATCTGAGACCTGCTTATTTGAATTTTTTAAGTGTATCCAACAAGGTTTGTATATAAAGTACACACATGTGGACATTTTTTCTCACGTTCGAGAGCCTGAGTGATTCCAGCCTAAAAATATGGCCTACAAAATACTTAATTCTGGCACCATGTGATCTGCCTTTCCTGCCCTTTCATATCTCTTCTAACTTCAGTCCAGAATGAATGTAGTTCTTGGTCAAGGTGAAGCAATTTAGCAACCCTTTCAATACAGAGTTAGAGTTCTATAGTGCAATGTAAGTGAAGGGAATGGCTGTTAGAAAATAAAAAAAAAACGATGCAGACATTATGTATGGCAGTGCTTCTGTGGTCTGTTATTACTATTATCATCACTATTCTTGCTATTATGACTGGCATAGGTGTTTTTAACATAGTCTGGCTACTGTCCTCAGCTGAAATTAGGAAGAGCTTGTTGCATTGGTGTCTTTATGAACACACAACAGGACCGTATGCTGCCTTGGCGCAAGTAGGACTAAACTGCTACGGCACAGCTCGCATTCTTCAATGTCCTTGTGTTGCTGCTTTCGTCGTAGGAACAGATGGCTTAGCGGGAGTGTTCCCAGCTTGATTAAAACAAAGATGCAGAAGGTCATATGAACTGGCTTTTATTGGAATATGCTGGCTATTATAGTTAGGTGTTGTTTAACAATCAATCCTAGATGTAATTCTTCTCCGTTGCATAGATAGGGTCAAAGGTCTCTCAAGTGTGGGAAGCATATATGACATAGGAATTAATGGAATGGTTATAAGAGGTAAGATGCAAAAATGACTGATTTCATAGACATATATGCAATTTGAAACCTTTCTTCCTGTATCTGATTCCAAATGTGTAGAGACAACATTTTTGTTGCGTAGCAATAAAATAACTGCTCTGTTGGCAGCATTTCACAGTTGCTTACATAAAAGCTGCGATGGCCTTGAAACCTTGAATCTGGACAGAGGGATAAAGAAACAGTTATATTTTAAGCTCCTGATTCAGTGACCTTAGTTCAACAGTGACAAAAGATTGCTGCCATCTATGTAGATATTAAGTGACCTCACAAATGTAAAATGGATTTTTCAGTTGCTCAGGTGACTGCATCCTGCATGGTCTCCTCATGACCTTTCACAATCTCAGCAGAGATGCCAGTTTTGGCTCACATTTTGGAAGTCGAATTGTGGTTGGTTGCAGAAGTGAACTACTTGGGGCTGAGAGGTGCTGCTGGTGCCATAGAAGAAATTTGCAATCCCCCTCTAAGTGTACTGTTATTTTACTTTCTGTTGCTTTACATCCATTGCAAAATGAAAAGCCTTCTAATAATTTTTATATTATAATCACAGATGTTTGCTCACTGCATTTGGGCCTTGTATATGTGCTACTAGGCATAGGCTAATTTACGTTGGCATGTGATTGCTTGCTGTACTTGTTCCTGAAACTGGGGAGGGGGGGGAATGCTAGGAACAGATCTGCAAAGTGATTTTATTTCATTTTTTCCCCTTTCTACATTATTTTCTTTGTTCTGTCATGTATTTCTTGGTCTCTTAATTTTCTGCATAAAACCTAAATAGTTACTCACTGTTCCATATATATATGTATAGTTGAAAAAGGTCAGGGAAGAGACTAATCATGAGGTGGAGAGGACAGGTTGCTTTTGAAAATATGTTTCCAGTTTGATTAGATTTTGCTTCTTGTTCTAAATATAAAATTTTTGCAAACTCCTGCAACCTTGTTAGGTTATATTCCCAATTAATTGAAACTTTTGGCCAGCGTGCCATTAAATGGGCATTTTCTAATTCCTAATGCAGTAGAGACAATAGAGCAGACTGTGAGGAAGGCCTTGTGTGACTGTGAGTTGGTCCATTTTTTGTAATTACCTTAATTGGTCTAGCAAGATATATTTCTTTTCCCTACAAATGTTGCCTTGGTATATCCTGAAGGCAATCACAGCTACAGCAGCATTACTGCTGCTCTGAAAGTCACAGCTGAATATGTCAGTGGGAGTCAAAGTAAAAGGTGCAATAGAAATGTTATGAATTATTATTAAGATGCACGAGAAAGCTCTGCAGGGAGGAACTAGAACATCTTGGGAAATGGTCTGCAGTCAGCCAGCTGGGAAGGCTGGAGACAGAATGTTAATAGAAATGTTGTTTTTAAAAATCACCATGACATCAACATTTATATCAAGTGCCTTCTGCTGGAGCTAGTTATATAACGGTGGTTATATTAGGTGTGATGAGCAGCTGTGTAGTCGAGAGGGGCTGTGCTGTGTTGGGGAAGGTGGAGTTGGTAGCGATGCCTGTAGCTAAAGCTGCTTCAGTAGGAATCCTTGTTTTCAGTGTCCTGTAACTTTTGTAACCGTTTATCCGAAATTTTCCACACTTGTTTTATCTCTGGCTTCATAGCTTTGGATTTCAGGAAATGTTAGAACAAGATTTTTAAAATACTCAAATGTGCCTAAATGTTACTTTTTGCACTAATTAACTGACAGAGTTTGCAAATGCCTCAGAAGGCATTTAGGTGCTTGTGAAAGTATCTCGGTATTCCTACGCTGCCCATTACCCTGCCCCACTCATTTAGAGCTTCAGGTTGCAGGAGAGAAGTGCAGCCTCCCCTTTGTAACCTCAGGGAAGGAGTAACTGCACTTGAGTCTGAGGGAGGAGCTACCCTTTTGCCCAGAAGAGTGTTGGTCAGAATGGAGGCCCAGGGAAGAAAGCATCAGTATGCCTTCTTAAAGTCATACTCAGTTAAAGATACACAAGAAGATGCTGAAAGGACACTGGCCTGCAAAAACCCCTCAGGTTACAGGCTTTTGAAGTTAGGCTTGCTTGTATAGCCATTTTTCTAGTCATCTTGTATCTGAGCCCCTTATAGACATTTGTGATCGTCCTCAAGACTATCACTTATTTTAACCCAGGTTGCCTGTGTAGAGTTTTCAGATATGTGAAAGATAGTTTGAATTGATCAGTGTTACCAGTATAGGTTCCAGTAGGATACTTACTGCAGTTATGGAAAAGAAAAATCCAGAACTAAGTTCTCCAGCATGTAAGAGAAGCGCCTTGAGAGGGTACGGTGAGTACCATACATCATCTAGCAATCAGTCTGGTGTTTGCTTGGCAATGGTTTCCTCCATTCCATAGTAGGAAAAGAAATGGAAATATCCAAGTTCCAGCTGAGGTCAGCTAAAACCTAAGTTCTTGTCATTGTGAAGTAAAGCTCCTCTGGCAAAATTTCTTGGTTAGAAGAATGATTGTTCAGAATAACAACATATGAAGTCTTTATATGGTGTGCATCTTCTCAAAACCGGCATAAGCAATTCAGTAGTTGATCAGGGACTAGAACAAGTGATGAATATTTCAACATATGTACTGTTGGAGATACCAGATACTAACATACTACATCCTTTCTCATCCTCTAAGAAATATGTGCTTTAAGGCAGATTTCTTCTGAAAAGCCATGGAAGGAATATGATATAAAACACAGATGCTACTCTGTAGTAGCTTTTTTTTAATATTTCATATTTTTAATGACATTTTGAAGGTCAGGTGTCTAGGGGACATGAGGGGGATTGTGCAAGATGTTGAGAGGTCTGAGAAATCTCTACTGTCTTTTCTGAATAACTCTGCTTTCATCCATTCTCTTGGCAAGGCAGCCGTGATGCATATAAAACCGATGAACACACAGGCTTTATACATAGGAAACAAGCTGTATATTTTCTTTTGCAAAATCCATTAAAAAGTTTATGTCTAGATAGTGAAAATTTGATGCTATTCTACTACCTTAGTGTGCTCATAGATTAATATCTGGTTGCAAAATGCTAGCTCTCTGGAGTAATGTGAACTGCTTCTAGCTACTCACCAAGACTGAAGAGATGCAGCATTTTTAGATGAGGCTACTTTTAATCAAAGTTGTTCTCGTTCCAGCCTGATTCTTGTCCTTCCTCTGCATGCTTTCCATATTGAAAGGAGCCAGTTATGCCATAAATTACATCTTTTTAGAAAAGCTTACACTGAAATAGAATCTAGTCTTAAGGTCAAAGCTGCTGCTTCTTAGAACTCAATTTCTCAACTATAATTATTTTCATTAATTTCTCTGTCACTTACAATAGCTTTTTCTTCTCTAGAAAGATATCAGAGGCTCCCTCTGGTGGCTACAATAACTTAATTTGACTTTTGGTTTTTTAAAAAAGATGAAAAAAAACAGAGAACCCTGTGAGATTAAAGGCCCAAACGAAAAGAGGCAGTAGTAATACTAACCACAGCCATTGTACAGGAGCAAAAATGTAGATTCATACTGATGAGGGAAAAGATAATTTCTTGCAGGGGTAGCTGAAGGATTTGCAGCATAATATGAGCTTTAACTTAACACATTTTTACACCGTTGGTATTGAGCAGTATGCTCAGGTAGGAACAGGACATGAGATCTACTGAGTGAAAACACAGCCTCTCTTTTTGATTATCTAAAAAATCAAACCTGTCATCCTACTTAGCATGGGCAACTACTTTGGGTTTTGATTTTTTTTTTCTTTTGAATAGAACTGTAGCGCACAGAGGTTTTGTGAAATAATGGTGGAGTCTGTTGGGCTCAAAACCACATCACTCAGTTCCTACTAGCTACTTCTCTTGTGTTTATTTTTTCCCAGGCTTTCCAAGCATATGTAAAATAATTCAGCAGTTCAGTTCTGCTGTTTTTTAGGAATCCATCTGACAAATAGTCTGGATGCAGGAAGTTAAAGCTAATGCATTCATCTCATGGGCAAAGAGTGTGCACAGTCTGTTGCCGCAGCTCAGCTGCCACGCTCTACCTAGGTAAACCACAGTAGCTTGATGCCAGCTTAAAGAAGGCTCCAGGCAGCCTCTGCCAGCCTAGAAGACACGATAGACATGTCCCACAGTTGCCAAAGCAAGGCAAAGTTAATCCATTTTCTGTATGTCATGAACAAATACTTGGAAGGTTTCAGGTTGAAAGCTGTGCTCCTCACTCTTCATATTGTGTCTCCCCCCTTCCACTTTCTGGTACTGAAAGCTGCCCACAAACGTATCAGTCATAATTTACAGCAAAATCGCTTTAATAAATGGCCTGCTCTGTTCTGTATTTGGCAAATTGCCACTGGCTGGTGGAAGTTTGAAGAAGCCTAGCATCCACAACGTAAATACGACGAAAATGGGAGATGATTGTGGGTTATTACTGGATTTATACACAGTCCTGATTCTTGTGAGGATTTCACAGTTTTGCTGAAGTCTGTAGCGGTAGGTGAGATAGATTAAGATACTTTAGAAGCTTACTCCCAGAAGAGAAGATGTATCACACAATGTCATTACCAAAAAAGAATATAACTCTTCATTACTGGTATAAATCACACTAAAACAGTTTCCTCCCTTGTTCGGGTGTGCTGTATTTCAGAAGTAAGTGTATCAAGATGTGGTTTTTGGCATCAGATTTATGATTAAACAAATTCCAAAAAACTCTGAATTCATCCCAGTTTGGAGTATCTGTTCTTGTACTTCCTCCATACCATGTGGAACAGCTGGTAAAGTTGGGAAGCATCCCTTGCCACCTAAGAGAAAGCTGAGGTGTTTCAAGCCAGAAATGTGTACAGAGGCTTTGAGAAGTAGCAGTTTCTTCAATTTTTTCATGGATACAGTCATTTTACCTCAATCTTCACTCCATTTCCAATTAGAATTGTAGAATCATTTTGGTTAGAAGAGACCTTTAAGATCATCAAGTCCAACTATTAACCCAGCAGTGTGAGGTCACCACTAAACCACGTCCCTTGGCACCACATCTACACATCTTTTAAATACCTCCAGGGATGGTGATTCCACTACTTCCCTGGGCAGCCTGTTCCAGAGCTTTACAACACTTTCTGTGAAGAAATTTTTCCTAATATCCAATCTAAACCTCCCCTGGCACAACTTGAGGCCATTTCCTCTTCTATCACTTGTTACTTCGAAGAACAGAATGACACCCACCTTGCTACAACCTCCTTTAGCTGTAGAGAGTGAGAATGTCTTCCCTGAGCCTCCTTTTTCCCAGGCTAACCAGCCCCAGTTCCCTCAGCTGTTTCATGAGCTTCATTGCCCGCCTTTGGACACACTCCAGCACCTCAATGTCTTTCTTGTAGTGAGGGGCCCAAAACTGAACCCAGTACTTGAGGTATGGCCTCACCAGTGCCGAGTACAGGGGGATGATCACTTCTCTAGTCCTGCTGGCCTCACTATTTCTGATACAGGCCAGGATGCCGTTGGCCTTCTTGGCCACTTGGGCACACTGCTGGCTCATGTTCAGCCAGATGTTGACCAATACCCCCAAGTCCTTTTCCACGAGGCAGCTTTCCAGCCACTCTTCCCCAAGCCTGTAGCATTGCATGGGGTTGTTCTGACTGAAGTGCAGGACTTGGCACTTGGCCTTGTTGAACCTCATACTGTTGGCCTTGGCCAACAACAGTCCAGCCTGTCCAGATCCCTCTGTAGAGCCTCCCTACCTTCACGCAGATCAACAGTCCCACTTAACTTCGTGTTGTCTGCAAACTTACTCAGGGTGCACTCGATCCCCTTATCCTGATCATTGATAAAGATATTAAACAGAACTGGCCCCACTACTTGTGACTGGTCACCAACTGGATTTAACTCCATTCACCAAAACTCTTTGGGACCAGCCATCTAGCCAATTTTTTATCCAGCAAAGCATATGACCATCCAAGCCATAAGCAGCCAGTTTCTCCAGGAGAATGCTGTAGGAAAGTGTCAAAAGCTTTACTAAAGTCCAGGTAGACAACATCCATGGCCTTTCCCTCATGTACTAGGCAGGTCAGCTTGTCTAGAAGGAGATCAGGGTAGTCAAGCAAAGCTTGCCTTTCATAAACCCATGCTGACTGGGCCTGATCTCCTTGTTGTCCAGTATGTGCAGCGTGGTTGCAATCAAGATGATCTGCTGCATAACCTTCCTTAGCACTGAGGTCAGACCGACAGGCCTGGAGTTCCCTGGATCCTCCTTCTGGTCCTTCTTGTAGATGGGCATCATGTTTTCAAACCTCCAGTCAACTGGAACCTTCACAGTTAGCCAGGACTGTTGATCAATGATGGAAAGTGGCTTGCTGAAGGCTGATGTATGTGGTGTACTGTATGCATAATTGTACCTATGGCATAGGAAACATGCAGAGTTTTAAGATGTACAAGGACATATGTATACATAGTGACTTTCATTAGTGTAGCTGAGTTGTACGGCATTGTGTCTAGTCAGGCATCAAGTGAGCTATGGAGTGGATTTTTTATGAAGTGCTGGACATGCGAGAGGAACTTCGGTTTTTTGTATTTCCCTCAGAGGATCATATAACATTGCCTAGTTGGCTTTTTCTTTTTCTTAGAAAGTCCCTTTTCAACTCAGTTTAAGAAGTTAAGTTTAAACTTGCACTATAAATGAATTAGCTAGGCAGGAAGAAGGGTGAAGTCCCTAGAATGATCTTTTAACCCTCTGTTTCAATTGAAGATGAAGCCCAGGGTATATTTATGTTGTATGTGAATGAGTATGTGTGCATGTGGTGTGTAGGCTCTGTCCTTCATCACTTCTGAGTGGCACATGGGGTACGCAGAGTTGTGCTTACTGAGCCAAGCCTCATCCTAGCATAGCAGAACATTCAGGTTGCTCCTCCAGGAGACCACTTTGACAAGGGATAATAAGTGACACTGCTCCTTCCTTAACGGCTGAGTAATATCTGGGCTAAGGGGGAAGTTTCCTGTCCCATGTTAAGGCAGCTACTAAACGTGAGGTTAGCATTTATCCCTTTACGTTATCGTATATGTGTCCTTTAGCCTTTCATTTATTTTTAACTTTAACAAAACAATATCAAGTTATAATTCCTGTGCCTGGTAGGGCACAAGATGCTGCATTTTATGAGAGCAGTAGGTCTAAAGGCGTGCAGGACAGACATACTTTGTGAGTGGGAAAGATCTTTAGGTCAAGCCATACACTTCACACCACGTAGCGTTATCTCAGTGGGGGAACTTTTAACTAACTGTGGAGGTCACTACTGCCTGATGTGTGATGATGGATGTGTCTTTGGAGAGCAGCATGTGGGCTATGAAATGGCTTGAGTCAGAAATCAGGAGCAGAGATACTTCTTTTCATACTGGAAACAAGTATTTCTTAGCAAGAAGACAGATCAGATCAATGGTAGTCTCTGTTTATAGGTATGGTGACATATTTGCAGAAAATTAATTGCAGCTGAAGAAATTTCAGAAGGCACCTGTGGGGTTTTCCAAGAATGCAAAAAATTAATTAAAAGATGCAAATTTTCAGGCCACGGTTAGAGCAGACTATGTGAGAGACCACCAAGGGTGGCAAGATGCTTTCTTGTCTTTGGATTTTAAAGCCTAAACTCTAAGGCCTCATGGAGAAGAACCGTCAAAGTGGAAAGCAGCTGTGCCTGGCAAAGGATAAAAGAAATAAGTGGGGTTTTGAGAAGGGGTTTGAAAGACAATTGGATGAAAAATGGGGGGATAGGGAAGTGTCATAAAGAGATAAATTCAAGCTTGAGAAAAAACAAGGCAGCCAAAAGTATATCCTGGGGAGAATGTAGAACAAAAGTAGGGCACAGAAAGAACCAAGAGTAGGGACATATGGTGAGGAAGAACAGGATGAAGGGCTTGAACTTCACAAAGAAAGGAAAGGAAAGCAGTGAAGCACACTGGGGGCTCAGCAGAGCTGGGTGCTGGTAATAGGGTCCATTGACAGCCCCAGACACAGCCAGGGGATGAACCAGGTCCATAGCCCACCCAGTCAGATCAGCAGGAGTTCAGAGTTTTATTGTGAAACTGTTTTTGAGTCATTGGAAGCAAAAAATACCCATGAATTTCGTGCTTAACAAAGGAAGGTTATTAGTCTTGCCTAATCTAGCAAGGCCTGCAAGAATTATCTGACCTTCTAAAGCTGTTCATCTCTAGTCTCAAATGTGGTTCAAGATGGTGTCAGACGGTGAAAAGGAATCTTTGTAAGATCATCAGATGCAGAAAGTGGCAGTATATTTAGGCACAATCAGCTCACTTTTACCTTTAATGTAGTAAGTTGGACGAGGTACCGGCTGACTGCGGTTTGGCTTTCTACTCAACTGTGCCACTAGCCCATGCTGTTTATGACCTAATTCTGTTTGTCTCATTGCCCCTCCTGTAAAGTGGCAATATCTGTGTATGCCCATCTTCTATTACCCGTTATGAGGTAATCTGTAGACTGGTTATAGGACTAAAAAATCATTTATAATCGTAAGATTAGTACTGACATGCTGTAGTCACAATAGCTACTGAAAGGCCATGCCTACTTAATAAGCTGCTTAACTAACTCAGTATTTTGGGCTACATTTATAGAAAGAGGCTGTAGATGTACAGTGAGGATATAATAATTGGGAAGAACGTAATTATCTAAATAACCCAATTGCTCTTGCAAGTCAGGAAGCTGGATGTGTTGCTTGTATCAGCGGAGACTGCAATTCACTGAACACTGGAAGGCAGGCTCAAAAATCTCCGTGGTTATAGAAATAAATGGCTGAGCCAAATATTTTGTAAAAACAAAGCAAGATTTGAAAGGAGACCCTGAATTAAATCAGGCAACCCATTATGTGCGTGGCTGGAGTCTGTGGTGTAAAAAGCGAGCCAGACTCCTGCATTTATTTAAGTCTGCTTACTACATAATTCAGGGTAGCGAGGTGAACTAAGGATGAAGCATTAGCTTCAGCATAGAATTTTTATTCTGATCACTGGAGCCTAAAGTTATTAAAAGAACAAACACAATTATGACATCCTAGGGGTCTGGCACACATATAAATCTGGGTAGGATGCCTGTTTCTCGCAAAGCTTATGTACAGATCTGTGTATTGCCTGCTTTTTATTTTAACTAGTTTTGATGCAACTGTTGCTCTGAAAAGAACCTTTTAACACTCTGGGGAAAGAGAAGCTGCAGAAATCCTCAGATTAATATCTATTAAGAAAAATATGTTTTAAATAAATTGCTTGTTTATGTGGTTAAAACTCTTATCCCTTCAATAAGAAGAAAGAACCATCACTTTGCTAGTTCTAGACCTTTCCTTGCTCCCAGCTAATCAACTTACGGTACCATAAAAATTTAATAGCAGCTTATTCTTCCTCTTCCTCTGTTCCTTCAAAATGATGAGAATCTATTTTCATGATAGGTAGGGATATGAATACTTTCTGAAGAACAAAGCCCATAGTCTTTGAATTTAACCAGTATATGTGATTTTCAGATTGGCTTCTATGAAAATATTTTGAGCATCAGGTAGCTCAGCGTTACCTGTTATCTGTGCACATGAATGCCATAACTCTCAATCTTCCAACTGACTAATAGCTATGTGTATATATTATATAATGTGTATTAGATTTCATCTGACAGCCTCAACTTCAGTGTTGTCAATGCAGAGTACATTATGGAGTCTGTAGTTTTAGAGGTGTCAGCAGAAAAAAAAAAAAAGGATAGACCATTTACCCTTAGGGAGGCTCTTGTAGCGTTATTGCCGGCCTCCCAAACGGTCCTGCCAGGCATCTTGCTGGCACTGATGCTCTGTTCTGGTTTCGGGCGCTGCCCATCCTCTTAGCTCTGCTGCCTGTGACTAAAGGCTTCCTCTTGTTCATCTCCAGCTCCCCATTTTAGCCTACTGGGAACCCTGTTGGGCTTCTGCTTGTGTTCCCGTCTCCTTCTCTCTTATCTTCTAGGGGTATCCAAACAACTGTCAGTCAGCTTCCAGGTTAACACATTTTTCTATGTCACTACATCCCATCTCTGTACCTTTGCCAAGTCACTCTTGCTGTTCCTGCTTCAGTTTTCTTGGTTTATTGTCTGTCCTCAGCTTCCTCCTCTTCTGCATAAGTTCACTGCCATAGCCATAACTGAAAGGGAGCGACTTCCCCTACTGCCCTAGAGACACTCTATGTAATACCCACAGATTAAAGAAAAAAAAAAAAGAAAAAGAACAACCCCATGATCTGTGCAATCAGGGATTTGATTCTCTCGCTTCAATAATTCACAAGATTTTAGAATTTTTTTAAGGTAGAGAGATTAAAAGTCTTGAAGGTTTGAAATGAAATAAAATAAAGCAAAGATGTATTAAAGAAAGATTTTGTCAGACTAATCTGTTAATCTCCTGAGACGACAGCTGGTTTCCCAGGGGAGGGAAGTGCAGCAGATACCGTCTATCTTGACTTTCATAAACTGCCACCAGGGAAAGTACATGTGAAGATTTGGATTAATAAAAGAATTGCAGATTTGATAGGAAACTGGCTAGAGAGGAAACAGATTGCATTGAAAGGGGACTGAGCCAAAGGGGACTTCACACACCGATGACTTTTTGATGATGCCACAAAAATTGAGAGTGTGCCAGTGAAATTTGTCATGACTTTTTTTTTTTTAAATGGTTTTTTTTTTAGTGAGTTAAGTATGATGGCTCTGAAGTGGCACAGTCTTTTAATTATAAATGTTTTGGTCTTGCTCAGTAGCTTTTCTATGACTTTGCTCCTTGGGTTGCTTGTTCTAATGCTGCGAACAGCCTGCCATGGCTTTCCAGCCTTTGGGAGGTCCTCGGATAGCACTGCACCAGGAAAATGGGCACACGTGGATTTTTAGTGGAGACAGCCTTGCAGCTGGATTATCTGCTGTTACAGCCCCACTCCTCAGCAACTGCTTAAACAGAACGAATTTTGGAGGAGTTTTTACCCTAGACTGAGGAATTAAATTGAACACAATTATGAATCAAAAAGTAAGGAAAAAAATATGCTTCTGCATCATCTTAACCTACCACTGGTATTTCCAGTCTTTTCGATATGGAGAGAATAACTCACACAGAACAGTGCATTTTAAATGAGTCATTTAAATAAAAAGGGTTTGGGTATGATGACAATATTTCATTATCAGTGCCCAACTGCATTCTTGCTTTCTTTCTATACAGTTTTGTGGGTTTATCTCATTCTTGGAAAATAATAAGCCAACTTCATTTCCTTTTCCTTCAGTTAATTCATTCTTTTGAAGGGAAACAACAGACTAAAACCTATGCTTAATGCAGAACATAGGGACATCAAGTCACTTTTCAACATAGAAGGAAACCATAAGTTCTCCTTGGGTCCAGATTAGCACCAAAATCAGTCAGGATTATTTTTTTTTTTTAGTGGATATTACCTGCTTTCTTTCTAAAAGCTTTATCTGAGTAGAAGTGCTTTGCAGTGTGATCTGAAGCAAGTGTGAGAGGCGCAATGGCAGTCCTCATGAGGAAAATACCTGGTGAACCAGCAAAACCACCTTGTCTTCCTTTACATCTTCTAGACCTATAGGTAAATAATGTCCCAGCCTTGCAAAGCTAAGCAAATATAGCACCAGCAAGCAAAACATACACAGAGGAAACGTTGAATAAAAAGCGGATGGCTGCAATGAGGTCCCCATCTAAGAGGAAAGGTCACAGTTTCATGGGTAGGTGCATATAGAGAAAAATCACTGTAGGGCATAAGGGCTGTCAGAGTATACAGAAGCATCAGAGGATCTGTGATAAGGAATCAAGTGCAAAAGCTGGAAATCGTGTCTGTCTGCTCTCCTACTTTAAGCGTGTACGAGCTTTTAAAATCCCTTGTCTCTCAGTCTTCTCTAGTGTGCACTTTATTTAAAACTTTAATATTATAATATTCACATATTAATCCTGATTGTCCCTATATGCAACTCTGCCTGTTCTTGGGAAAGTATAAAATCAATTTCTGTAGTACAGCTGGAAAGCAAAAAATGGTTGGATTACCATACTGTTGTGTGCAATAAAAATATAGCATTATCTAGGGAAGTCTGTAGTTGATTAGAGCATAAATATCAAACCCCGAACTCGTACCTCTGAGTATTTGATTTCTGCATCATACAGAAACAAGGATCTCTGCTGAACAGTGTAACGTTTCATTCCTTTGGATTTGCTATGATGAATAATATTGTATGCTATTGGCCTAGAAGAAATATTACTATAGTAACTAGCTCATGATTCATTTTTTATGTTTTTTTGCTATATTTCCCAAGGGATGCCTGTCTAGACTAAAAATGTTTAAACTAACTCTTGGTAACAGTAATTAATTTTTTCCAGCGTGCTAAAAATCTGAGACAGATAAACAACAACACTTAGATACTGCTTTTTAAACACACAGCAGACCCATAACATTCTTGGAATTATGGGAGTATAGTTTTATTTTATTTTATTTGGCACTTTTTTATTAGTAGCTTTCTGTGTTTTTATTAATCCTGTTTAGTGACCTAAGGCTGGATTCCCACATTGACGATATTGCAACTCTAATGAAATCCTTAGACGTATAATATATGAAATGTTACATGAGGAGGAAAATATAAGAAAGGTTGGTTGATTTAAATAAAAGTAATGAGCTTGCTTATTTATTTAAATCAGCAAAAAAGGAAATCTTTGCATAGGTGATATATTGGGTTTTTATATTTTGGATTCGTACATATTTAATTCTTTATGATTATTCTTATGGGTCACCAGTCAACAAGCATATGTTGACAAATATAATCTGTATTACAGTGCTTTTTCAGCGTAAGGAATAGGAGGATGTGTTAGGCATATGCCCATTTATTGAAGCATATATAGAGCTAAGTGTGCATTTACTGCATCCTTGTTTTTATTATGGTAAAAGATGTTTGATTTTTTTTTAATTACATTGTTTCAAAAACTCACGAGCTATGTCAAAGTATGTTTGTCTGCAATTAGCATTTGTAGATATTCAAAGTTCAGATAAGCAGCAAGGAGCTACTATTTTAAAGTAGGTAAAATTACCTTATTATAAACCTCAATTATAAAAATAACTTTATTTAAGCACATTTCATATTTTAAATTTACTTAGAAACATGAAATATTATGTGTAAAAGGAAATTAAGAAGTCCTTCATTATCACCTTTTTTTTTTTTTTTTTTCACAGAATAGAAAAGAAAAACACAGTTCTATACTTTTTTAATTCCTGGTAGAGTTTGCAGCTTGAATGGAACTAGTCATTAAACTGAACTAGCTGAATAAATGGAAATGAAGAAAATATTCACTTTATATTTGCAGAAAGCTGAACAAAGTCTGGCTTCAGGTTTTTAGTTATTTCTGCCTAATGCTTGATTGGAACTGGTGTGTTCAGGCCTCCGCGTGCAAGTGTTATCATTTTCAATGGCTTTGTTCGAAAACTTAATATCCAGTTTAAATGTTTAGGAACTGGGAGAAGCTTGCAGGATTTCTTGTGTGATAAATTGGCTTTCATTCCCCCTGAGCCCTTCACCCCAGGACAGCCATAGTAACTTTCTGTAATAAAAACAGAAGAACGGGGTTCTGTCGGCACAACCACCAGCAGATTTACTTTCTGCCTTTTGTTTTTAATTTCACTGATGGGAGGTTCAGAGGATCATGCAGTAGCATATGACATTTCATAAGGGTTCATAAATTATGCAGTCAGACTTGTTGGATTACAAAAGGCTGGAAGCAACAAGTGCTTCTTGCATTATAAATGAAATGGCTTATTTACAAAGATGACATAGCTATATTAATTGTGAGAAGTTATGATTAAAGGGATAGGCCTGCGCTGTTTAAGATGTTAATTAGAAGAAACTCATTTTCCAGAAGAAACAAATGCATCTTTTTAGTTTGCTCTGGGTTTACTGAAGTGCTCCACTGATTGTCTTCTAAACCATCTTCCTTTTCCAGCAATTTCAAGTTGTTTTTCCTCATGCACTAGCTTGATGTCAAGGCAATAAAAGAATTCTGTGTCAAGATTCACATCCAAAATTTAAAATGGTGATCACCTCCACGTAGAAAATTCAGCTTGTTCCCTGCTGTATGACGCCGGGCAAGCATCAGCTAGGGCGTGTGATCATTCTGGAATATCGAATGGTGATTGGAGTAACTAGTTGGAGGAATGACCCCTGAAACAAAGATGCTGTTACTTCATCTGCAAATCTTCTATGCAGGGCCCCTGAACCTGCCCTGCTGATGCTGTGGCTTTCCCCCTTTTCTCCCTGGTGAGGTTCCTGGGCAGAAGCAGCTCCAGCATGGCTCTGGCAAGGCCCCTTTAGCCATCCATGGGCGCTTTGTTCTGTTTATGGCTCTTCACATTCCCTGTGTCTGCTCTCGGAGCAGCAATCCTTAGGCTCTCCAGGGAGATGTCAGTCTGATTTATCACGGAAATGCGCAGAGACTTATCATCCCCGAGCAGGGACTTTAAGATTGAGCTGACCATCGCTCTTAGGAGCATCTCTGAGTGACAGCTCCTTTCCAAGCACACATTGAGAAGAGGAGAAAGTGAGGTGCTGAGCATGGTGGTGGACAAGATTTGGGAGCATGGAGGTCTTAATAGGAGAGTGCAAGGGCAGGTGGTGAGTTGGCTTGGCAGGAGGTTGGGATGAAGGAGGATGGAGAACACAGGTGGGAGGCCAAGATTAGGGAAGAAGAGGGCATGGAATGGAAATGTAAGAATGGGGAATTGCAAGAGAGGCAACCTTTCAGCTTTTTGAATGATCTTGGAGCCTGTTGCCCTTCATGCAGGGCTTGCATGTTGATTTTTTATTGCTGATGGGTGGGTTTGGTGCTTGTGAAGTGCATTAGACACTTTTTTTTACTTTTACTGCTATGACACTCATGGGTTGTATGAAGGAGAAGGAAGCTTAATGGTGTTCTTGATTTTATAGATCAGTTTGTAGTTTAAGCAAAGTACCCATCCCCTGGAGGACTTATCTGCTGGTTTTTTTCACCTGCAAAGCAATTTGAACTTCTCCCTTTCTTCCAGTGGGTCGTTAGGCTGTCCTGGATAAGGCTCAGCTGAGTGAGGAGGGATATCCAACAGCGCTGAGAGCAGGGAGTATGTCCTGCAAGGACAGCAAGAGAGGTTGTGATTCACATTTTAAACAGGGCAGGGTTTTTACAAAGCTGCTGAAGTCTCAGGAAGCTTAAGCATTAGTGACCCTTAAGGGATTAAAGAGAGTTCAGATTTTAGCAGGCATTTCCCTAATGAAATCACAGGTTTAAAATTTCATTTCATTGCCAAGGCTAGATGCTAATCGAAGCACATCCTTCCTTTTCTTGTTACAAGGGTACGCAGATAGTTCAATTAACATCATCATCAACAAGGAAGCATAAACAGCCAAAGGCACAAAATGCTGTGCCTGTGTGGCTTTTCACAGAAACAGGGCAGAAACTCTTAAAGGGATGAAAATGGCTTTTGCTTTGTATGAGACAAGCAAGCTCTCAGCACGTTTGCACTTGTGGCCCTTCCGCTTTATGTTCTGCCTAATTTGGCTTTTTACTGCCCTAAGTTAACCTGCTCCTGCAGTGTTTGCAGACTCCTTACGAAATGTGCGTGCAGGCTGTCTGGTCCTGCCACAGGCTGCAAAGCCCATTCACCGTACTGAAAATAAATACTGAAAATAAATACTGAAAATACTCTATGTGTTTAATATTATTGCATGTAACATGTCACTTCTCCTTCCCCGTGTCTCTGCAACAAACTGGAATGAGAGTGATGTCTTTGTTCAGGAATGGGTGCAGCCATTTCTGAGCCAACAGGCATCAGCAGCGTGTCACTGAAATGCTATATAGCAGTTTTAGAGGCAAAGAAGTCCATCACATCTAGATTAGAAATCACCTCACTGGCACCATGAAATTTGAAAGGAGCTGTAAGATATGGAGGTGAGGGAAGAAGGGACAAGAAAAACAAAAGAGGAGACTGAGAAAAAGATGTGGAGAAATAGAGAATGACAGGAAGAGCTGAGGGATTCTTCCTCCTGCCTTTTTTCTGGCATGTCTGAGGTTTAGTTGTGGCTATCATGATTTCTTGTCATCACAAATACATAATTTGCCCCTGGCTTCTGGTATTTCAAGCTTTTCATCAGGGACAAGATGAATCATTATATGTTTGAGAACATATAATGCAGAATTCTAGACATACAGTCTGTTCAAATGAATTATAAGGTTCATTTTACACCCCAAGGATGTCATTGCTTATTTTTCAGTCCTCTGATTAATTTGACATCATTTTTATCTGACTGACAACACCTAGATAAAATAGGAACCCATATAAAGTGCTTGTGTTTTATCCACGTTAATAACATTGCTATTTTCTGATGACCTCTTGTTGGTTCAACAAGAAATACGGTAAATAACACAACCAAAATATATTCTTTATCAACTGTATGTTTTACTGGTGGTGATGACCTCATTAACCATATCAGAAGGTATTATTGTTCATTATATTTCACACAACATCCCTTGAAGGTGCCAAGATGGGAAAGGTATGCAACTTAGACTAAATATTAAGCTATTTTGAGTACTGAAATAGTAAGTTCAGGCAGTAAATATGTAGTGTTTACGTTAGGGATTTAAAGCCATACAAGAGCATCCCATAAAATAGTTGCTAGTGATGCGGTATTGATTATGACGATGGCTGCTGACCTTACTAAATTTTTACTATATAGGTAACACGAAAATTTGCTGCTTTATTTGACAAGTGTGTTGTACAGTTTTTACCAGTAGGCGCTGATGATTCCCCCTTCCAGCTTTGTAACGATGAGAAAATGTCCAGTAGTCAAAGTAAAATTTCATTCTTTCCCCCAAAGGCTCATTGAAGGGTTTATAAAGAAACAGGATCCATTGTAGTTCTAAGTTATTTTTTATCTTATCTGAGATTCTCTTTACTGCAGGATAACAGCTTTCTATTATAACAAAAAGATTGCCTTTCCTATTTATGTAACTTTTATGGTTCTTTCCACAGACTTCTCTTGTGGCTCTGGCTGAAAACTGTTTTGGCTGGTTTCCTCAGGTTCTAAAGGGACCAAAGCAAAAGATGTCCTGTTTATAACCTGAGATTGCTCCTGCCATTACAAAAATACTGTTTCACAACTTTGAGTAGCTGCTGTGAAATGCATATTTTCGAAAAGGGAAAGAAACTAAAGAATGTGAGAAAAAAAGGACTAGATTTACCAAGCTGTCTTTCATTCAAAACATGCATTTACTCATTTTTGATAGGGTGGAGCTTAACTAGATGAGCGTATATGAAAAAGATTATTATATAAATGGTCCAAGTCTTTAAGGACAACTGGAAGATGGCAGTTTTCAGGGATGTTTCAGAATTGTTGTTCTTGAATATTGAACAAGAAGTTTGATACTTAATTTGGAAAAGACTGATGGACTTAGCTCGCAGCTAAATAAGCTGTTGAAGTACTCAGCACACCTCTTGTGCAGGAGAGGAGCAACCCTGGTAAAAATCAGAGCAGTTCCTGGCTTCTCTAGATTGTGATGGCCCCTTAAAACACCTGCAGTGCCCTCTGTGCACTGGGAGATCCTCAGCACAGTGGTCATCCTCGCCGTGCCTCCCTCAAACTTATCCTTGCCTCCTTCTCAGCCAAAGCATGAGAAGAAGTGGCACAGTGCTGGCTTCACTGCTTTGTGCCTGGGTCATATGCAGCTTCAAAAAGATCCTTGCCATACAAGTGGCTCCCACTGATTTTAGTAGGATTAAGATTTGGACCAAGCCTGCTGTTGATACCTATGGAGAAAAGATGGGGCTGGGGTTTTGTTTGCTTTGCCTTTATGATCCTACCACAACAAGTTACCGTATTGCATGCGTAATCTGCCTAATGGACCGTTCCCTGAGGCTTTTTCCTTCTTCCTTGCTTCAGGAACAAGCAGTGGAAATGCTGCATGGAAGCAGTGATCCTGTGCTGATTCCATGTGTCATCTCTTATTTAGTAGCTGAATAACATCTGGATCCTGGCTTTGTAGAAACTGGAGGGTACATAATTCAATTTTTCTATTCGTGTGCCGGTTCCTTCTTGGGAATTCCCTTTGCAGATAGATTTGTCTGCTCACAGACTGCGCTCGAGAAAAAGAACTTCAGAGACCGACTTACTGCAAAATGATCGCTAGGAGGAATGAAAACCTTTGCTTGGGAAAGGTCACCAGAAAAGTGGCAGTAAGGTCACAGAATTAGGCTGCACTAGGGAAAAGAACATTCTTGCCTTCTATGTTGGGTTTTGTGCTGACGGTCTCAAAACCTCTAGCTTTGCATATCTGACTTAATGAAAACCGAGAAATGAGCTTGGCTCATTTTTTTTACCGGGCAAATTGTATGTGACCTCAGCACCTTTCTTTTTTCTGCTGTTGCAGAGGCATAGTAGTAGGCAGTTGTGTACTTTTCCCTGATGCGGCTATTAAGAAAGGACACGTATTTCAAGGTGGGTTATAATATCCCTTGCCTGGCTGCAAATTCTGAGATTACTGAAATAACAACATTGAGCTAAATGTCACGTTATCCCTTGGTTTAATGGAAAGTAAATAAGATCATCACTGACTTCATTGAAGGATGCAGGTTTGCTGCCTGAAGCATAAGAACCTTCTTTTTAATCACTAGTAAAAATGGACAGCCCTTCTCTATTATTATGTATTGCCTACAGCGTGTAATCGCATGAACATAATTATGGTGTTTCTCCTTGTTCTTCATGTTAGCAAATGACAGAGAGTCTTGGGCAATTTGCACTGGAGGTCTTGAGATGAGCGGGCAGATGAGTGGCATGAAGTTCAGAGATTTGTTTGACTTGGCTACTGCACTGACCCTTCAGTTCTCACGATAAACTTCACTGGAAGGAGGAGTAAAACTGCATAAAAGCAGATGCTCTGCTGCTCTTCTGCTGCTTCAGCAGTACAAAGAGAGAGGACACTAGTGAAATCTCTTTAGGTGAATTGTCCCAGGTATCAGAGCACTGCAGAGGAGCAAAGGCTGGGTGTGGGTAATGTCTCTCTCCAGCACGCGTGGCATGTAGTTACTTGGGCTGGGTTCTGGCCATCAAGTCACCTTCTGGAAATTGTAGCTTAGTGGGGGAGTTCAGTGCAGTGACACAGACTCACATAAAATCAACTGTGAATGGAGTCAGGAAAATGCAATTGTCTCTGGTGACCCCACAGCATGTCCTGCCTCTGCTAGCATGGACAGGCAATTGGACATGCAACACAGTGGTTCGGTGGGTGCTGCTTCTGTTCTCCACTGGCGGCCATCAGCCAGGGGACTGAAGGAAGAAATCTGCTGTTCAAATGCAAGAGCCCTTTACCACCTTCAGTGCTCTCCATTTGGTTGCCACAGAGTCACACCAAGCCATTCAGTGGAGGGAAGGACTTGGCCTCAGGAAACGGAGATGTATTTTGAGAAGTCTTCCACTGTAATATCTTCCTTCTCTCTGACTGTACCACAGAGGCACTTCGTCCTTATCATGCAGGAAGTAGCTGAGGCTTTCTGATAGTATTCTTCTAAAATCAAAACATCAAAGCTACAATAGGATGATTTTCAAATTTTCCAGGCATCCCTCCCGCTGGCATTAATTGCCCCCTTGCTGTTCCTGTTGCAAAGCTATTTGCTCTTTCAGTATGCAGTACTAGTTCAGTGCTGCGCTAAACCTTTGTTGCTTTGCAGTAAAAGAAAGCTTCAGTTTATGCAAATGACATTGAAATGGGTTCGGTGAAGTGATAAACAGTCACATTTTATGATTGCAACTGTTAGGTTTTTGTTTGTTATTTTGCAGTTAATTTTGTGGAAGTAAAGGGCTTTATAAGCTCCCTTCTGGTGTCAATGCAGTAATACAGCGCTCCCATAACAGCGTTTTAAGAATTTGGTAGGGCTACCAAGCCAACATGGCAGGAGCATCACACAGCATCCAGCATCACAGCATCCCTTTTCCCTGTGGCAGAGCTCCCTCCCGGCTCAACATCTCCCTGCACCTAGCAGCTCATCTTCTGTTTTAGTTACTCTGTCTCTGGATGGCAGTTAGGTTTCATGCCCTTTTCTTTACTTTCTCTTCCTCTCTGCTTCTGACACATTATTATACTTCCCAGTGACTGTACTAGACCTCCAAAATCTCACAGTCCCCAAGCGTAATTACAGATATAATACTGTGCAATCTCCACTGCTAGGTTGGGTCAAGTGCTTTATTTTTATCCAGGTCAGCTACCGAACAGTGCAGTTGACTTCATTTCCTCAGTAGCTGCACAACAAGATGGGAGTATTTCTGTCACCGGAGTACCTGGAGGTTGGTCCTCTCCCATTTCTGGAGTACCCAGTTCCTAAGTAGGACTGCTAGTGATCATTAATGGAAGATAGGAGGCCCCCATGAAGATTAAATGTCAAATGAAAGAACCTAGAAAAAGCACAACTACAGCTGCATGAGGAGTAAATGAACACAGTCTGATTGTGTCTTTGTCTAACATAGGGTTTGATGACCTACAAGCTTGTGCTGATCCTGGAGCACCTGAACATGGATACAAGACACCCAGCGGAGGTGTTTTCTTTGAAAGTGTGGTAGTCCGGTTTCATTGCCAAGAAGGATACAGGCTTAATGGTACTTCAAAAAAACTTTGTGTGAGACACTTTAATGGCTCCCTGAGCTGGAAACCAAGCGATAAACCTGTGTGCCTACAAGAAGGTAAGTCAGTTTTCTTCAAACAGTTCACCAGTGTCGGTTCTTCTCACGTGTCCATGTACCATGTCTTTGTGTCTCTGTGCAAAACACAGAACTCCATTTCACTGTGTCTTATTGCATACGTGCTTCAGTTTCCCATCCACCTCATCCATAATCCCCATTTGTCAGTTAAATTTATACTGTGAGAGGTTGTGTGTTTGCACACACACATGTTGAAAGGGACATAAAGAAATCTGAAGAAAAAAAATCATACGTTTCTCCTTTTAACTAGCTAAAAATTGATTCAGAGAGAAAAAGCAACTTCCAGTATAAGTAAACTGTAACTATTTATTAAAGCTGCCCACTTAATACTCCTTTCCACAATATTTTACTAGGAAAATATAATGAATTTCCAGTGCTACTGCTCCTGCTAATCAGGAGTTTTAAACAATTCTATTTCATGACATGTGCATGATTTAAGTGGCAAAATCAAATATGCATGGACTGCAGAAGTTTAAAGTCACAGTAGAAGTTTCCTTTCAGATAATTCACTATTATGGCATGAACCAATTTATTTTCATTGTACTGCATTTTTGAAATTATATTTGGTTTTAAATAAGTGGGATGTTAAATTACTTTTGTCTTCTAGGAGTTAGATAGAGGTAGGATTAATATGAATATCCTAAGTGTAAATTTTGGCCAAAATAAATCCAAGCAGCACAAATGATTTATTTGACCAAGTATATCAGAGATATAAATTGTTCATTTTGTTGATTTATTTTTGGTCAACAGAGCTATTAAAATCAACAGACATGAAAAGTGTTAGTTAAATCAAGTGTGTACATTTTAGTGTTGTGACTTCTCCACTGAAGTCATTAGCCATTGCCTTGTTGTCTTCAAGGTGGAGCAAGATAAATTCTATTTCAGAGTGCCTTCCATCTTTTAAAATCAGATAAATATATGAACTTCATTCAAAAGTAGTTGAAGACTTATGTGGCTTATAAACACAGCCCATAGAATCATGCATCATGCATGTATAAAAACTGTGGGTACTTGTTCATGCTGAGGGGTGGGTGGGTATGAGAATCCTGTACCAGGACAGGGGTGCATGAAGGGACATGCCACAACAGGAGCAAGCAGGGCTTGGGAGGACCATACTTAGGAGATACACGTGAAGGGAACAACCCTAAACAGTCGTCTGTGTGAAAGTGGTGCATCAGA
Source organism: Eurystomus gularis (assembly GCA_013400335.1). Lineage (NCBI taxonomy): Eukaryota > Metazoa > Chordata > Aves > Coraciiformes > Coraciidae > Eurystomus > Eurystomus gularis. The sequence continues at coordinate 290,781 of VZZY01001216.1, forward strand.
TAGTTGAGAGAGTAGCCAGAGGCCGCTGGTAAAAGTAGTCTGTGGTCCTTCAGGTAGCTGTTGGCAGAAGAGGTCTTGGACTCCTGGACATGTGTGAGGCCACACACTACAGAGCCATGAGGGGCACAGTCAGGAGCTGTCTCATGGCATGCACTGAGATGACAGCTGATGTGTGTAACATAAAGTCAATGGGGGCCAGTAACACCTGGTTATAGTGGTGGCACGGGTCAGCTTCAAAGAAACAACCTCATGCCTTTAAAAATAATGTATGTATGAAAATCCCACCTTCTCCTGTTATAGCCACTGTTCATAAATGCTTTTGTCTCTCTTCTCATGGTTATTTAAGAAAAAGTACATGAAGAGTGACAGCAGCATGTGTCTAAGCTGGATATTTGAACTACCAGAAAAAGCTATAATGCTTGGAAAAACTGTTTTCTTAACCACTACAGGTAGTTTCTAGGAATTTCGATGTGCATCTTTGAAATAGTACCTGTATCATCCACTGCAGTTGTTAAAATAAGCATTAACGTGTTTTACTGAATATTCAAACCTCTTCCCAGGCCACCCAGTCCAGCGGAGATCTGTGAAGGAACTGATCACAATGCTGTCAGCAGCAAAACTGCCACTGATGTCAGGGTGATCAACACGCGAGCCAGGTGTTTTCAAAAGAGAAAGAAATTGGAAGATGAGAATGTGATGGATGATGTAGCAACAGTTGCTTAAGAGATAATCATTACTTTAGAGCACAGAACGCTTAAAAAGGATTGCTAGCCAATGCTCTGATCAAGCAAAGCACTTAAGCTTGAGCATAGCTGTAATTATGTGATTAGTCTTGTTAAAGTTCTGTACTCAAAATTAGGGAGACGCAAAAATGCTTTTTAGTATTTGGACTGAAGAGTAGGACTCTGATTTAGGATTTAGTGAAGCAAGTGCCTAAGGACTTTCCTGATTAACAGTCTAATAATACCACAGGTGTTATTAAAACAATCCTAGGGTTTAGCAATAGGAAAAAAAAAATTAGATTACAGGATTAATTCTTCTTCCCAATACACAATACAGCCACTGATTCAGCATAAATACTAAGCAAAGGTTCAGGAGCAATCCATGAGACCTAAGCATTTGTTAAGTGTTTTTTGGAGTGTTCCTTTTGTGTTCTGGGAGCAGAATCATGAGAGAGGGGCACAACGGGGAGGTGGGCTGGGTAAGGAACGTGGCACATCTGGAGAACAGTTAAGGAGGAATTATAACAGGGTTTGTAATTCTCAGCTGCCTAATGACATACATAAAAGCCCTCATTGCAGAAATTCTGTAATGATGTATAAAAAGAAATTTGAAATTTGTAGCAACTGCTGGAGAAGAAAGAAGTTATGCTTCACAATTCATCATTTGCTATCAGAAGACGAAATAAAATCTATATTGCCTTTACCCATATAAGGCAGGGGCTGACTGCCATGCGTGCAGTGGTATGCTATTCACGCCTCATCCCAGTATGTGCAGATGACAGATACTGCCAGCTGAGCTGGAACAGTAAAAACACTCAATACTTTGGAGTTCATTTTAAGTTTATCTCAGGAGTTTAGGTTCAACTAAGGATGGTTAAATATAATTTTAAGTCTTTATGTTATGCACGTTTAATTGTTATGTGTTTACTAGAACAGCCTGTAATCACAAACAAATGCTATCTACCTAAGGAAGTAAAGCAGTGTGTTTCATAATGTAATTGATTATAAAACTAATAGATTTGCCTGCAGCTCTTCATCCAATCAGTTTGATTTTTTAGGTCTGTCATTTCTCATTAAGAGGCAGGAGATTGTAAGTGTCAGTACGAGAATGAAGTTGCATGACTAGGTGCCCAGTAAATGCCCTGTCAAAAATCTGTGTGCTTAGGAGTTATGTTCTTGTGTTGATTGTAGATCAACATGTTGTGAGTGTAACTTCCATCGATTCTAACACGGTTATGCACATAAGTTCCAAAGCTCTAAGGCTGGAATTTTGTATTTACTGTTTCAGGGCAATATATCATGTTGTTCACACTTTAATCTAATCTTCTCCCACTGTGATAATGTGGCTGCTGAGTCTGTTGCCCTACTTGGAACAAATGCTACCTCTCTCCTGTGAGATTGAATCTAAATTTATGGTCTACATGGAGATGGCAACTCAAGTGAGGAGCTGTGCTCTTCTCTCCCAGTGCTTCTGTAGGCAGACACCTTCGAGATATCCTCAGAGCCTCATTCTCCCACTGACAGGGTGATAAACCTGCAGGGAAAGTAGTGGACTACTACATAGTTTGGCTACAGTTTTCCTGTATGACATTTAGCACTCATTTCTCTTTGCCTTTGTCCCTGCACCTGTGAGATGACTGAAACATTTGTATTTCTTCATCTTTCACCCGTCTTGCCCAGTGTTTGCTGATTCTTAAGCCTGGCTACAAGCACTGTGTGATGTTTGTAACCTATGCTTAGCACAATGGCCACAGATCTTAGGCGAAGTCTCTGTGCACCGTTGTAATACAAGCAAAGACAATAAAGAGAAAACGTTATTCAATATGCCCTGAAATAGTGTTTGCCATCCACAGAACTGTCCTACTAACACAGTACTATGGATTTAACACTAGTAAACAAACCCAGACAATATTGATTTTGAGAGGACAGGGTCGAGATAAGCTGTCTCTGTGTTCAACCCATTCTTCATTACGTTCCTTCCATCCTTCCTCCCTGTTCCTCTCCATTCCAGTCTGTCAGTGCTGTGGCTAGATGTGGTCGAGGCTAATTCAGAGACCGCTCCACAGTGAGATACACAGGAGCGCTGGATCTCTGCATTTGAGTTTACATACGGGCTAGTAAACCAGACAGTGCCAGGGCATGGGCCAGGGCACTGCTCTGCAACTGCACGTTCTGATACAGTGCTAGAAACTTCCCTGATATGGTTTTGGCCAATGTCACATAGCATTCCGCAAGCAATTCCTACAAGCACCTTCTGGATTAGCATGGACCAGGGACGATTTTTAGAGGGTAAAGGTCATGCCTTCCTTCTGAGTTGCCTTTATGGTCCAGGTGCTCTTGCAAGGAGGGAAGGTGGTCCTCCTTCCCTATGGGCTGGAAGAAATAGTTCTGAGAGGTGATGCATGGTGTGCACATAAACTAAAGCGCTAAAACTATAATGTTTAACAAATTAGACCAATCTTCCTGTGATGGGGGAAATACTTGGTTTGCTAAAGCCAAGAACTCCTGCATCTTCATGAAAGTTAGGTCAAGACGAGCCCTTGCACCTGGCAGGCTGTCAGGCCTGCCTGCTGTACCCCACCTCTTTGTGCGTCTGCGAGATAAGAGATGTGTTCCTAACTAGGGCATTCTTTTGGCTGCCCTGCTTTAATATTCACACAGTAGATATAAGGAGATGATGCAAAACTGCCCAAGCCTGAGTCGTAGCCATTGCTGTTCGATGCTGGTTAAAGACCACGTATACCCTTAAATGGTTTAGCAGCTTCCATGGATTTGCTCAGACGTACTTTGAATAAAGCAGTTTATTTTCTAGGACAGGTCATTTTAAAATCAAGTCACTTACTCTCAGCTTTTCCAAGTGGAATTTGCGCCAGCTAATCCAGTTGTTTGCAGAGAGATGACTACTGCAATTTATGCCTGACTAAGTGCTAAACAATACAAATTGAGCCAGTGGGAAAGCATTTGCTCGCAAGGCATCAGGAAAAAGCTCTGTAATACTGTGGTCCATTGGTCTCGTCTTTAGCCAGGGCTTGTAATAGGCCTGTTATCAAAGTCAGCCAGGATGTCGCAGGCGAAGGGTGATACAGTGAGCAACTTCTCGCTGTTCTCTGCCAGCATCTGGCCGATTAAAGTGATTCGATCTATGGCTGTTACTTGGCATAATGGGGATGAAGTCGCTGTAATAAATTGTTGTTACAGAATCAGTTTCCCCCGCTTTGCAAGTGCAATCTCATATTTCATTGCACATATACACACCTCTTTGATTTGTACAGCAACAGAAAGCTGTTAGGCCAAGAGAGTGAGCTGTTCATTGACATTATCTTCCACCATCCATCTCCGACCTCCTCCTGTGTGGGTGTGGAGCAGGATCGCCGTCTATCTCATCCCATCCTTGGGGATGCCTAGGGGAACCTCTTCGTGCCAGCATTCAAGGCTCAGCATCAGGCAGTTCTTAAGGGGCATCCTCTGCTGTCTTCTTTGCCGATTAACTTGCCAGGGAGAGAGAGAAAATTGTCCAGTCTTTGAAGGTCGTGTCTGCATCCTCAGCCCAGTACATTTTACAGCCTTCTCTTAGGGTACATATCCTCCTCGGCTTAGGCATTTATAAGTGAATAAATTCTAATAAAACATCTTGCTGCAGGTTCCCGGACCGCCTGGCAGACTGCCAGCCCTCCTTCTTACAGGCAGCAGAAGGCTCCTGTGGCAGCAGCCAAGGAACTATAAGGACCAAGAGGATTTTTGACTAATAATATGTCCAGACCCCATGCTAAAAGTTAGCTAAGTACAGTGTATTTAGAAACTGTCTCTACAATGGGAGGGTGCAAAGGAAAATATGTTTTAACAGGGCAAGCCGCACTCTTCTGCTTGATGTTAGTAAAATTTAGTGTTGGAATCTCAGAATAAAAGCTCCCCTAGTTTGCCTATATAAATAAATACATTATGAAATACATTTGCTCTTGGTAGTTTGTGTGTGCTATGCTAAATGACAGTTTATCTTGCTTCTAGTTGTGCTTCTAAGCAAACAAGCGAGCTGTTGCTATTGCTTTACTTTGTGCATGCTCACAATTAATTGCTAAATGCAAATTTAGAGTTGCCTCTTCCTCTTCAGTGAGAATTACCCATGAAAATGGCAGAAACTCTCTCTTTTGCGCAAGTCTCAAGGGACTTCTGAAATGTCTTCTGTTTTATAAATATTGCATTCCTAACTGAAGATAATTGTCTCTTGTGGTAGAAGCATTGGGAAAAAAAAGCAGCATAAAACAGGCCTATAATATTTTTATGATATTGCTTTTATTTGAAAGAATTTGTGAGTTTTGATGCTTGGAAAGTTTTATCACAGTCTCTGTCATGGATTGACTGCTGCCAGAGAAAGGGATAATTTTGATTATATTTTCCAAACATTTAATCTTTTCCTCTCTTCTGTTTAATCTCACTTTGCGTTTATGAAGAGGATGAACTTCAAGTCACATGGACTATTCCTTCATATCCTCTTGGCTTGTCTCTTAATTACTCAGTATTAGCAGAGGGATTTTTTCCCTGCCTCACCCTTTCCTTCCACTTTCCACAGCCTCTTTCGTTTTTTAGTCCTCTGGGGTTTATTTTATACTTTGGTGTCTTTGGCACTGGTATATACAGTGAGATTAAAGGCTGTCTGAGACAGGTATCACAGACAGGTAACAGAGCCCATGCCTGTATATCACTAGAGGTTTGCAGTCATTTCCTATGTTGAGGGTCTTCTACAAGCGCTTGCGATGCTGCTCAGGGCCTTAAAAATCACGTTCTCTGAAGGTATGTGAATTCAGGCACATAAAATTATCTATTTGAAAAAAGAATTAATGAGAGTAAAGTGAAGACGTTCTCATAATGAATGCTGTGGAATGGAGCTGGATAAACCCTTGTAAGTGTACCTGATTTTCATCTGTCTCTCTGCTAAAGCGGCAGTTTTTCTGTGTTCCTCATGCCACATCTGTATTTTCTCTTTTTCTTTTGTCCTGTCCTTAGTGCTGTCAGAGTCTGCCTTCAAATGGGACTTGGGGATAGTCAGACTGCGCGGTGTAATTTGCACACGTGATGAATGGAAGGACAAAATTAAAAACACTCTTCCTAAATGTTCTTAATTTTGTTGTTTAGAAAAGTCGGGGGGAATGATCCATTATTGTAGCATGTTGGCTTCTACTAAAGTGTTACAGACTTTGTAACCTATAGTTAACTAGAGAAAGGACTTACTGAAATGCATGTATTTTCCGAATGGTTTAAGAAGAGCACTTACATTAACTGATAACTTTTGCTTAAGAGCTTGATTGTTGAATAGCTAGCCATGTTTTTTTAATTAAGTTACTATTTTTTTTTTCATGAAGTCACAGATTGCCTTGTTCCACATGTTGAAGATGCAGAGATTCATAACAAGACATACAGGACTGGCGATAAATTAATAATCAGCTGTCATGAAGGATTCCAGATCCGTTACCCTGACTTAGACAACATGATTTCAATATGTCAAGACGATGGAACATGGGATAATCTGCCCATTTGTCAAGGTTTAGTACACCAGCACATCCTGTTTTATAGCACCTTGTGATAGTTTGCCAAGTTTTTTTCTATGGTTGTAAGGATGCTAGTGATCTGATAAGCTCCACTGTACATTATTTGACTAGTGCTGCTGTTAAGATTTTGTTGATTTCTCTTCCCTGTTGCTCACTGCAGGAAAGAAGATGCCACTTTCTGCACATAACCATACTTAAAATACTACTTTCAATATTGCTTTTTGTTGGCTACTCTAAAATCTGGCACAGATACGCTGCATTTAAAAAAAAATCAAGGTTGAGTCAGTCAAAAGTTCAGCAAAAGATCTGACAGTCTTTCACCAATTAATTTCTGGGAAGATTTAAGCTTCCAACTGCCATTTGCCTTTCTTTCCCTTGTGCAGTGAGCAAGGGTAGAGGAGAGAAGGTGGAACCTGTTCTTCTATCAGAGTTTTCAGCAGAGTTGTTGATCAGGTTCACAATCAATTAAACCCGTAGGTACTGACCGAAAATTTAGGGTGTGCACGGGAATTATTTTGGCCAGAAAAGCCAGTAACTGTAGAACTAGTAGTATTAGTAGCATGGGATCCCAGTTTTGCTTAGACAGTGAGAAACGTCTGGGGGTAAGCCAGCTTTAGTGAATGAAAATTCAATAACCCTGGGCTGCTGTTACCTTTAAATGTAAAGGTAACACACACGTGTTAGTACCATTGGCTTGCTTTTAACCAGTTCATTTATTCACAAAAAGCATGACCAGCGGAACAGCATTGAGAGACTTTAACTGTCTGTGCTAAGGAAGAGACTGAGTTAGTATCAACTTTCCTCAAACCCATCTGTCATCTCCTGAAGCTGACAGCTTTCTGTAGGCAGTTAATTCCACCATCACATCAATTTGCAGAGTCGGGGCAGGCAAGCAGGGGACCTGAGACACTTCTCAGGAGTGACGGTGGGAGGGAGAGACACAAAAGTCAGGGCATTTCTGCTGTAAAGTGATGAGATGGATGGGTGCCAGAGTCAGAATTTACAGGAGCTTAGGTGTATGGATCCTCAGAGTTAGGACACTCAGTTTGGGGCATATCAAACTGGCCCCCAAGGTCTTGTCTTAGACAACGGCACAGATGTGTAGAATTTTAGGCACATTCCAGGGCTAGCTCAGTGGTTTAGATGCACATATTGTATCTGAACAGGCATAAAAGAAAAGGGGAGTTTTCACAAACCCATGAAAAAGTAGACACTAGTTTTGGGGTATCTGGTAAGCAATGGTATCATGTGTGGCAATATGAAGCATACAGCCCGTTTTCGACAATAGGTGCACCTCACATCTGATTAGGGTAGACTAAGACTCTCACAGTCAGGGGAGATGAATACTCAAAAGATTAATTTGCAGGTACTGTATTTGCCAAAGATCCCAGTGGAAATTTTGTGACAGCCAGTATGAACTGGGTAGGCAAAAGTACCCCAAACAGCGCTTGGCTTGTTACTGTCCTCTGTTGCTGTATTTATACAGCGAAACACAATCAATTGCTGCTACTCAACATTTGATATTAGCTGCTTTTCAAAATAAAAGCAGGGCTAATTGAAGCTAAGAAACCAATTGCACAAGAGCCAAGTGCTGTAACTACCAGACAGGTGGAGAATAGGCAATTCAGATTCAAGTATCTGCCATATTTTGCCAAATTCTATAAGCCTGTTCCAAAATTGCCTCCAGAATTTTCTTTTTGCTATGTCAAGCCCTAATAATATCAAAGGCGCTTGTCTACTTGCACTAGGTAGGCTGTCAATTCCATTTCTATGGCCCTTTGATTACAACAGGCAGGGGAATCTCATGACACTAAGATGCCTTTTTTTCTGCCAGAGCAGTGGGAAAGGATTGTAGAGCGTGTAAGAATCCAACCTCAAACTATTTTTGCCATGAGATAATAATGATAATTACTGATCTGAAATTATGTGAATTACTTACTTAGCAAAAAAAATGTCAAAATGAAGTTTTCAAGCAGCTCGAGATGTTCGGAGACCTGGGGATTTTCACAAACACTTGGCTCTCATGTAAATTCAAGTAAATCTCTGTCCTGCTTTACAAGGAACCGAATGAGCATTAAAATTCTGAGCCAGCAAGACAATTTTTTCCCTGATCTAGTTCAGAGAAAAGTAAGCTTGGTCTTGCTCGAGCAGTCTGTGCTCTGTCTGTCCCACTCGAGACTGCTTATATCATCCTGCTCAGTGAGCTGCTCAGTTTGCAGGAACTGGTGTAATGTGTGGGGCATACTTGATCAGGGGTATGAGCAGTAGCCACTAGATAGGATGCTTGAAGTTTTATTTGAGCAGAGAGATAACCAGCTGGTAAAACAGCTTTGATAGTAAGTACAGTGTGCTGTAAAAAGCTTTCAAGCTTTTCCTGTTGTTTTCTTTTGCTTTTTGTCAAAAGACTGTTGCAAGGAAACAGCCACTTGAAGTGCTGCTGAGACTTTTTCTTTTAGATGCCAGTGTCTTACAAGAAGTTCTCAGACTGATTTCAGTTTCCCCCTTAGGCTTAAAGTTATGAGAGTCCTATGAACAGCCTTCATAAATTCCTAGTAGTGGCAAGTGACTTATTTATGGATTGCCATAATGCAGCTCCTGTTAGTCTCGTAATGCTATAATACTATTTTTCATTCCCTGATTACTAATCGTCTTTCCTCCACATTACTGCAAATTACAGAATCAACAGTATTACGTATTATCCAGAGGGTCATTTCTAAGGCCATGAGGAATTTCAGGACAAGAGGTAATGGCCTCAAGTTGCACCAGGAGTGGTTTAGATAGGATATTTGGAAGAAGTTCTTTGCTGAAAGAGTGGTTAGCCATTGGAACAGGCTGCCCAGGGAAGTGGTGGAGCCACCATCCCTGGAGGTGTTAAAAAAACGAGTAGATGTGGTGCTTCAAGACATGGTCTAGGGGTCAGGGAGATGTTGGACGAAGGTTGGACTTGATGATCCTAGAGGTCTTTTCCAACCTAAATGGTTCTATGATTCTATTTTTTTTTTCTCTATTACAAACTCTTAATACCTGCTCAAAACAGACTCTGAGTGTATGTGAATGATACATTATAAAGTCCTGTCATCTGCTAAATTCCCTGCTCTTCCTTGCACCAAATATGGTTGGTGACCATTTAACTGTCACTGCTCAGTACAAATTCCTCAGAAGTAATTCCAGAATTAGAATGTAGTCTCTAACTACATTTCCAGTTTGTGGTGATAACAGGTACCTTAACTTTTTGATAACCTAATCTAAGACCTCATTCAATGTTTATCATGGAACTGCTCCATAAGAAGTCATGTCCCTTCAGACTTTCTCAGACTGGAATTTCAAAATTATTCTGTCTGCAGATCTTTTACAGTTGTGTACGCTTTGTCACAGGAGCAGTTTTAATATTAAAGATGGTTTACATGCCTGTCAGTTTTAAGAGGAGGAATAAATCTCATGGTTTATATAAATGACAATCTGTATTTATTAAAGATTCTACCTCAAAAAGAAATTGCCATCTGCTAAACCAGTGAATGTTTGTGAAACAAAATACTGTCATTTTCAGTAAACCTTTCCTGCATTTGCTGAGAGTGAATCCCACGCTAGCAATGTGTGTGGGCTAAACAGTAAAAGGGTTTGAAACAGGATAATGAGGTGTATTTATCTGAGGGAGATCATGTAGACAATGCCATTCATAGTAGAGAAGAGGAAAAATACCACACTCCTCAATTTAGGAATTATAACTGAGATATGTGAAGATGACTGAGATAAACACTTTATAATAAAAGATACCTCCTTCTTCTTAATTTGCAGGTTGCCTGCGGCCATTGGTTCTTCCTCATAGTTACATTAACATATCTGAGTTCGAGTCCTCCTTCCCCGTAGGAACAGTGGTGTATTACCAGTGCTTTCCTGGATATAAACTAGAAGGGGCAGAGTTCCTTGAGTGCATGTATAACCTTATCTGGTCAGATAGCCCACCTAGGTGCCTTGATGTGGAAGGTAAATGTCTTATTGTTTGTTTATCTTTAAATTTTGCAAAATCAACATGCTCTGTATTATTTTAATCCAGGGCTATAACCTTGGTTTCACTATATGCAATGTTTCTGCAGGCCACGCAAGGCCTGTCTGGTTTTTGTTGCGTGCAACCTACTGTGGTTCACCGCACCATCAGCTCTTGGTGTTCCCTAACTAATGTTTGCTTTCTCAGGTCCAAAGTGCCAGAGAGGAAGCCATTAACAATGACAGCTTTGCCCTTAAAATGTAAATTCTTTAGCGCTTTTCTAATAAAAATACTAAGGTAGTTATGGAATTCACATTTGCGTGCAGATAGTCAGTTTCTTTAGATGCGGCTAGATTTCCATGATAAACTAAAAAATACTCCATAGAAACTCTTAGTTTAGGCTGTGCCAGCTGCAAACATCATTCAGTGCTGCACAGTGCTGCACGCTTGAATATTTGTTGTCTCTCACAGTAGTTAACCTTAAAGAAGGATTTGCAACTAAAATGACTGAGCAAATTAATTGATTAGGAATATAAAAACTATTCAGTGTGAAACAGAGGTAAATTGTACCGAGCCAAAAGGAATAATCTGTGACTACAGCTGCAGTGCTGGAATGGAGTATATCATAGCGCATTTATATTTACATCCCATACATTTAAAACAAAGATACCAAATGGATCGCTGCAGACACTGTCAAATCAAAACCTTGTGAACTACCTTCCTCCATCTTCATACTACATTTTGAATGAAACATCCTAGGTAGTCATCAGAGTCCAAATACATCCTCTGCATTCCATTCCCCTAAAAGGACTACGTTTTTGCTCTATTTTAAGCCTGTAAGGAAGCTAGCTATATGTAGAATTTAGCTAAAAGCAATTATAGGAATTCATATGTGCTGTTAATATCACTGAGCTAAATGCTAAGCATTCTGGAACTGCAAAAAGTTGCCAACAGCATCAACAAAGCGACATGCTGCACAAAAATAATAAAATTATCCTTATTTTTAACCGGCAATTCAAGTTCCAAAATTCAAAAATGCCTTTGCAATTTTGAAATTACATTGCAAGATGATTTTTTTTTTTTTTTTTAGTTAGCACACCATAAAAGATTAGTCCCTGTTAGGATTAATCTAAACAGTAAAACTGTTTTGATAAAAATGACAATTCTCTGATTAGGAAGGTGAGAGCATTCAAATCCAGAAACTCAAGTGTACGAGGCAGAAAAAGTTGTGTTTTACCCTCGTTTAACACAGGTGAGCATTCCAGCTCCTATCAAAATGCCCAAGAAAACTCATGTGCTCGTTGTTTGTTGCTTGCATTATAAAGTCATGGGAGAGGCCCTTTTTTCGTGATAATTTAGAATATGAGATAAGAACTGCTGCCCTGACAGTTCTATATTTTAAATAACATGTCAAAAGTTATCATCCCCAGTCAACTACGGTGATCTCTGGGGGGGGATCAGTGCGTGCCAGATGCTGGGTCAAGGCCATCCAGGAGCCCTGAGTTTTGATTTAGAACCAGCCTCCATTTCAGTCACTTTCTTATTGCGTTCCTTAATGTTAAAACTTTCCGTGGTGATTTCAAGTTGGTGTCCCATCTGTGCATGTGTTGAGTGAACCACAGGAGACCAACGTCTAGAGCATAACGCTTGCAAGAGTAGGTTCTCCTCAGCTTTGGGGCTGTCCCTGCTTCTGTTGGGGCAGGAGAGCGGCATCACTAAAAGGTCACCCCTGACCACTCCCCTTGTGAACTGTGTTGTAGGGATGCCTCAACTGGAAAGAAGTAACCTTCAAAATTAAACCCAGATAGGGCAAATCAACTTGAGATGCCCTTGTTTGAAAGTGTTTGTTCAAGTGATTTATGCAAGGAGTGCCAGTCTCCAGAAATCTTGTTACAATCCACTACTCTTAATTAGTGGACGAAAGTCCCTCCCTGCACATTTTTTATTCTGCACCTTGCATACCAATGTCAAGCTCATTTTTCAGCGTTCCTTTTACGTGTGAAGTATAATCTCGCCAAGCAGTATTTTTCACAGAGGAAATCTGCCAATAACAAATTAATTCCATTTATTTCCATGGTCAATTCAAAATTTATTCTAATGACACTTCCTGCTCGGTATTTTATGTATGGTAATGATTAAAAGCAAGTGGTTGTTAGGAAGCTACAGTAAACCATTTTAGTGCTTTTATTCTGCTATAAACAATGCTGCTTGCAGCTTTCTTATTTTGATATAGGTTCTTCTTAAAGCCTTCACAGAATGAATTTCTTAAGTGTGTGTGTAATCCCATAAATGCTCTATGTCAATCTCAGGAATTATTCCCTCTTTGTTAGGCCAAATAAATTCTGAAGGGAGGGTCTGTAGCTCCATTTAAATAAAAAGTTACGCCAGGGACCACTCCGCTCCCATCCTACAGCTTGCTTTCTAATGCTCAAGCCAGTCTTCGTCTCAGTATTGCCAAGCACAGAGCTTCCACCAACCCTGGCGAGAGACTAATTTTTGCTGATAGGGAAGAAGATTTTCCTGATCATTATAATCACTGCAGCTTTATCACAGCAGTGCATAAAAATGGTGTTACCTGGTACTGAAGTGTAGCCAAAACTGCAGAGTTACGCAGCGGCTTCTCAGAAACAGCTGTTAGCATCTGATCAGGGAAGTTGTTAGAGCTCAGGCAAATAAGGATGCCTCTAGCTCAGATTGCCAAGTATTTACTGGTATGAGATCCTCTTCTTAAATGCTTGTCTCTTTGCCAAATTGAAAACATTTGGATGGATTTTTGAGTGTCTGCCTCAAGCTGAATCATTTGGGAAGCCTCAGTTGAAATGGTTCAGCTATATCTGAGAATGATGGTAGAGGAGATGGTGGGGTTTTACCAGTGCTCGAAAATGTGACAGTCATTTAGAGGATAAGATGAAACATCTTAGCACTGAATTTTCTTCTCCTTTAAGCCCTCGATTTACGTCTTTAACTTTCTTAATACTCTTTTTTCTAGTGGAATTCCATAATTATGCAGAAGCTTTTAAAACTTTCTTTTGTACTGAAACTCACTAGATGCTTCCAAGGATATATGAAAATCTAAGGACATTTATTATTACTTACATTATTTTTAATTTACCAATTTGAGATTAATCATCCATCTGCAAAAATTGATGCAAATTAGTGATTGCCTTCTTTAAAATCAGATATGCAAAAGATGGGGGGAAGAGCCCTTAAATTGAAGATGTCCACATGGGATAAAAACATTAATTGTAAAATCAGATGGCTTACAAAAAGAGTTGGAGGAGAGCAAACACTTGAAAACATACCAATAAGCAACTCTGTGAAATGAAACGTATAGAACTGGGAAGTGTTTATAATGTGATACTCCAAGGTGAGTAAAGACATTACACGGGATTTGGAGAAATTTAAAACAAACAAACAAACAAAAAAGCCTGTACTTTGGGAACGTGATCTGCATATGATTATACTCCTTGCCATCTGGACTCTCTATTTTAATCTCTCATGCCCTTTGGAAGACTTCCAAGAAGATGTGAGGAATAGTTCTTAAAAAGAACTTGGGGAGGGAAGCAGGAAAAGAGAGGAATTTGATTATAGTGCTAATGCTAGAATAAAAAGCAGTTGTGTGGATAGTGTAATTGGGAATTCCCGGCTTTGTATTTAAGAGTAAAAGGGAAAACAAGTTGATTGAATTTGCAAACAACAGACATGATCCTGTTACCTGGAATGTCTGGTTTCAGCATCATCCCAGCTGAACAGAAAAGCTGGTCCTGCAGGAAATCAGGTATATTGCAACAGCCAAACCTCATTCTGCATGCTAGGATCAACAGATTCTCTAGCTGAGGTTAAGCTTGAGAGAATGTGAAGCGGAAAATACTTCAAATTTTTGTATATAGATTCAAAATGAAACAAACATGAGGAATAGACTTCAAAGGGAGGATTTGATGAGCAGAAGAGAGTAAAACCATAGAAGAAAACTGAAGGCATTTCAGAACTCTGATTCATAAAACCATCTCATTGTGAGAGGCGGTTAAAAGACACGATGGTAAGCAACCAGCAGTTACAGAAACGATCCTGAAGATTATAGAAACTGTGGAAGAAAGATAGGAGAAGGAAGGAAGGAATTGAAAAAATTGCATAACAAAGCCAGAAGAAGTGCAAGGGAACCCGAAAAAAACACTACCTGGAGCACCAGGAAATAACTGAAGTATAAAAGGGGGTTAGTCATATGAAAACTAAAACCAGCAAAATATGCTACAAATAAGAAAATACTCTGGAAAGACAGGCAAGAATACGGGACAGAACTTTAAAATGATTCTTCTCATAAACCTGAGGACAGACACTCATAGAGAGGGTCTTATAATTCTGGCATAGAACCTTGAAGGTCAAGAGCATGAAAGAGCACTGGAGGAGGGCGATATTACACGTGAAATGCCATAGCTGCTTAATATTTCAAAACAAAGTATCTTAAACTTTCTAACCAATTACACACAGGATACTTTGAAGGAAAGCTTCAAAAATCTTCATTCTTATATAACAATTGCTAATGCCATAGACAGTGATTAACACTGTGTTTGATAAACTACACCCTTAAAATATTTTAAATTCTTGATGGAATATACGGCAATACACTGAGAAAAGATACTAATCAGCCTGTAATCAGTTTATGTTCAGGAGTCAGAATAAAGTAAGCAATCCTAAGCTTGAGATATTTTACGTCGGTACGAATGGATTTCTCTCTGTGTTTCTTTGTTGACATTGCAAAGGCTTTACATAAATTCCAACATGACAGACTGATGCATATCCTCAGGGAAGATAATGTTGACGCAGCAGATCTCCAACAGATAAACATTCTGTAGAGGGAGCAGAGGGCAGCAATACAAGCAAGTTCTGAAACACTGGTATTAAGAAATTGAGAGAGGTAGATACCAGGATTCTGTTCTGTGTTTACACCAACTCCTCTTGCAGGCAGGAGGGAGAATAAATTATATATTGCTCAAGTGCCAAAGAGGTCATCCAAGTTAACCAAGTTAATGTTAACATAAGACACACTGATAGCCAAGTTTTTAATGGCTCTGACTCGGGTGGCGTTTCGGAATACATTCACTACAGCAATACCTCCTGCAACTCAGGAACGACAACCAGCAGTAAATGCTCAAATAGCAGCAGCCAACAGTATTTGTAAGCACCTTTGTTTGGCCAATACCTTTACATCAGGGACACCTTTAGCCTGATGGCCAAAGGATGGAATAAACTGATAGTGTTTCAACCTGGGGGTGATGAAGTAATAGAAAACAAGTGTGAGAAGAAGTTGAAAAGGATAGCTTTCTTTTTAAAAAGTCATTCAGTAATTCTGTGTGTTCCTGCACTGTAGACAGTTAATTCATTCATCAGAATGAAAGAAATTATACACATCCAGCCATCCTGCGTGAGGGTGGAAGCTGACCACTTTAAGGAGCTGCTCATGGTGACTTAGGTTATCTGGACTTTTGTGCTGTTGGAGAATGCTGAAATTCACATTTACCCACAGCTGGAGTGGTGTGGAAAAGAACTGAATTTGGAAAGAGCACAGTGATGTGAAATACTAGGCAGAAAGATAATGTTCTTCCATGGACATACTGCTTAATAATCATCCCATCTCTTAACTGCAGCAGGTGTATTGCAAAGTGAAACAGAAAAAAACAGCCTACGTTTCAAGACAGAATGATACATAAAATTGTATGTTTACAGCTCTCGTTATGAGGGATGGGGGATTTAGCAAACAGTCTCCAAGTTGAAGACATTGTTTGAAGAAGATAAATACCATTATATTTCTAAAAGACTGATCCTTTTTTGCATTGCAGAAATATTCTTTGATCTTGGCTGTGATTGAAATAGATGCCTTCTCCACTGTTCATAGTTTTTCAGGACAGGAACAAAACAACTTGTAATCTGTTTCTTTTATGTCTTCTGTTTCTGCTTGATGCACAGGACTGTCACAGTAAATCATTGTTTTACACCTGCTCTATCACCCGTGCACCTTTCAGAAACTCCTTAGCATTTCCAGAGTCAGCCAGACATCCTAACTTTTTTATGGAGCCATAATTCCTGCCCTGAAGTTCCACGCTAGCTGCCAGATGCATGTGGTGTTTTATCTGTGGTGCTTTAAATACACTGAGGATTAGGTGGGGGAAAGCAGACAAAATTTCTCCCTGAGGGCTGTTTTATAATATTAATCTTTAACTGTATCTGGCAGGGCTCCTCAGAAGGGAAAAGCACACTGTATTGTCTGCCTTGAAACCAAATATCTCTCTGACTTACGGGTATGTTCATTAAATTTGGCTATGCAGTGCAATCACAGAACATCTCAGCAAATGGAGGGAACTGTAGCTACAGACTCTGCATTCGGAAGTCTACTTGCTGCATCGGTTTGTTCACTTCCAGGGATAAAATCCAACATCTAAAGGGTGGCGGTTTTACCAATCAGCACAGGCAGGCACTTGATAACTAAATATGAATAACCAATACTCTTCCATGTCTTCCTAGTCATGTAAGCTGGTTGGTGGTATTATAGTGCTAAGATCACCTGCCAGTTTTCCTCTCCCTTTTTTTTTCCTAGTAGTACTCCATTGAGAATGGGACCTTGTGCTTTTCCTTCTCCCAGGTAGTATAGCTTGATTTCCTCAGCCTTCAACTAAACCCTGGAATACAGCCTGTCTATTCCAGGATTCTTTCTCTCCATCAATCCCTGATGACTGCTGTAGGTGACACCACACAGGCTCAAGGGATTCTCGCCTGTAAACAAAGAGGAAAAAGCTACTAAAGAAAGAAGGATTAAAATAACATAGAACCACTAATATGTCCAGCTCACAGTGAGCACTGCCTTCTTCAGACATTCTTGTTGGGTGCTTTTATCTCTCTGCTTTTCTTGGCCAGCTTCCTCTACCTCCACTCTACTTGTAAGCACTTTGACCTCTTCCAGGTCTGAGGTTATCCTCTGTCATCTGTGGAATACCCAAGCCTTGACTTATTTTGAAGCTCTCTGATTCCTTCCTGTTAGGTGTCTAGCATCTCCTTCTCAAAGTCCTAAAAAGACCATTACTGATCATCAAGTCAACCACTTATGAGAAAAGAAAGAAACAAAACTAGGAGCAAGTGATGAAGAAAGCTAAAACATCTGCTGTAAATGAGACCACAGTGCTCCAAGCCCTCCCTTGTGAATTATGATTATAAATATTTCCTTAAAGATAATGATGGGCTTCTTGCTAAAAGAATTCTTAGCTCTCTATGGCTGCAAAGTTTTCATCTTTTTTTTTTGTAGTTTAAAGGAAAAACTGCACTTTTCAGCTTATAATTTATAGGAAAAAGATCATTTGGAGTGTTTTTCATCCCATATCTGTTGTGAAATGAAAGACTTTGGCCTTAAGATGAATTGTTTCGCAGGTTGCTGTGCTGGGAATGGCAGGATTGTTGAGGATGAGTGTGAATTTGGTGTGGTGCTCCTGTGGGAGCTTGACAAACTGGAACTGCAAAACGGGCTCCGTAATGTGTAACTCCAGTAACAAGGAAGCTCTGTGTACAATAAGTTATTGTAAATCACCTTCTGTTTCCATTTAGGAGTCAGCTAATGTTAAACTATTATTAACATAGGCTTGAAACTAGTTTGATACTGTTTCAATTAGGCTCAAACAGCTGGTGTCAGTGATAGCAATTTTCAGCAAGATGGTGTTTGTCAAAGCTAGACAAGAGAAGAACTAGCTTTTCATTAAAAACCTAATTATTCAATTCATTTCACACTTCACAGAAGGTGAAAAGTGCTTCTCACTGTGTGCACACTGAAAGGCTTACCTCGCTATTGTAGCTGGTACAGAATTACCTGGGCGTGATTGTCTAGGGGTAGGGCACGCGGCTGGGAGCCATGAGACCTGGAGTTTGCTCCTAGCTGCTTCAACAGCACAGTGACTTCTTAATGGTCGAGGAGAAGTTGCTTAACTGTTAGGTGTCTTCAGAGGAAAACATCTAAGTGGCATGGTGAGGCTTAAGTAATTGAGAAAGGTTACGATTGAAAAGCGTTTGGAAATTATTGGCTAAGAATACAGTATTTTTAATATTTCTTGTAGGCTTTCAAAAAATAAATTTGCTGGCAACTTCAGCAGTTCAAAATAAGCATCTTGTATCTTCGCTACTCTTAAGTCATGTCTACTGTCAGGTTTAATAGGAGTGACTTTATATATTAGTGCTCATGTAGTTGTTTCCACTGAACTTTTTATTCTGGTATTACTATTGGTGCTGTTGTGTTGCTGTGGGAATGCAGAATCAGAAAAGTTCCTCAAAGCATGCCGTCACCTTCAAAACACAAATTCAATGGCCTCAAAAGTTTTTTTCACTTGTTCCAGCATATATAATGTGCACTAAGTCTCCTTTCACAATGCTGGCACCATTGGTTATAGGAATGTATCATTAGGATAATTGTTAAGCTGATATTCACGATAAATGAAAAGTTACTCTACTAATGCTTACATTTCCGAAGAGTGTCATTAGAAAGAAGTGCTCTTTGAGCAGCTGTTCTAGACTGAGATGACAGGGCTTATTTTAAAGCAGCTGGATTTGTTACTTCCTTTTACAAACCTCTTAATTTCTTGTTCAAGCTCTCAACTGGATATGAGTGGTTGAGTCCAACTTTTTCTTCCATCCTGCCTACGCTACTGGACAACTTAATGGGAATTTTTGTTTTCAAATTTTAGAATTACAATATGTTTTTTTTTTCAGATTACTATAAATTGAAATGTAAGTATAGAATAGAAAAATCCTTCTTTTAATATTTAAAGTGCAGTAGTGATTTCCTTTGCCTCCTCTTCTTCCTGTTGGCCATCCACTGCCCGTTCCCCCATGCATGTCCCTATTGCACTAGAAGTACCAATTTTTGTCTACCAGTCTTTGTCTTGAGATATTTTCAGCTAACAAATAAACTGGTAAATTCTCTAAACTGTGTTGTGTCTTTGGAGCTTAAAAATCCACAACAGCTACTTTTTTTTGAACGCTACTGATTTATTTTTCTTTTTGGTTTTTTTTTTTTTTTTTTTCAAACTCTTAATTATTAAGATCTTAACATTTTCCTTTGTGAAAGATGCTAATACCTATGTGCCATCAACTGAATATAGGATACGGGCATTACATTCCTTTCCAAACTGACTATCTGATAATGTGTTGTTATGTGTATGTGAGAGGATGAGGAGCTTGAAATCAGGGCTCTGTACAGTGCAGTACAAGTGAGATTCATGTGCTGGTAATACCTGTGGAAATGGCCAGGTCTGTCAGGTGAGCTGGACAGGAATTGTTGAGGGATATGAGAGAAAGGCTTCTTGGTTGAGTATTTATTTTATTCTGAAGGTCTGAAGGATGATGACACTGAAGTAACCAAGGAACCAAGTTTTAGTAGCACAGTGTTCATAAAGAATCAGGAAAAGGAACAAACATTATCTTCATCTTCTGTTTTACTGTAAAGAAAAGAATTTTCAGATCTATGTACTCAAGCTTGTGTTTGTATGAAGGCAATATATGGAAAAGGATCCTGAGGCCCCAGTAGCCAGATGGTAAAGCCTCCAGTGGGGACCAGGCCACCGTAGATGGGAGGAGCCCAACCTGCTGGGACATATACTGCTGCAGTCTTGTGGAGTAAATCATGGCGTGAATTTAACGTTGATTGGAAGGCAGTAGCCAGATGTCAGGTTTCTGGTATTAATTATTGTCCTGATATGTACAAGAACAACAAGTGAGGGTCAGGAGAAGCTCTTGTTCTCTTCCACTTTGTGCATAATGAGACAGTATGTCCACCTCTCCGATTACTATCTAGCTGGATACACCAGCGTTTTCCCTACACATTGGAACTGGCAGGTCTTTATCTCTGTCTTTCTCATCATGAAGTTTCATCTTAATCTTTTCTCACTCTTTGCAATATGATTTGATTAGGTGCAAATGTCACTAACTCTGGCCATCCCTGTCTCAGAAAATGGCTGGCCTTACACTGGGTTTTTCTGCTAACACAGCTAAGCAAGGAACTCATGTCCTACATGAAAGGCAGACTAGTAGCCAGAGAAAAAAACATACTATGCAAAAAATCAAAGATGGAAAATAAACTTTGTGCTTATTCCTACCCCTTTTTTATAAGTAAGTGCCCTGTATTTCAAGACATTTTTGCTGGGCAAAACCTGAATAATTTACCTCCCGCCTACTTTGACCAAAGACTAAACCAACTAGTCATTCAACTGATTGACTAAAAAAAAGGTTTTGAGCACTGTAATTATCTGTAGCTCCACTGTTATCTCTCCACCAGTGGCTTTTAAAAAGTGACATGACATCTTTATTCGATGCCATCAATGTTAATTGAGAATATGCTAATGCCAAAGAAAAACCTTCCCTCCCTCCCACAGTTCCAGTGTCAACAGTGCAGAATTACTGCAGCATCCTCCGGGCAGAGTTTAAAAAGCTTCTTGACCATAATAGGTAGGAAAAATTACTGGGTGAACCTCATTTATTCCTTTGGTGTCTGGGCAGTGAGCGCCTCCAGCCTGTGTCACCCTGGCTGTGACTCTGGTCCAAGGGATGTGGCTGTTGCACTGCAGAGGCTGGGATGGATGGGGCACGCCGTGGGGCAGACCTGCCTTTGCCTCTGCTCCAGGCCAGTATGTGACCGTGTTTGTAACACAAGGCTTGACTCCCCTGGTTTTAAGCTCTTCCTGAGAGCATTAATCTTTCATTAAAATCTCTCAGAGCAGGAAGTGCCTAGCTGATCTCAGAGGAGAGTCCTGCAGCTCCTAAGTGCAGGCAGGGAAGTCCATCGAATCAAATCAGGAATTCCTCCCTTCAACTTTCTTGAGTTACAGGCATCTTGAGCATCCTGGAAGGGATTTATTTGCCATATAAACATGCTTGTTCTTTCTTTTTGATAAACGATTCATCTTTTCAGCCAAGAATGCTGAGCTGTAAAGTTCCTGTAAGTCCCCTTACAGTCTGTGGCCAATTGTTCTACAAAGACAGATGCAGAGACCCAGGATTACGTACTGCAGAACCACCAGCAGGCACCGCTTAAATTATGTCCATTCCTCTGGCAAGCTCCAAAGTTAAGGACACATGCATGTGGTCTTTTAACGTTGGTCATCAGAAGATACTACTGGATTATCTATGCTGGATGTTTTAATTAGCCCATTAAAGTCTCAAAAGCCTTATAAAATGAAGATGCTGAAAGCTATTGGTAGTGACGATATGGTGTCATATTTAAGAACAGCACACAGGGCTTTTCTTAAGCTGTGAGAACTTCCTGAAATAGAATTCATTTGTTTCTGTGATCATTAATTGTTCATACTGCTGTTAGCTTTGCAGTGAAAATGTACTTGTCAGACACTTTTATTTTACTCAGGTTGTGGCTGTTTTCATGTAAGTGGGAGTTTGATGCATTTGCCTGAAGCCCATGGCCTGTCATTTCCAAATAGAGTTAGGGCTGATCACTAGGAATGCTGGAATTTTAACTTTTCTAGAAAACTTCAGTGGGCTTAGGTTTGCCACCAGAATTTTCCTCCATATTTGATCTGCCACATTCCTTTAGTCTGTGTAACCGGTATCATACACTGGTATCCAGCATAAGTAAGGGATCTGACCCTGTAAGACTACTAGGTCTGCTCTAAAAATCTTCTGTCTTTAGGAGCCAAGTGTTCAGTGGCCCTGCAGACTTTCATAATCTTGCTTTTCTATAATCAGAACTAATGTCACTTCACGGCAGTCCTTCCACTGCTTTAAAGGATCTGGTGCCAGGATGACCATGGGAATGGAGTGAGTTGAGAAAGGGACTGGATGTACGACTAATTGCCCAGAGCTCAAAGCGAGTTCATTTTTGATTGTTTGCAATGTTTCTCATTTGATTTGATTTGATACATGAGCACTTCCCTTCAAACAGGGAGGATGTCAGTGGAAGGGGTGGCACTCTTCTTTAGCACCAGGGACATATCCTACAAAGAGTGATGGTCTTGTCTTCAGGTTTTATAAAATACATCTCCATTTGGAAATAGACTGACAGCTCCATATCTGGTTTGTCCCCAGATTGGATGGGTTTTATTCTGCCTGGAAAGGTGACATTCCTGAGCTGACTCCTAGTGCTCGGACACCACCTTGGTGCCTTTTTTTATGCAGCAGGCTGCTTTGGCTGCATGAAAGGTCAGGGATGAGGCAGCAGGTATGTTGCTGGAAAGGAAAATTTGTTTCTCTGAGTATACTCTTTGATAAGATGTGCTCTACTTGCTCGTTGATAGAAAGGTACTGGGCATCTACACATCTCTTGCAGCTTTGCCGTAGCTTGGCAAAACTCACTTGTGAAGAAGCTTAAATTACTGTCTTTGTTCTTATGCTCTAAGTGTAGATAGTAAAAATATACCAGGTTTCCTTATGGCAGGTGGGAATTGTTGCTTTCAACAGATACGGACTACAGGTGTTTTCCTACTATTTCAGTCTGACACCTTTTCTCTAGTCTTAAAACAATCTTGAATTTACTTCTCAGTAAAGCATTCCTTTTTCTTGTGGGCCTAGAGACTTTGGGAAGTATGCAGGGTATTGAGGATGTGAGTTACTTGCTCTCATTTCAAGTTATTATTAAGCCTTGCCACTGAAAATGCAAACAAAACTGTATCTCCAGGGGATGGGGAATAGACGTTGCTGCACATTGTAATCACCCTCTCTTGAAGATTCATTTAATATCTTGTGTATTTTTTTTATGGAATGCATTATTCATGTAACAAGATTCACAGAGAGAAATAGCTGAATTGTAATTTCTGGGAAGATTCTTCTTCTGAGAGATGGCATTTTCATTATTTAAATCAATGCAGCAGGTCTTGCCTGCATGAGGGAGGCATGAAGTGAGAGGAACAGCCTGTAGATGGGGCACTGAGCCAGTTAGTTACTGCCTCTGAAGGGAAATAAAACAAGCCATCCAGTAATTTAAGCCCTTTTTGGGTCAGTATGTAGCCATTTGAGACATCATTACACTTTGTAGGGTTTTTTCCCTCTGTGTTAGAAGCACTTAAGAAAATAGTATTCAACTAACACTTACTCAGTGGAAAAGTTTCCTCTCTCATAAAAATACTGCTTGTGAGCTGCTTTCCCCGCTGCTGCTTCCTAAAGAGTGCTCTCTTGGTTCTCCATTGAGTTCTTCTGCCCAGCCATGTGAGAGGACATTTCTTCTCGTTTCAGGGCCTACAATAAAAGTTTCACATGTTTATATTGCAATTATCTCTTATTTACCTAACTTTATGTAAACTCCTGTACTTAATTAACACAGGCTCAGCCTCTAAGACCTTACTCCACCAGTGAAAAGTCCACTGAGATCAGTCAGGCTGTTCAGAGATAACAAAACACAAATAACACCAGCAGAGTTTAAGCTCAATTTAATAATATTACAGTGGTACAGACTGTAAGTGCTTAAGCAACATTATGTGCTGTGCATCTCTTGCAGCACAGTTGATGGCAAACTTACTTTTTAGAGTGAGTATTTAGAAATTTGATTAGTGGATATAAGCATTTAATTATGTTAATGAAACAAAAAATAGGATGTTACAGCTGAATTTGAGACGCTTCATAAGGAGGGGGATTCTCCTTATTTTAACTGTCTCACTCCATCCCAAGTACCCATCTTATGGGGAAATGTGTCCCCTTTGTCTTGCTCTTACTCCCAGAGGATGGGAAGCTTCCCAGATCCCAACTCTCAGGCCTTTAAACAAGCAGGTGACAGCAGAGCTCGCTGGTGTCGGTCAGAGCCAAAGGGCGACCTCCCAGCACCAGTGGTCTGGTACTGCTGAGACAAACCCAAACCTTCAGGAAGCCTGAAAGGGAACCTGAAGTGTGCCCTGTGCATTTTGACGCTGGAACTACCACCAGTGGCATTAATGTCTTTCTCCATTTTGCTTTGTTTATTTGCCCAAGTTTGTCCACTACCTCCAATGGTGAGTCATGGAGACTATATCTGCCACCCACGGCCTTGCGAGCGTTACAACCACGGGACCGTGGTGGAGTTTTACTGTGATCCTGGTTACACCCTCACCAACGACTACAAGTACATCACCTGCCAGTATGGAGAGTGGTTCCCCTCCTACCAAGTATACTGTGTCAAAACAGGTAAGGGAGCAATGGCATTACTCCGATCCTCTTATAATCCTTCATTTTTAGAGCAGGTTTGTTGGTCTGTAATGCCTGGTGAACTTCATCTCTTTCATGGTTAAATGCTGTATATTGATTTTTAAGGTGCTATTAAATAAAGTACATTTTCAAGATCCTGAATGATCCTAAACCATTTCAATTGTTTGTTCTTCAAAGGTATTTTTTAACATCTTCTGGATATTTTTATATGTATAAAAGCTAAGGTCATGATTGAATGTATAGAAAAAGAGTCAAGGGGAAAGAAGCAAGGTCCAGCCCCTGAGGCGGCTTAATGCTGAGGTTGTTCTTGCTATATGGCATCGGGTTCATGTGAGTTTTAACAACATACATATAAAAGATGTCTTGTCCTAACTGGCACTTCTGCATATTATTGAAATGTTAATACAAAATAACGACAGTAATAATCAAGCACAACTCTTGTATTGTCTTTGTGTTACAGAACAAACTTGGCCAAATACACAGGAGACCCTCCTGACTACATGGAAAATCGTGGCATTTACTGCTACCAGTGTTTTATTAGTCCTGCTACTGGTTATTTTAGCCAGGATGTTCCAGACCAAATTTAAGACACATTTCCTTCCAAGGTTTGTACTGTTTTCTTCTTGGTTTTTTGAAGATTGAGGGCCTTGATTCAGTTTTCCCATTCAGCACTCCTTGCTGAGGAGATGGAGCAGCTCACGAGCCTTGCAGATAACCTGCTGCTTCTGCTCTGCACAGAAGTCTCAGAAAAACCAGTATGGAAGGGCACCCCCAAAAACCCACAGTAGTCCTTTCTGCAACTAAGATAAAAGGCAAAGTTTGCCAGATTCACTTTGGGAGTAATTACAGCTCTGTTACTGAGAATTGCTGCTTCTGCATGTAAAAATAGCTGACAATATTTTTAAATACTCCTTTTCAGGTGCTGGGGGAATTAATTTTTTAACTACTGTAGACTTAGTAATGTAAAGAAAGAATTTCTTTTTTCTCTACGGATGAATTTGTATTAAAAGTTTGCTTTCCCTTCATGATTATTATTTTCACCACAATTCATAAACATCTCCTACATCTTCCTTTATTTCTATAAAATACTGTACAGCTATGAGCATTTGTCACTGGTTCTCCTCATGGGACACGTAGGTGGGTGTTAGCATCATCATTGTCCCCTTACAACTGGAAAAGCAAAGGCAGGCATGTTGAATTTTAGGCAAAGCTAGTGTTCTATCAGGGTTTAGACTTGTTGCTAGTTTTCAGTCTGCTCAGTTTGCTACTGTGTGACTTCTCCTCTCCTGCCCTTGCTTTTTCTCATGTCTTTATTCAACCATGTACCGAAAGGAGAGGTGAAAAAGCTGCATGTCAGTAAATATGTCCCCATGCCAATGCAGCAGAAGGGGCTTCGTGGCCGTAAGGTTAAACAACCTTAATGTGCATAAAAGTATACAGATTATATAAGTAATGTGTACATAAATATACAAACATATGTGCACATATACAGTAGTACACATACACATATATGTATGTGTGTATATATGTATATACAGTGCACACATACAGCAGTAGTGTACGTGCATATATACATATATAACTAGGAAGATCTTCGGGGTAATGAGTTGCTTTATAGGTTGGACTTGATGATCTTAGAGGTCTTTTCCAACCTTAATCATTCTATAGCCAGCACTTGTCTTGTCTAGCTTATTGAAATGGCTTTCTGTCCTCTCCCTTTCAGACATTTTCATGTCCCAAAGGTACCTGGGACCAGTTCCCTCCTGCTAGGACTATACTGTGATTTAATTTGCTACAAAAGAGATACTTTAGGGTTTAACAGACCTGCAATTAATAGAAATGTTTTGCTTAGAAAAGAAACCAGCTTAGTACTGTCTAAGGAAGCCTCCATCCTCCATCCTTTGAAAGTAAGACCTGAAGGAGGCCACAGATCTGGCCACCAAAGCCTGTTATCCAGCAGTAGTCATCGCAGTGCCTGTTTGCATGGGCTGTAAGCACTTCTGTGCTCTAGCACACATCTTTCAAGGGGTTCAGACATTATGACTGGTAAACTACATCTGTGATCTTATATCCATGATACCTACTGTGCACTGCACAGCAAATGATGCTCCTTATCTATTCCAAGCACCTGTTTCCCTTCCCTCCTCAAAGCTGTTCTTCACATTACTGGTTTCATTTTTCCAATTGTAACATATTCTACCTGTCAGCCTGAACAGAGTTTTGCAAACCTGTGAAGCAAACATTTCTGTGAATGTTTATAACCCTGTAGCTTCATTTTGCATGACCAGAAAGTGCTGTTTGTGCTGAAGTTCAGCGGTTGTTCTGAGGTGTTTCTGACGTGCTTCTGCTCTCTGTGATACCTCATCCGTGTTTGACGTAGAGGCAACCAGGAGGGCTCCATGGGTGACCCCGACTTTGTGGTGGTGGATGGCGTTCCTGTCATGCTGCCTTCCTATGATGAAGCTGTAAGCAGCGGCTTGAATGCTCTGGCACCCGGATACTCAGCTCCCGCAGACCAGGGGCATATTTTGCAGACGGAAGATCAGAATCCTCCTGCTTACCCTGGCCCCAGGATTACAGACATACTGCCTAGTGAATTTGAGGCCTGTGACAGTAGGTCAGGCTCCTCTGAACTGCTCCAAAGTTTGTACCGATCCCCGGCATGCCAAGCGGCAGCACCTCCCGGTTCAGATCGAACTGACGTATCCTGTTGCACTGCCGGGGAGGCTGCGTCCACGAGTCCACGGATCGATATTGCAGATGGTGAGTCTTGCATAGGTGCAATAGGTGAGTCCATAAACAGAAGCCGTCATTTGTTTGTACTGTCAGAGCAGGAATACACCCAGCTGACTTGCTCATACTTCCTCTATGTCTTTGTCCCAGTATGGGCATTTTTTAAACCATCCTACTCCATGGTCATAGAGCTTTGTGTCTGCAGTATGTTCTTGCTAGCTGAGGTGCATGGGATTTGAATCCCAGGCCAGAAGGTGCCTGTCCAGATCCTGTAACGGCAGTCTCATCAACAGGGATGTCAGCAAGCACCTATGTAGAGCAGTGAAGTCAACCATCATCTTGCCTGGGTTGGTCTCTTCATCTGCTCCTCAACTCCTACGCTCGTAACTCCCTCACATGCCATGGCTTTCACAGCAAAGAACAGGATTTTCTCCTTCAGATGGAAAGCAAGTCATGTTTTCATACTCAGCCAAAATTAGAAGCCTTTATTAACAAACTCATCATGTCTGTGCCTACAACGAACTGTTCAGTCTGAGGCATTTACGCATTAAGCCATGGGAGTCACGGCGTAAGGGGAACCTACTCACAGGACCATGTCTGAGAAGGGAGATTGCCATATGTTATCGTCTGCATTTAAATGGAACATGAGCGTGCATTCGATATAATTTCATTGAGTTCTAATAGAGCTGTAGAGTGTGCTGCTCAGCGTTTTAATGAAATCAGATAGCTTTCCTTGGGGACATTTAGAAAGAGTGGCTCTGATCCTGCTCGCCACAGTCACTGAGAGTCACTAGGCAAAGAGATGAAGCCCAGTGATCTAAATTCAGTGTGGGTGAAGGTCTG
Source organism: Eurystomus gularis (assembly GCA_013400335.1). Taxonomy (NCBI): domain Eukaryota; kingdom Metazoa; phylum Chordata; class Aves; order Coraciiformes; family Coraciidae; genus Eurystomus; species Eurystomus gularis. The sequence continues at coordinate 318,758 of VZZY01001216.1, forward strand.
GGTGGAGGGAGCCTTCCTGCTTCATAGGGTTGGGGCTAACTTCTAACGGTGTCACAAGGGGAAGAGGACAGCTAGAAAGAGGAGGGAGAAATTATGCTAATACCAGTAAAAGTCCCTGCCTGCTCTGAATGTTGTTTCAGTGATTAATGTAGTAGAAAGGATATTTGCATTTAGGCCTAACTTATCTTAGAAAAACTGGATACTTCTAGTAGGTTAATTTTCATATAGAAAACGTTACGTTAGAGTGTACGTGGGTCTAGAACTGGCACTACCATACATCTTGCTCAAGTTTTTGCAATGTCCATTTCTATTTTTGTAGAATTGCTAATACCAGTACTCTGAATAAGTGTAAAGAGAAGTTATGATCAGCAATCAACATTATTTCCTTCTTTCCCCTAGAGATTCCTTTGATGGAAGAAGACCCTTAGCCTGCACAGAGACGTATCTTCATCACATTGCACTGTTGGGTGACGTGAATCATGAGGATTTAGAGATAGAAAAGACTATCTGTGGATTTGGGGAGGGTATTTTCCTATTTATCAATCTTCCACGCGACGATGTCACCAGATTGGGTGACAACTTAATCCACAGCGGGGATAACAGCATCAGCATTTGGAACAGCAGCAGTTTTATGAATGAATCCTGGGGATTTGATGAGAGCAGATGTAGAAAAAGAACTGTGGCTTTTTAGAAATGAAATGTATATCTGCATCGCAGAAAGTCATATGGTTCTGTAAGAAATGCTATGGGATTTTGATACTAACTGCCTCACAAAAGCATGTCAAAGTATGTAAATTTGCTTATAAAGACTGCTCTAAATGATCTGTGGACCTCTAGTTTATGAAGAATCCTTACAAGTTTAAAAAAAATACTAGTACTGAAACACAGAAAAGGAGGAAAGATCCTCTTTGGCTTTCCTATGATAACCAGGAAGCTTTTGATTTAGTTGTTGGTGATTTTGTTTCAGACCATGTCTGCAGAAAATATAACAGAAATGATGGGATTCATATATACTTTGATGTATGATAGCAAATATATATAAATATATATATATTTAAAAACTCTTAAAGAGAAAGAAAAGGAAAGACTCCTAGGTCACATAATGATCTGGAGATTTTTTTAAAGGTAAGGCAGAATTTATATAATATACAATATTCAAGGTAAAGCATCACTATTTGTATTTATGCAAGACTTCTGTGACTACATTGCATTTGATAAATCCTGCTATGAGAGATCTAGAAAATGTTAAAACTATGAAATATGCGCTTAAGAAATGTTGAACTGCTCTGCTTCAACCTTTCTTCAGCTCTTACCAATATACACAGCAGAGTAATCTACAGTCATAGCCCAGAGCACTGCCTTGTCCCTGTACCTTGTGGTAGTATTCTGAGCCATTATTGTAGAATACTTTTTAAAAAAAATAATAAAGTTCAGTTTCAGTTCTTTTGACTTATCTGACTGTGTGTAGTTGGCCTTTCTTTCCCTTCCTCACTTCCTTCACAAGCTCCCACCTGAAGGCTTGAGATGGCAGCAGGACACCTGCTCTCTGGCATTTCCAGCTTTATCCAGCTACAAGGGGAGAAGGTGGTTTTGGTTATGCCGAGCTCATGACATGGGTGCAGCAGTGGTGCAGCTTCTGTAGATGCTACATAGCTTCTCTAGAGGCTTTTCTCTCCTCTGCACGCTACGCCAGAGCATTGTGCTGAAGCCTGTATGAACAGTTCACATTTGTGGTGTTACAGGCTATTCGCTGTTTGTCAGTAAGATTCGTGGCTGCTTCGTACACTTATTGAAAGCCAAGCAGATTTTTCTCGTCTTTTTTTTTTTTTTTTGGTATTGCACAAATGAAACATATGTTAAACTGGCAGCGTTTGAAGGAAGAACTCAACGTGTGTTAATGACAGAGATTGCCATCATGTGGGCTAATCGAAAACAAAGGAAAAAATGAGAATGTGTCCTGACTTTATGTACAAAGTAAATTAATAATATCTCTATTTCTCTAAATAGAGGATTGCTACAAGTTGTTCTGTTGTTACTTTTTCGTGATTGTTTAATGATGTATCTGTGTTGTGGTATCATCTAGTGGCCCCACTCCTGAGTCTGGCTAGTAGGATGAGAGATGTGCTGCAACCGTTCCAGAAGGTGTTTATTAGCATCCTGGCAGCAACTGTATATGGCAGCAAGAAGCAAGTGGAGACAAAAAACAGTAATGGAGAGGCAATTATTACAGTAATCTCAATTATTCTGTGGTACCATTGGTGAGAACATAGTGACTGGTATTGAAAGATAAGACATGTTCTATGTTATCCTCAATTCTTGTTTACATAAGATTTGCGTGGCTTTCTGCTGAAATTGTCACGATTGCAATCATATCTTCAGGTTTATCCCAGAGCCATATCGACTGGGTATTAGTACTTTCTTTGCTACCCCTTCTTTTTTAGGTCTCATGCTTTGCAGGGGTGTCTGCACTACCAGCTGAAGTTCAGCATTGTCACCTCAGCGAACAAGACAAGAGTGCCGCAATACCAGCCTTGAATTGAAGCACGTCTCAAGCCTACAGTCAGTTAAGTGATTTTTGTTTCATAATGTCATTGAGAAGTATTGGATTTATTTTAGATGCCCTATAAAATATTATGAAATCCGTCCTTGCTGGTCTTTTAACAGCTCATGAAATTTCATTCCTTATTAAATTTCTGGACTTCCATTTATTAATTTCTGTTATGAAAGCTTCTGATTAATATTTGGAGCTCTACAGTTTTAAAGATTTACACTGCTGTATGTGTTGTACTGCAGTCATTTTGCTGAGGGAGCCAGACAGGCTAACTTAAGAAATATAAATTTATGGCTTATTAGACCATTTTTATTTTTAAAAGTGCAGAACTGCAAAATACACTAGAAAACGTTGATGTATTAATATTGCTTGATAGTCCTTTGATAGCACCATACTAAATGTAACTTGCAAAGGTAAAAGTTTGCTTTGCTGCCTTCCAGTATCTGAAGGGGGCCTACAAGCATGCTGGGGAGGGACTTTTCACAAAGGCCTGTAGTGATAGGATGAGGGGTAATGGGTTCAAACTGGAAGAGGTTAGGTTTAGACAGGAAATTAGAAGGAAATTCTTCACTCTAAGAGTGGTGAGACATTGGAACAGGTTGCCCGGGGGAGTGTGGATGCTCCATCCCTGGATGGGCTTGAATTCTCATGAGAGGTCTGTCAGCCCCTGGTTTCCCACCCATTCCCTGACCCTCAAACTGATGCCCTGGTGCCCCCCAGCCTGCCCAGCTCCCTGGCCACCCTCTCAGCCTGGAGAACCTCAAAGCTCCCTGGCTTAAGACCTCAGGTCAACCTCAAGCACTCCCTGAGCCCCAGCAGCCAAACTTTCAGTAGGGCAGATGCTCTTTAGGGCCCTAGGAGACTAGAGGGCTGGTAAGATCATGACAGTATGTTTGCTGTGCAAATGAAACCAGATGGGAGGATGAGCACGTCTTATGCAGATCATAAGCTGTTATCGCTTGAGCCAAGTGGATGTGAATAAAAACAAACCCAGGAAAACCCTTGTTGGTGAGGGGAGATGCAGCATGTTACTGAAGACGGACAACCTGTGTGCCTTCAGCAGAGGGAGGAAAGGGTACATACTGAGAACTCCAGGAAAGGCAAACAAGAACTGGCTTCACCCTGCAAATATTTCTAGAAATGAAAAAGAAGAAGGAGAAATGAGCAATGTGTCAGCCTTCAACACTGACTTATGAACAAGGGCTTGACCTGCAGAGTGCTGGGGGGAGGGTGAGGATCCAAGGTCTCGGAGCAGCTCTGAAGGGAGTGAATCACAACCTGAGCTTGAGTCAACAGGACCTGGCCGTTGTGAAAATGTTAAATGTCAATATGGGGATGTTTACACAGAACTGTAACTCATAAAATGCATGAAGCAATCCTTCAGCTCCTCTCAGCACTAGTAAGGCCTCAACTGGAGCAGTGTGTCAAATGCTGAGCAATTTTTTTCCTCTTCAAGGGAAATGTGAAGTAGCTGGAGGGAAGCCAAGCAGAGAGAATCAAGAATTACTAGAAGTTTGGAAGAGCCTGTCCTCACAGGTCACATTAGAGATCATGTAATGTACAGTGTGAGCAACAGATGACCAAAGGGGACACAGGAATTTGGCTTTCTGTAAGAAGCATATTTTGCAAGGAAGGAATTTATCCATATAAGTAGGACAAGAATAATAGGCTTAATTGCAGCGTGAGAGAATTAGGTTAGATATTAGGAAATTATATTATTTCTAGCCACAGGGATGGTTACAAGCAGGGAGAGATGGTTTGAGGAAGCTGTCAAAAACCTCTGGTATGAGAGATATTTAAAGACTGTTGTAAATAAACAGGGGCCAGGAAAACACTGGGGCAAGAGGCACTAGGTGAGCCTTGGGGACCCTTCTCATTCTGTTTCTGTGTGGTTCCCGCCTTGTGAGAACTAAACTTGGCTGATGCGCAGTTTTCCCCATATAGACTAATTCCAAACTGACGGTACTGGGTAAACGGGTCAGCAGTCATCAAATCACAGCCAGAAATACTTTCTATTCCACCAACAGAAGCTTTTCACATAGCGTGGGCTGAACTCCAGTAAAATCCTGCGAATTAAACTCTGTTGCATTGAAGTGACGTTGATTTCAGAATTTTGTTCTTTGACAAATCCAAATTTGGGATTTTCTGGTCTTCATGTCTGTCTAAGGCAGTTAAATGAATGCAGCCTTTCTAGTACTCCCTGTGCGTTAGGTGACATAAATCCTCTCTCGGCAATTATCTGAAGACACCTATTGAGTTCAAGGAAAAACAGCAACTCAGGCACTGAAGCACAGAGACCATTGTCATGTTTATGCAGAACTTGCTTCCCATGCCTCAAAAGCTATTTGTTCCTCTCTGTGCCGTGCTGCAGATGGTAGCACAGCTTACCACTTCAGCTGTCAGAGGAGAAGCACCGATGAGAGAAGCACATCTCAAGCTCTTGTTCTTGGTCTCCCGTGGATTCCCAGGGAAGGCTCAGAAGTAGGAAGAACTAGAAAGCAAGTAAACATCTGCCCCAAACCCAGGAGCATCTCCCACTGTCAAGGGCATGTCCAGTCCCATCGACACGGTTCCCAGAGGAATTGCACTACGGCGGAGGGGAGGCACTATGGTGGAGGGGAGATAGGCCCTGCTTTGCCTATCACTCTCCCAGGCCAGGGTGTGCAGCAAGACTAGACAGACAAATCCTTCTTCCCCAGAGCAATGTATGTAACTTCCTTCACGCATTAGAGATTTGACACTACCATTATATAGCAACATACAGCCCATTCTTCCAGCCCTACCTTTTCCAGGACAGTGAGAGATAGAATAACAGAAAGGGTGTTAGCTTTGAGATTACATTATTTGCTGCCCAGGTATCAGAGCAGACTTTTAATCATTCACGTAGACCCCATACAGAAACTGGACGGATAAGGCTGACTGGGATCCTTGAGGGAGCTTTCCTCAGCAAGGCAAGGGGACTGTCTTGGAGGACAGGGCATGCTGGTATGTGGGGACAATTTGTAACCCAGGAAAACTGGACTCGCCTGATAAAACGTATTAAACAGAAACTTGGAAGAAAAGGGACATGGCTAAGTTCCCCATGTTCTCCAGTAAGAAGAGAGGGAGCTGTTCAAAAAAAAGTCAAGAGGTAGGGAGGGATGACAAGCTTCTAGGTTTGAGGGTCCAGCAGCTCTTTTCTATCACTTCTACATTTCAGTGGTCAGATTGGTTCTGCTTGCAATAAGGGCCTTGGTTCTGGTTTGGATCCACTTTTTCCATTTTACTGGGTTTTCCTTGTGTCCCTTTTGCTTATCCTTCTACTCCCTTTCTCCTTTTTATTTTTTTTGGAACTAATGCTGTCGTTCCAGTTTCATCCTGCCACCTCAGTCATGCTGGGAAGAGAAACAAGTTGCTTAATTGCAGTGCAGTACCCAGCAGGACACATCCCCTCCCTCATAAGAGGTTGCTCTTATTTGCTTTCCTCATTTATGTTTCTCAGCAGAGAGTACAAGAAGGGACATGGAGCTCCTCACTCCGCTGACAAATGGTCCATGAAAATGGTCAGAGAGGGACTCCGAGGGGAGCCCACACTGCTGCATGCATGATGTATCTAGATGGCTCAGTCCCGAGCCTGTTAACTCACCATCTTTCATTGGCCTGGAATTCACAGGTGCACATGAATGCTCCTATACAAGCATGGTAGCCAAGATTTTTAAGAATTACCCAATACTTTAGGGTGTTTCTAGGTAAGACATTTTAAAGAGACCCTCCTTCCTGAAACTGGTGAACCCACAATTTCAGAAATCGGTCACTGATATGGTCCAGTTAGGGAGCACAGGCTGCACAGCAGGTCACTTCATCTGTCTGCTTCCTGGTGCTCCAGTATGAATTTCTTGTCCCCAGGATAACTGCTAGAACTAAACAGTCGCCAGTTGCTGAGCTGTCAGGTTCACATCTTTTTTTTTTTCTTAAGCTAATTAGGCTAGATTTATTTTTAACCCTCATTACTACCATCCGCTTCTGACTTCCATCCATCTATTGCTGAGCACTCGCTGCTCTTGCCAAAGCAAGTGTCTTTCAGCAGCTATCTCAGCCCCCTGGAACTCTACCACCCTGCAGGAGATCGCACTTGCCACTGTTGTCCCTTCTATTAATTCCATGGCAAGCACATGCTGTTCGTCTGCCTTTTTCAGTATTCTCGTGCTAATAACTGTGCAACCGGTTGTTCTTTCTTTCATAACCATTACCATAGCTGTCTCGTGTTGATAATTCAGGGTTAATTGCTTGCAAAAAAGTTTAGCAGAACAATTTAGCTTCGCTTAGCCTGCTCATTGATGAAGACTATAAATGTCTGCAGTCTATCACTGATGCAGATGTTACGGGCGTTTGGTATAATTGGCTTTTACTGAAGTGCTGCAGCAAAAATGAGGGTTATTCCGACTGGCAAAGCCTGCTGCCTGCTTGTACACCTACTGCTTGGTTTTCCATTGGATTTTGGGCAATCGCTTGGGAGGAGCGCTGCCACAAGAACTCATCAGGTTCACTTATGTATCCATTCACACTGCAGCAACGTGCAGTGTAGATACAGCTACAGAAGTGCTGAAGCCTGGCATTTAACAGGACATCACTGCAGCTGTAAAGAGGCCAGCATTTCAGTTAGGCTTATGGTGCCGGGCTGATCTATCACAAATACATCTTACTGGGGGAGAAGACTTGGGTGATAATGTTCTCTCTGTTGTATGGAAAAAGTGGGGGAGAAATTGCCAAGAAGCATCATTACAGGTAATGATGCCTCTCCAGTCAGTTTTCTGCCAGTCCCCTGTTCCCTAAAATTTTGAATCTAGGAGCTGTTAGAGACAGAAGGCGCTGGATATGTGCGCTTCTCTCGGTTTCCAGTGAAATGGACGGGATCTGGGACCCCTTTCAGCAGCGAGCTTTTTCTGACCGTGCAGTTGGGACTCCCCATCTCCTGATTCTCAGAAGCAGAAGAAAGGCCACCCAAGGGAAGGGCTGCATTACACTCCTTTAGAGCAAAACTGGGCTCTGGAAACTCCACCCAGCTCTCTGATTTTATTTGCATTACACTATTTGCAGTGAATTGAGGCTGACAGGGTGTATTGTGATACTCTGCGTTCATGTAAGCCCGATGTTGTGAACCGACCACATGATTCTTTCTGCCTTATTGAAACAGTGAGCAATACTGTTTACCCTTTTATATAATTGGGATTTTAAAATCCCAATTTACCCTCAACCCTTCTCCCTTTGGGAGGTGGTCGGACCTCTGCGCGCCCGACCGTGACACCTTCACAACATAGGGCTGTGCAACAGGTCATGGTCAGCCTTTGGCTGCTCAAGGTACCGACAAGCAAGTGAAAGCAAGACAGTTCCCCTCTTAGACACTTAAAATCCAGCACGGTGCTGCCTTCATCTTTGGATGCCTAAGTATCTTCATATTAAATTACAAGTGAGGAAGTGATTAATTGTTCCCTGACCTTCAGTTTCTTCATTGAGACTGTGTCACCAAACCATATTTTATGTCACTAGGAGACAGCAGATGTAAATCAACTATCTGCCTGCTCTAGAATATCTAACAAGGGAGGAAATTACTTCCATCCGTTAACACAGACAGATTTTCTTGAGAGGATTTTCTGCCTTCCAAATTCAGTTCTAAAATGCGATTTCATCCTCACAGGTCTGCCTGTTAGTTTCCAGCAGAAGGGGCATTGCCTCAGTTTGTTTGCAGCACTGGCAAGAACAACAACCTGCCACTCTCTCTCATCTTCTAAATGCTTTTCTTTTTTTTTCCACTACATAATTTTAAACCTATAAATAATTTATTAAAAAAAGCCCAACACCCAAGATAAATTTAGATTTTGGGTTTCTTCAGAAGGAAAGGTGGTGGGTATCCTTTCTCAAGAAATTAAACGATAATTTTATTTGCTCAAAAAGAAGACTAAACCGCATGCACTCTCCTTCTGTGGTCCAAGACTGAACATGCAGTAAGCAGACAGGGGACTTTTTTTTCCCCAAATAATCACCAGGAAGTGACTGTGGGCCTTGGGAGGCTGAGAGCACATGTGTTTGCAGCACACGTCTGCACATCCTGTAGCCACATCTGTGGATGATACGAGAACTGGGAAGCCAGTGCCTTTGCACGCAGTGAGGAGAGCAACACTTTGCCCTCCTGTGCCAGCTTGTGCTGCCTGTGGTGCTGCTCCTGCTTGCTCAGATTTGCTGGGCACCTCGACCCCACTGAACCTGCTATATTTACAGTCCATGGCAGAAAGGGCCTCTCTTTGTGGCAGTGCTTTGTAATGTCTTCTCCTTGGTTTGCATCAGCAACATTCAGTGCTCTCAGATTATTGTATCAGCAAGTTCTTCAGGCCCAGCTGTATGAGGTAGTGAGTATTTTCAACTCACACTAGCTCCAAAGTGAATGCCATTGAAAACTAAACATTTTAAAAACCTTTAAAAAAAATCACGCTCAGGAGTAGCCTCATTGTCCCTGTGTGTTCATTTTTCTGTTCAGGTTAGTCATGCACTTGAAAAATAGGAAGTTCACAACAGGGCAGCCAAACCTCATGTTCAGAATTAGGACTCTGGAAAGAAAAACTGGTATATAAACCAGAAAAATTTTCTCCCATGATTGCACTGAAATCTCAAAGCTTAATGCAAGATGTGTTCGTAAGTGCTTTAGCTGGAAAGAAACAGCCTCTGCCATGTAATTATGTATTTAAGCTCTGTGGAAAATATTTGTTTACCGAGTGAGAAAGGCGGACACTGTGGGCTGCTGGTCAGAGAGAGTCCTGTGTGATCATCACAGGCTGCAACACAAATACAACAGTCCAAAAGACCTTTGACATTTAATTAGTACTTTTCTCTTTTACAGCGTGAAGAGAGTTTGAACTTTAAAAGGAAAATGAGCTAAGGCTTTAATTAGTGGGGCCACAGAGAAAGAAATGAAGATGACTGTGGAGAGCAGTAAGTATATGCTGAAAGCTTACAGGGAAACTGATGCCAAACAGATTGTGATGGATTTTAAATTCCGAATGTAGATGGACTCGCATGTGCAGATGCCAAACACAGCTGTTTCTATGTAATTCTGAGAAGTTAGGAAACGCAAAAAAAAATTCAAAAGCACAAATTTTTGATAACTGGGAAATGCTCTACTTGAGCAACTGCTTTACCCCTTGGCACGGTCATAGGGAATTGATTCTGCTCTCTTAAAAACAACAGCTGTTCGCCGCTGAAGGCTGTTTCTGCATTTCCACCATATAGACCAGTGCCAAAGAGACAAGTTTATGCTGTTGTATCCCATCTGTACTGGGCCTTGACCCACGCAGCTCTGTCATTACAAATACTGGTGCATTGGGCAGGAAAACCAGTAGCAAAGGTGACTAGATAGAGAATTCTCTCACATGTAGAAAGTAAATGAAAAATATCAGCAATCTGAGGGGTTACTGATAATGGCAAGCATGCTATTTTCAGGCAAACATGATTGGTGAGGTGATGGTTGCTTCACAGGCAGTGAGTCACAGCAAGCCTAGCCTCTGCAGCATCTCTCTTCTCCTTAGGCAGCACTTTCCAATGGCAGGAACAGGTGTAGATAAGAGCAGTACTTTAGCGCTTGTGCTGATAGCACAAAATGAGCAGAAACTGCTGTCAAGCCAAAACAGGTAGGAAAAATACAGGAATAGGCCATAGAAGAACAAAGAGGTGGAATAACATGCAGCACAACTGCTGTATTTGTCTATCCTGGCAGGTTGATGTGGTTAGCTACTGTGGGGCAGGAGGCTGAGGAGGTGATAGGATGCTGCCGAGAAGCACGGCCTCCAGCACAACTCTGCAATGGGCAGGTCCCTCTCTCTGCTCCCTTCCAGGGCCTCTCTTGCCCTGGGTGTGGGAGCCAGCAGCAGCAGAGGGGCTGCCACCCAGCAGTCCTTCCTCTTCAACCTGGGTAGATTAATTCCTCCTGATTCTTCATAAAAATGTGATCTAGTATCGAGACTTCAGGTTATTAGTCAGATGCCTGCAGGGATTTTTCCATGTGAAGGACTTTTTCTCTGGGGTATTACATGCTTTGCTAATAAACCACTTTGGAGATGCTTAAAGGAATAATGTTCTTGGGAGCGTGAGAAATGCTGTGCTGTTTTTACACTCTCCTCGCTCTTTTTTTGAGTAGCACAACACGACGGTGTTGCAATTCATCTGTCATTTTCACATTTGGAGAAGTGGTCAGAATGGAGCAATCCAGCCATCCCTCCTGAATACGCTGCTGTTAACTGACAGATGTCTTGAGTGCAACGGGATTCACGGCGCTTCCGTGACTTGTAAAGCCCCGCTGCATGCAGAACCTTGGCATACTGTCAGCATGTGCAATTTTCAGTTTTACTGGACATTTCTTTTGGTGTTACCAGTGGATTTTGTTTCAACTTCACCTTCCCTTTTTGTTAACACTGCAGGAATTGTTTCTTGGGGCTCTCTCCTGTCTAACCCGACACTGCGTGCTCTCCATGATTCCCGGCGGCGTTCTGCGTGCAGAGACCTGAGCTTACACCAGCGCGTGCGTATGTACACTCACATACAAATGCTGGAGAATTCAGGAACATGAAAGCTGTCACAGGCCACTTTACTACAGTCCCAACATTTGAAAGGTATTTAGGTTAGTATAAAACCAGGTTTCAGCTCCAGCCGGCTTGTCTGTGCAGAATACGGGGAACAGCTGCCTCAACAAAGGTCTCCTTCTACTCTGACTGGCCTCAGGGGGAAGCTGCTGCTGCGTCTGGCTGGCCTGGCAGCAGGGCCTGAAGTAGGGATTTGCCCTGTACAGCTGTGGAGGTCAGACAATCCAGACCTGTATTTTACACGCACACACATATATATGTATATATTTTAAGTGTGGGAGTACATTTTTCTCCTACAACCTACTCAGACCTTGGAAAGAAGCTGAGCAGACTGAATCAGTTCCTCAGACACTACCCTTTTGTGTATTTTTACCTTATTTTTAAGAATCCAAAGCAGGGTGGGCACAGCTCCAAGCTTTTACACCCCAGTCTGAGCATGCTGATTTCAACAGACGAAACTCTGGTTTCAGCGTATGTTAAAATGAAAATATCTGCTTTTTCAAGCTAAAATGTATTATGCTGAATTATTATGTCGAGACTGATAGAGCACTTCCATCAGCTGATCCAACTTTGCTCTTTAGACTTTACTGATCATGATTTCCTCTCCTTTGCTTAAATTAACAGTCATATTTGTAACTGAACTCAGTGGTAACCAAGGCTATAAATGCAGAAACCTGCCTCTCCAAGTCTTCAGTCTCACTAAGAATGAAGCTCACAGAGGCACATTCAGATCAAAAGTGATGCTACCTACACCAGGAAAAAAGTCACTTTGGAACTTTCATTATGCATAAAGGGAGAACAATTATCTTTGTACATGCAGAAAATTATCAGTTCTTATTCTATCCATTCTGTGGACAAACGGTTGTGTTCAATTCTTTGATAAAAGCTTTCTAAAATACTTCAATAATTGCCCAAACACTCAGCACAACCCACACTGGCTTTTTTTTTTTTTTTTTTTTTAAGCAGAAGGCTTATTAAGAAGATCACAGATTTTCCTATGTTGTGAAATCCAGGTGGGAAACAAAATCAAATAATTCTTGGTATTTAATATGATAATTCTGAGACTCATAAGGTAAAGGAACTTAATGTCACTACCTGTGAAAGATATGAAAATGCGTGTCTCCAGAAATAATGACCTTACTACAGCATTGATCTCTTGTGGGTGGAAGCCTGCTTTAGAAGATGCCTGTGGGAAATGATTGTGTATTTCACCTGCCTATTGCACATTATAGGTGAGCCCAGAGGTACAATAAGATACACATTTGGTAAGTGTCTTACATGTAAGAAATCAGTAATTTAATGCATTAATCACTAGAGTGTAATTATAGACCTTAATTTAGAAGGTATTAGTCATTCGCTGTAGATAACCTTCAGTGGCTATTAGGATTTCATAGTCTGAGTTCATTACAACTGGCAAATGTCGTTTGCGCAACCAGCACACGCCAGGGCCTGTTCTTTGGCTGGAAGCACATTTTTTTCAGCATTAAATCCACTCCATTAAATACAAGAGAGAGCACCTGCTTGGGTCTTATTTCAATAAGGATTATATCCTAGTTGCATTTTAAGGGGGCTTATAAAGATTGCACATTATTAATATATTTTATTAGCATGTTTAAAATGGAGTGGGATACGCTGGCAATATTACAAGCACATCAGTAGAAGACATCATAGCTGGTGATAAACCATGGCAATAAACAGCCTATTAACCTGTTGCAGTCTTTATCAAAAGACGAGACAAACGACTACTTGTTACAAAATCTGTTAAAGCATTTACTGACCTTTTGTAAATGAACCTTCATATATGGTATTTTCATGAAATTAGTAACATGCTTAAAATTAAGTATCTCAGTGCTTTGTTTCAAGAAGCTGCATAAATCTAGGACACAGTAAAATTCTGTAAGTAATTGTTCCTAATTTTTGGTGTTTTCATGTGTATAGCAGAGAGGACATCTCTTCTTTTTCCCTTCTTTCCCAACCCCGCACGGTGCCTGCTAGGTGTCAAGCTCACCACGTGTGCGTGACTTGCCTGAGACAACGGAGGAGCAAGAAGCAGGTCTCTGCTTAACACAGATGCCTTGGCAGAAAGGCAGCTTTTGTTTTCGTTTCCATCATTTCTTGCAAGTGACAGAACAACATGAGATGGTTGTATGCCTTTTATCATCAAAATATAACACACTCATCTGCGTCATTTGGAATTACGTTACTTCCTCTGTGCAAGAAGGCATTGAAAGATGTCAGCACAGCACCACAGAAACTACGGCTGCATTAAGAGACAACTTCGCTGTTTCTTTTCTTAAGCACAGTAGCTGAATATATTGGCATCTTTTTATAGAGTTCTGTGATTTACACATTTTAAACTTGGTGGTTTTCAACAACTGAATCAAAAAGATTTAATCCAGAAGTAAGTCTGCAGCTGTAATCATAGTGTGTGAGCATCGGTCTGTGATAAATCAAAGTCAACGCACCAAACTAAAAAAAGTTCCAGGTTGGACTTTCAACCGTGACTTGGCAAAAGTTTTTACAAAAAACCCTTCTGTAAATTTGTGACCATTTGTTAGCAGCAGTTGACCAGACAAGGAGCAGCAGTGACTACCCCGCTTCCGTACTGAAATGTACATTATATATTAAACAAAAAGATGCTCAGAGACTGTAGCCCTGAAAGGATGGCAGTCCTGCTTACCTGCTGCTTCAGCCACTTCTCCAAGTTTTTATTCACAATCTGAAACTGGCTTGTCTGGCACCTAAACTGTCACTGAGTTCTAGGCCTTGCTTCAGTAACTTCAATACAAAATATCTCAGCCTTTCATGTATACGGGCAAACAGTGAAAGGTCCAAGCTGACAGGAGCCACAAAAGCCTTGGTGTTTCCCACCTGCATCAACAAGCTACAACAGCAGGATTATAAGTGAAGTGTCCACATTAGACCCATGTTAAGACACGTGTAAAGTGGGGGCAAACATGTCTAAATCCTGATGCTGGTTCTTACTGTCACCACCTGGAAAGAGGTTCTGTAGCGGTAGGCTCAGTAGAAATGAGACTTACTACAGACTTACTCTCTTTTCCTGTTAATTACAGCTGAGAGTAATCCTGAAAATATTCAGAACTCCAGGTGTCCAGTTCCATCTATTCAATCATAAGGGAGAAGCAGGACTGAACAGAAAATAAGTATTACATACTTGAGCATAAGTATCACAACCATTTCCCCACACCGTATATTTGCACAAAACAACGGGTGCTTCCAGATACTTCTCTAATATTCCACATGACCTGACAGAATTCTATAGGGCTTTTCCTAAACTGGTGGGTTTGTGTGATTCCTTGTGTTTCGTTTAAATACAGTATTCCAATTTTAGCATAATTATTTCTCTCTAGACACACAGGTCCTGTTTTTCAGTGGCCTTACAACTATTGTTTCACTGCCTGAGTGTGTTGCAATCTCTCATCCTATTTAACATACAAAGGATGTATCGCAGGCAACCAGAAAGGTGCACGAATACTATTAAAATACCTACACATGCAACAACTTATAAGTACTTAATACAGGATTTACATAAGTGTCAGTATTAAAGGTACATAACCCAGATTAGCATGGAGACAGGCGCTTTGGTGTCATCTCTGGCCCCATCAGTTCCATACAAAGCAGAACAGCTTAAGCAGGGAAGACTGAGAATTTCCTAAATAGATATCCTTATGGTCTGGTGGAACAACAGGGGACATTAGGGAAAGAAGCAGAGTTCAGATCCTATTAGGAAGAGAAAGATTTTGGAAGGAGAGATCTGACCATTGAGTGGAGAGCCAGGAGAAGGGTTTGCAACTTGCTGGGAGTTGCAAGCAAGAGCTGACTTCAGCATTTAATTCCAAGAGGTTGAGAGCTGTGCAAGCCCAACAAAGTGGAGCCTCATTTTAATAGGTGAATCTTAAGACATGACCCTCAGATCTGCATTTCCAGCTGTCCAGATCAGGTCATGTAGATCCAATGCTTTAGGCACCTGTGTCCCATGCAATGTTACTAAATCCCCAGCTGACTGCAGTTACAGCCAGGCAGCAGTGTGCTCAAGAGTTAGCTCAGAAGTGGCCACTTTATCAAACAGCATCAATTTCCAGAAATTGTATTTAAATTACTTTAAAAAAAAAAAAGAATAAAAAGGACCCTGTCCTCTCTGATACTCTCCACTTTCATTCCTGGATTCCTCTTTAAGAATTACAGCAACAGGCTAATAAATCACTTCAGCTACAGATTCATCATTCAATCTTACCTTCTTTAGTAAGGCCAAGTATTCTACTTCATAGAAGGCAGTGCAGAAAATGGAATATAATGGCCATCAGAAATAGGCCAAGAATGTGATCAGCTGCTTCCAGTTAGCTTGGGTCAGATTAAGTGCACGTGAGAGGGTCAGCCCCACTGGAGGTAAGAGACAGAAATGAGATGGCACTTTCCACCTACAAAAGACCAGAAGAAACAGCTCAAGCAACCAGCAAACACAGATTTTTACACTGCTTAGACTGAGGTGAGTTGATGTGATTATCTTCTACAGGTAAAAATGCTTACATTGAGTAAAGCTGGCTTCTGTGCCCTGGCTGCACCCCTCGGCCTGGTTTCCCCTTGCCTGACCCTTTATCTCTATATGGAATCACAGAATCGTTTTGGTTGGAAGAGACCTTTAAGATCATCAAGTCCAACTGTTAAGCCAGGACTGCCAGGCCACCACTAAACCAGTCACTAAGCACCACATCTACATGTCTTTTAAATACCTCCAGGGATGGTGACTCCAGAACTTCCCCGGGCTTCCAGGGCTCAACAACCCTTTCTGTGAACAAAATCCTCCTAATATGTAGCCTCAACCTCCCCTGGTGCAACCTGAGGCCATTTCTTCTCCTTCTATTGCTAGTTACTTGTGAGAAGAGACCAGCCCCCACCTCTCTACAACCTCCTTTCAGACAGTTGTGGAGAGCGATAAGGTCTCCCCTGAGCCGCCTTTTCTCCAGGCTAAACAACCCCAGTTCCCTCGGCCGCTCCTCATAAGAGTCGTTCTCCAGGCCCCCTCACCAGCTTCCTTCTCCTTCGATACCCTCCTCTAACGGCCGGTCTTAGAAAGCCAGGGACAGTTCCCGCCCCGCCGCCGCCGCCC